>JAOANR010000009.1:30147726-30252226 GCA_030278955.1 Hygrophila difformis | reverse complement strand
TTTTGCCACCACTCATCGCTTCGCCTCCTAAGTAGTAGGTTGCTACTCGTATCCTTGCCTCATCAGGACATTTGATAGCATCCAAGAGCTTATCAAATGTACGGATCCACCCCTCTAGTTTGGCGGGGTCCTCCTGCCCATCGTAGCGTGGTGGTTGATAGGGATTCACCAACGCTAGATAGTTGGGTTGAGCTACGGGTGGAGGTACTGTTTGTGTCCTATGCACCTCGGCATTTCCTAATGCCACTAGGACTTCCTCCATAGTCCTTAGACGTTCTTCCATGTTGTTGGGTGTAGGAGGCACTTGTTCTTCTAGGTTCTGAGGACTTCCACTGTTGTTGGACGTGTTGGGGGAGGGTAGCGTCAGTGCCATTTGGACTAACTTTCCTCGGCTTTCTCCTAGGTGCCATTCTGTTATTAAGCACGCGAAGATGAGTTCCTAAGTGATCAAGATCTAGGACTAAGGCAAAGTCAGTCTTTAGCAAGCGCTCCTAAGTCAAGATCATGTCAAGTTCTAAGGTAGGAGTGTTTCTTATCACCGATAATTCACATAAAAAAAAGAGTTAGTGCAAAGATTTATGTATGCATATCCCCCCAATAAAAAAAAAAAATTTTATGCATGCATTTATTTATCCATGGGTTTTAAAAATAAATTTATTCCATTGATAGATTAAAATAAGGATAAAAGGTTTGGGCCACTATATTGGGCCGAAAGAAATAAATTATTTGGGCTTTAACTCCAAAATAATAATTGGGCTCTTTAAAATATAATAGCTTCAAAATAATCCGGGCTCTGATACCAACTTGGTATCAGATATTTTCTTTAAAATAAATAGCTTTAAAATAGTCTGGGCTCTGATACCATTCTTGGTATCAGATATTTTCTTTAAAATAATTAGCTTTAAAATAGTCTGGGCTCTGATACCATTCTGTAACACCCCGGATTTGATAACCCAGGCCGGGATGCCACCGCCACACCTCCCTAGCAAGACACGGTTTCTCCGAGCTCGCTAAAGAGATGTAAGGCTGTAGTTTTTCAGAATTAAAAATATTCAAACAGCCCATCCATATATAATTTAAAATTAATACATCAAAGTTGCAGCGGAAATATAAATTGTGCAGCGGAAATAAAGTATGAGGGCCGACATGGCCAAAACACGGGTTAAACAGGCCCGTTCATGCAAATTCTAGTCTAACGCAAAATTTAAAATATAATGTAATCCCCAAAAATTCCCAGTATGCATATGATGATGCATATTCTTCAACTCTGAAAGAAAAAGAGGATAAATGGTTTGGGTCAGCAAAAACGCGCTGAGTAAGTTAACACATAGCATGGGTTAGGGGTTTCAAAGCCTTTAATTAAATTTTATTAAAAACATTTCTTGTAGGTAATTCACAATTTGAGTTAATCATCCACTATAAATAAATGGCATGATTTAAGACATGAATAATGCCGTAAGTAAGTAAATAAAAATTTGAGCTTTTAAAAATTCTCCCCGATACGCCACCATCTCAACAATGTTTAATTTAGCCGGCAATCCGGCGGCCGCAGCCAATTTCATAAAATCTGAGCTTTTTAATATATTTCCCGTTACGCCATCATCTCAACAATATATCATTTAGCCGGTGATCCGGCGGCCGCAGCCGTATCGCATTTCAAGTACTTCATTGGCCATCTTGGCACAGTTTCTCATGTCTCATGTTTCAAGTTTATATTTCAATCCCATTCGGCAAGCATTATATTTCAATTGCCTTTCGGCAAGCAAGATATTTCAATTGCCTTTCGGCAAGCAAGATATTTCAATTGCCTTTCGGCAAGCAAGATATTTCAATTGCCTTTCGGCAAGCAAGATATTTCAATTGCCTTTCGGCTAGCAAGATATTTCAATTGTATTTTATCTCAAAGGGATTCCCAATCATTTAAACCTTAAAGGCTAATTTCATGTTTCGACAAGATTTCAAGATCTCTCAAGTTTAAAACCGATCGATGTCACAGTTTACGCCTTTTTGGTTTAAAAATCCATTTCTTAGGCGATTGATTTGAAATTTGTACATCATCTCAAAAACATCCCAACGAACAACTTTCGTGTTTTAAGTTTTTCGGAAAAACGATGGGAAGCATGTCAAAAATCAAGTTTTCTTCAGAAACAAAAAGCTGTCAGGATTCAGGTTTGACAACGTTAAAAGATTTGACTTTTTATCATATCGAATGGACTCCAAAAATTCTGAAATTTTACAGAGACATACTAGACATGATTTCAAACAACTTTTGTTTAGAACTCAAAGATTGGATCGGACTAGAAATGATAGGAATAAGCTCCTCAAGATCGGTTATGAAATCTGTCATCCTTTGACAATTCCTAAAAACGTAGAATATGTCCGATACGATTTGGGGTATCAAAACTTGATGAAAATTTCTGAAATTTTTACACAATATAGCTTATGATCTTAGGATCAAAATCTTAGTTTTGAGTTTTCAGGTTTGAACACTCGAAGTATTAGAAATATGCTCATCAAGTTCGGTTAAGAAATCTGTCATGGTTCTTGACATCGGTTCTAACGCAGATCGGATCGGCTCGAGTTTGGAGGTTCAAATCTCAATGAAAAATTCTAAAATCTTACAGTAATATTCCAAACTCATAGATCTACAATTCTTATGTTCAACTCCAATCCTAGATCGGTCTAGATCTAAGGTCAAAATAACCAACAAGTTTGAATAAAGAATCTATCACTATTTCAAGATCTAAGTCGATGGCAGGTCTGTTCATGGTCGTTTTCGGATATCAAAACACGATGAAAAATTATGAAATTTTTACAGTAGCTAGATTAATGTCTTAGGAATGTTTTTCATGTTTTGGGTTTTTCCGTTTGAAGACTTTTAAGGGTTTGAAAAATTCATACGAAAACGCTGCGCTGAGGGTTTTCTCTTGTTGACAGATTTTTATTAATTTCCTTGAGTTGAATCTCTATGTTTGGTTGCATTTTAAGTCACCCAAAACCATAGTAAGGTTAACTTACAGTGGGGATGATGTCTAGGAAGTCACGGGGTCGTCCGGAATCCACGGGATGTCACGAACGAATCTCTTCCACCCGATTTATTCTTCCCTTGGCTCCGATTTGTGTTCGAATATGAAGATTCGTAAGTTAGTATGATGTTTATGATCTTAAAATCATAAGGAAACTTGAATAACATCTTACCAACAATCCAAAGCCTGCAATCCTTGATCTACACACTTCCTTGGTTGGATTTGGTTGCCGGAAACTCGTCGGAAAGTCGCCGGAAGTTCATCGGAAGAGTGTTTGGCTTTTGGGAGAGTTTTTGGAGAGTTTGGGGTGAATGATTGATGAAAATGGCTGAGAATGGGGATGGGATTGATTACATAACATCCAAAAAGATGCCACACCCGTGATAGATCAAGATTCCCACCTTTGGGACCCAAAAAATGGCAAAAAGTCCCAAAAACACATAAATCCCGACTGCTACAGTAGCATGCTACAGTAGCGTGCTACAGTAGCATGCTACAGTAACTTTTTTTTTTTTTTTTTTTTAATTTTTTTTTTTATATATATATATATTAAGATTCTTATCTTAAAAAAAATCATAATGTGGGAATTTTTGTGATCTTGTAAGTCATACATAGCTTCAAAAAGGAATATATTCTTTATTTGAAAATGACAAGATATGATTAATATTCCACCCTACAATTTCAAACCATAGTCAAATTATTCCCAATTATATTATGGCATTCTAGAATAATTCATAAAAAAAAATATGGGTAGAATGATTAATCAAGGATATATAGAAAATAGATAATTCTCATTATAATTTAAACATGTAAATATATACATGTATATACATGTGTACATGTTTGGAAAGATTATTTCAAGACCAAGGTATATATGTGTATATAAACTTGTATATGGATTTAAAATATTCTATGAACCATATACTTATTACACTTGATATTGAAATCCATATATTTATTTGAAAAGACAAATATATATAATTTTTCAAAGTATGTTTTGTAGAAAATAATATACTAATCTTTAAGCACATATTTGAACATATAAATATATATAGATTTGATTAAAAATCTACTTAGTGAATTGATCAAAATATATATATTCATACATATATATCGGGCAATTTCTATGGTATTACAATCTACACTCCTTAAGAATCAACTTCGTCCCCGAAGTTGCGCGACTTATTGACCGATTGATTGATTGCGATTGTATCATTGTGTTTTGTTGTTTGATATTATTTGACTGAACCCAGAATTGAAATTTCCAAGTTGCCTACGTACCCCGTGAAGGGATCAAGTCATTACGTAGTTCAAAAAGAATTTATTTGGGATACAAAATATTCGAGTTTCAAAAATAAATGCTTATGCATTCTTACGGGGTATTACATCTATCCTCCTACATTTTCGGGCTCGATTTTTCGGGTCATTCTCGGATTATAAATTCTTATCTTAAATTTATCTTGTTTCGAATTACTCCCGTATTCGAAATTTTGAGTTCGTCGCGTTTGGATTCGTCGGCTTCTAATTCGTCGTCTTTTGACTCCCGTGTATTAATTTATTTATTTAAATCGTTTCCGACTTCGTGGGTTCTTGGAATTAAAATTCTTTTCTTTCTTGAATTTAATTCTAATTCTTTTGACTCGATTCATGGAATGTCTTCGAGCTTCCTTTCCCTCTTTTATTCCAATTTGAATTTTTGAATCTATCGGCGTTTTATTTCCGAGCAATAATTTATTGTGATAAATTATTTTCTTCTTCTCGGAGATATTTCGACCTTGATCGGAGAAATAAATTTTTATTCCTTTGGATGCCGATAAAAATCTCGGGTATTACAGTCTACCCCCCTTAAGAATCAACTTCGTCCCGAAGTTGCGCCCTCACTTTAACTTTTTTATTCAACTTTATTGTTGGGGTATTTCCATTTACCCTCCTCAAGGATAAACGTCTTCCTTATTTTTGAGAAATTAATTCCATTCCTTTGAACATGAATTAAATTTCTTGGGTGTTACAGTTGAGTAATGCCACATCATCAGACACACCATCAAAATATCTATATTTAGAAAATAAATCTATATATTAATATAATAAAATCTTGAAAAAAATCTTCATAAGTATTTCAAAAGATATAATTGATTACAATTATATATATAAATTATTTGATTGCATAGATAATACATAATATTTTAAAAAATATTAATATTATAATATTATTAAATAAATTTAATTAGGTTGAAAATTTATGTCTAAAAAATATATAATCCTATATTAATATAAGGAATATAATAACCATATTTTAAATAAAAATATTTCATTAAAAATATGGTGTAAACATTAAATTGATCCTAAAATATTGATTAATATAAAATGACTAATCACCAACACCATAAATTGATCCTAAAAATATTGATTAATATAAAATGACTAATCACCTAAAAATTTTTATACCATTCTAAACAAATTCTGCTTAATTTTTTGTTCTTTTTAAAGAAGAAAAGAAAGAAAAGCAAAAAAAAGAGACTAAAACACATCATAATTTAATTATTAAAAATAATATCATTAATCCAGTAATCTTTATCTATTTCAACATAAAAGAATGTATATTTATCCAGTAATCCCTATTTATTTCAATATAAAATAAAAATGTATATGAAATTCAGAGTATTGTAAAAGAATATTAGAAGTATTTTACTATAACAATATGTAAAGATTTGCGGTAATAATAAATAGTTTGGGTTGTAGCAATATTTATATCCAAAGCTCTAATATTAAGTGATCATGTTGCATGTCCAAACATGGTACAAAATATGTGTATTCAATCAAACATCATTTACCATTTTATTTTTCACAAAGAATAGCCTAAAGTAAACAGTTAAACATAAATGTATATTACTAACTAATTATTATTTGACCTATTCCCAAAGTATAACCCTAAACTTAACAAGTTGGGTCATTTGTACCTTTATTTTTTATTTTTTACAAAAAATACACCTAAATTTTTTATTTAGTTTTAAAATTCTACCTTTCTACCTTTTAAAATATTAAATTCGACCTCATCAATTCTAAAAATATCTCATTTTTAGTCCTAAAAATTTGAAAATAACCTCATTCCACCCATCCATGTTTGAAAAGTTTCTCATTAGCACAACAATTTGAAAATAATGTATTTAGTAATTAATTTTCCTTTTAACATTAATATAAAAAATATAATTAACTAATAAAATTATATTATACTATTTAATAAAATAAAATAACATATAATGAATGATCAATCAAATTATATTTATTGTAATATCTTTAATTTTAAAAAGTACATTATTAATTATATTTAGATTCTTATTTACTTTATTTGAAAATTTTTATTTCAATTTCATTATTTTTCAGATTTTTTATTTTTCTAAATTTATTTCATTAGAATTTCTCAAACAATAAATATCATTATCCAGATAGAAAAAATAGTTTATAATGATAAAAAAAATGTGCTAAAAACACATACCCCAAAAAAAATTAGTATCGGAGTATAAATTTAATTTAGGACTTATAATAATAATGAACTAAAAAATAATAAAAATTTAATTAAATTAAACAAAAATATTAACTACCAAACGTTTTTCATAATCAATAAGGAAAAAAATGGATAAAATGTTATGGACTAAAATACTATTTTAAAAATCAACAGATAATCAAAATATAATTATAATTAATATTTATTTTATAAATTAAAGATAAGTCCATAAAAACTAATCACAATAAAAAATTAAAATACATTACTTAACAAAATATAAGTTTTAAATGATAAAAAGATAATAAAAAAGTATAAATAATTAAAAACTGCACATCAAACAAACGTAGGTGGGTAGTGAGGTAAGACATTCGTCCATATTTTCCATACGAAAAGTCGAATCCGGATCTAACTTAGTGCAATTTCTTTTTCTAAACCGCGAATTGGAACAAGAAGGAGGAGTACGAAGGATCTAGGACACAAACGACGAATTCGGAAGCCACGACATTGAATTCGAAGAGCCGTAGATCCAAATCCAAGTAAGTTAATTCTTACATACGGTTTGGTGGCTAAAAGTCAACCAAACATAAGATTTAGTACAAGAACTTAATAAAATCTATCGATAGAAGTTTTACACGGGCGCAACGTTTTTGAACGAATTTTTCAGACCTTTTAAAGTGCTCAAACGGAAAAACTTAAAACTGAAAAAGTGTTCCTAAGACATAGATCTACATCGTGCAAACGTTTCGTAGTTTTTCGTTAAGGTTCGTTGCCCGAAAACTGAATCTAACCATCTCTGCATATTTTCGAACTTAGAGACTGGACAGATTTGATTTCCGAAATTGTTAGCTATTTTGACACCAGATCTAAGCTGAATTAGGAGTTGTGATAAAAATAAAAATTGTAGATCAATGAGTTTTGAACATTCCTTTAAAAGTTTATAAAAATTGGAGTTCGTTTGATGAGTTAAAAATCAAATCTTTGAACACTGCTATAATCTGAATCTTGACAGCTTAGGGTTTTGGTAGAAATCTAGACTTTTGACTTGTTTCCTCAACTCGTTTTGAAAAAATTAAAACACAAAACTTGTTCGTTGAGACGTTTCTAAGATACTGTGAAAATTTCAAATCAATTAATCTTGAAATTAATTTTTAAATGAAAAAACGCGAACATCGACACAATAAAATCCTATTTTGTGAAATTTGTCTTTCTAAACAGAGATGAAAGTTCTTTTTGAAAAATAATAAAAACAACATTTTCAAAATCCCCTTACGACTTGATTAAAAACAAAGTAGGGGGTGAGTGATCTGCAGGGTGCCCTCCTATCTGTTCAATTCGTGCCTTTATGGACGATGGTGACCCTGCAAGAAATATGAGAAATTGAGCCAAAACGGCGAAATATATAGGGCCTACACTCTCGGGAGTATCCGTATGGGTTTCCCGAAGCTCCGGAGTGGTACTGGGTATGGCGGATAAGGCTGCGGCCGCCGGGCTACCGGCTAAACTTGTTGAGATTGCGCTGCAATCGTAAAATACTTGAGATACCTGATCTTGAAGTAACGGGGAAATTAAAAGACTTAAAATTACTTTTTATTTAATTTAGCTTTTAAATTGTTCCCTTATTTATTTACCTTGCAAAGTTATATTTATGATCTTTAAAGTCCATGCTTTTGATTATGCAATTAAATTTTATTAGTTAGCCGAAATAATTTACATAGTGTATGAAATTTTGTTAAAGGTAACTCATTTCTTTTTATAAATAATTAAAGGCTTTAAAACCCCATTATTGTATGCTAGGGGTTAACTTACTCAGTATGTTTATACTGGACTAAACCGTTTATTTTTCTTTCTTTTCAGAGTATGAGGATTATGCATGAGCATAGCATGCATGGACTTTTGGGGTACATTTAATTCTTATTTTTAAATATGACTTGCATACGGGTCTGTTAACCCGTTGTTTTGGCCATATTGGCCCATTTACATTCCTTTATATTTCCGCTGCTAGTTGAATAAATATTGCATGTGAGCAATGATGGTATTTTAATTTATATTATTTTTATGGGCTTGTTTTAAATTTATTTTCTGAGAAACCAAAGGCTTGCATCTCTTTAGCAAACTCGAATAAGTCGTGTCTTGTTAGGAAGATGTGGCGGTGACATCCCGGCCTGGGTTATCAAAACCGGGGTGTTACATATTTATAGGCTCCAACAACCCCCACATATTGAGGAGTTAATTAGGCAAGACTTGGGGCACAAGTAGTGGAGGAAATCTCGGGGTTAGTTGGGCAAGATTTGGGGAGGAAATATCGGGATTAGTTGGGCAAGATTTGGGGAGAAAATCTCGGGATTAGTTGGGCAAGATTTGGGGAGGAAATCTCGGAGTTAGTTGCAACCATATATGGCGCCCCCTTGGGCTCGCCCTGGGCTGGGCCGTGCTATCCCTTTGGGCCTTTTCTCTTCTCTTTTGGGCCTTTCTCCTTATATTTTCTTGGGCTTATTCATTGGGCTATCTCTTGGACTTTAAACTCATATTTATAATGTAACACCCCCATTTTCCCAAAAGATGCAGCGGAAGAAAAGAGCGGGAACAATAGGCGGGGTGCTACCGCCACGCATTCCGGATTGCCCGAAATACGCTAAGGCTAGAATAAATATTGCAGCTGAATGTATATGCTAACCACGTTCCGGACAAGCTAGCATATAATTCGCAAAGAAGCTTATAATACTGTGAAAAGTATAAAATAAGCTTAATAAAAATGTTTGGTATAGCGTAACCAAACGGAGGAACGCATTCCTCAAGGAGCTCAACGATAGAAATGGAATGAATCCATGGAAGTTTTTATTTTAAGAGGTTGTACCTCGCATTTGAAAAATATTGTAAAAAGGGTTGCTTAACTCGCATTACAAAAAAATTAACACTGTTAAACGCAAAATGCATTGTTTAAACAGTAGGGCACAAGGTTGCACAAACGGGATAAAACCCAAACTTGTTCATACTTCACAAATAATTTTCTATGCCAAGTAATATATTATTATCACAAAGGGGGTTTTTAAAATATACATTTTTATGTGAATAATACCCCAAACCGTGCCCGTGCAAAAGATGCCTTGCAGATCCTAAAACCTGAAAGGAAATGGTGAAAAGTGTAGAGTCAGCGAAAACAATCGCTGAGTAAGTAGACCTTTACTCCCGGAGGAGGTCGGGTTGCAGAAATAGTTTAAAAAGAACAGTTATGGTAATGGTATGCTAAAACGAGAATTAATTTAAGCACAGACAAAATCCATATAAATCTAATCCCGGGAAGAGATAATATGACACTATGCGTTACCAAGAAATAAATTTCTCAGCCAACATGATGTGCAGGTTCCCTGTTGTAGGGCCCAGTTCTCACATACATTCAAGGGTTGTGGTGGAGGTAAGAAATTCCCTCAGACCACGCGGAATCCAACCATGGCGTCGCGCTAGTTTTCAACGGTCCCCGAATGGCATGCGACGCACGCAAACGGCGGAGGTGGCGTTGAGCCGACCCAGTAGCGTAGACCCACCCCGTAACAATGAGCTCCATAAATCCATGAGATTTTATGAATAATTGCAGAAACCATAAAGCACAGTAAAATGGCATACCAATAATCCAAAAAGTAGTAGGGAGCTACAAGCATAAATTTAAAAGTAGTAAAATGGTTTTTAAAATTTATGCTTAAGCTAAATAAACTTTGGGCTTACTCCAAAGAGTAAAAATCTACTTACAGTCACCGTAGACGGGATGGATGCAACACACGCGCACAGGCTACGAGCAGATACCCTTTACAGCTAGTGACTAAGAAAATATTCTAATATTAATTTATATGCTATAACGGTTTTCTAACTAAAATAATAACTACAATAAGAATGACTGAAATAATAATAACTAAGATTATAACTAAAATGAGTCTTACCGAAATATTCCTATTAGACCGATCTTGCTAGTACTCTACCGGAGGAACTTCAAAAACAATTACACCAGCAGACTACTTCAACAGTAAACAGAGAAAAATAAAAACGCAGCAGGAAGTGGAGGAATGGAGCAAGTGAGATTTGGAAGGGGGGTTTAGTTATATAGAGGAATTAGCTGACTCTTTTTACCCGGTTTAGCGCCTTCTCACTACTGCTACCCTTTTTTAACCAACAGACTTCTAAACCCAATTCTTACTCACATCCCAGTATTCCAAGGGGATTTCCATAAGGCCTAGTAGGTAAAGCCTCCCTCCCCCTCTCCTCCTTCCCCATCTCTTCTTCTTTTCTCTCCCCCTCGCCGGTGACAAGGAGGCAGCCGGAAGCAGCGGCCGTCGGCGGAGGAGGTCGGCTGGTCTGTGGGGGCAGCGGAGCGTGCGGAGGAAGCGGCGGCAGCGGTGGTTCCCGGAGGCAGCGGCGGCGACTTGCTTCTTCTTCCCTCATTCTCTCTCTTTGCTTTGATATTTGATTTGTTGGTTTTGAGAAAGGATGGTGGTTGGTTATGTCTGAGGAAGGCGATTGGAGGATGACAGTAGGGATGGGGCTGTGGTGGCGGCGAGAAATCCACGGCGGCGGCGGCGGGTTGCTCTCCTCTCGCGGCCCTCTCCCTCCTTCTCGGATCTCCTTCTCCTACTCGGATCTCCCTCTGTCTCGGCTCCATCCTCCTTCCTTTCTTTCTTTTCTTTGTTTTTGGTTGATTAAATGGTAGTGGAAGTATTTGTGGTGGTGGAGGCGATTTTGAAATGGTGGAGGTGATGGTGGTGCGAGTCGGTGGTGGCGAAAATGGAGGTGGGCGGTGGAGGCGCAGGGGTAGTGCGGCTGTGGTGGTCAGGGCCGCGGTGGTTATGGTGGTGCGGGCTGTGGCCGGAGGAGTGGCGGCGGCGGCGGTGCTGGCGGCGCCGGTGGAGGGCGGCGGCGGCTGCAGATCTCTAATTAGGGTTAGGGTTAGCTTAGGGTTTTGGTTGGGCTCAATTGGTTTAGGGTTGGGCCTGGTTTTGTGTTTGGGGCCAAATCTCTTTTCTATCTCACTTATTGGATCATCTTAATTAATTGGCCCAATATTATCCTTATTTTATTTTTGGACTTAATTAACTTGTTAGTTTAGAGTAAGTACTTAATTTATTTGATAATCCAATACCATTAGTCGAGTAGTTCAAGACTTCATTTTCTCTAATTCGGAACCACCACTAATTAAAAATCGAACACTTTTCGATAATTAATGGGTTAAGTATTTTAATTGTAAGGATTCAATTTTTATAATTTAATTCATGTATAATACTCAACCCATCGTCTTTAATCATTTAAATCGACTCAACGAATTTATTTAGGCTCTTAATGATGCAGGGTCTTATAATTATAATCCAAGATCTATTTAACTCAAATTATTTAATAATTGGTATTACTAACAAGGTAATCAAGCCTTTGAATAACCGGGCATCAATGATTCTTTTAGTAATTAATCGAGTGTTTAATTTAATTATAGTGTCCAAATTCTATAATTTTGTTAAGATAAAATTAGCCTTTAATTTCTCAAGTAGTCATCATCGCATAATTCATCTTCGCTTTAATTAACAAATGAATAGTTTATGGGTTTAATTAATCTCCCAATATTATTTAATCTAACGCTTATAAATTAATGGGCTTGTCATATATACTTGTCCTAATACCATTGTTGCTCTGTTCGGACCAAATTATGTTTTGAATGTTGATCTCGGATTTATTGCTTCAAAATAATCTAGCACTTGTTATAATTTTCAAATAATATATGATTTTATAGTTATAAGCTAATAAATGCTTAAATCATTTTGTAATACCCCGTAAGAATGCGTAAGCATTTATTTCGAAACTCGAATATTTTGTATCCCAAATAAATTCTTTTTGAACTACGTAATGACTTGATCCCTTCACAGGGTACGTAGGCAACTTGGAAATTTCAATTCTGAGTTCAGTCAAATAATAACAAACAACAACACACATTAATACAATCACGCAACCAAACAATGTCCGAGCTCGCAAGGAGCTAACGCCCAACTTCGAGGACGAAGTTGATTCCTAAGGGGGAGAGGATGTAACACCCGAGAAATTTAATTCACATTCAAAGGAATGGAATTAATTTCTTGTGAAAGACGTTTATCCTTAAGGAAAGTAGATGGAGATACCCCAACATTAAATTGAGCCCAAAAGAAAGTGAGGGCACAACTTCGAGGACGAAGTTGATTCTTAAGGGGGTAGACTGTAATACCCCAGATTTTTATCAACGTCCAAAGGAATAAAATTTATTCCGATCAATGTCGAAACATCTCCGAGAAGAAGAAAATAATTTATCACAATAAATTATTGCTCGGAAATAAAACGCCGATAGATTCAAATTCAAAATGGAATAAAAGAGGGAAAGGAAGCCCGAAGACATTCCATGAATTGAGTCAAGATAATTGGAATTAAATTCAAGAAGGAAAAGAATTTTAATTCCAAGAACCCGTGAAGTCGGAAGAAATTTAATGATACAAGTTATTGCACGAGAATCAAAAGACGACAAATTGGAAGCCGACGAACCCGAGAAATCGCCATCGAAAATTTAAATCCAAAAATAAAGAATTGGATTTAAATTATTAAAACCGAAATAATTCCGAGAGAGCGGAATTTATTTTTTTTATCGGAAGATAACAACTCGAAACGAGTTTATCGAATTGTCCCAACAATCACGGATAATTCCCACATTATGATTTTTATTTTTGTAGAGAAGGAATCTTAATATTTTAAAAAAAAAAAAAAAAAAAATTAAAAGTTACTGTAGCACTACTGTAGCAGTACTGTAGCAGTACTGTAGCACTACTGTAGCACGTGCGGGTACTGTAGCAGCCGATCACTTGTCGGATTTTTGTCTCTTTAATGGCAAAAATACACCCCCAACACCCCATTATCATCCTTTCAAATCCCTTCTTCATCCCAAACTCTCCCAAAGCCAAAACACCTTTCCGGCGAACTTCCGACGAACTTCCGGCAACTTTCCGGCAACCAAATCCGACCAATGAAGTGTGTAGATCAAGGATCACAGTGCTTAGATCTTTGGTAAGTAGTATCTTAGGTTCTCAATCTCGTTTTTCCTCTCAAATCCCCAATCTAACTCTTGAATCGTTGATTGCAAATACGTTCGTGGCCAAAGTCGGGAACTTTGCGTTTCGTAGATCCGTTCGTAGGTGTTTGGACGACTCAAGAACACAATCTTTGTAAGTTAACCTTACTATGGTTTTGGGTGACTTAAAATGCAACCAAACATAGAGATTCAACTCAAGAAAATTTATAAAAATCTGTCAACAAGAGAAACCCTCAACGCAGCGTTTTCGTATGAATTTTTCAAACCTCTAAAGCTGCTCAAACAAGAAAACTCAAAACATGAAAAGTGTTCCTAAGACATAGATCTAGCTCCTGTAAAAATTTTAGAATTTTTCATGATGTTTTGAAACCTGAAACCAACCCAAAACCGAAGAGTATTAAATCTGAATCTTAGAACTTTGGCAGATTTCACTCTCAATCTTGTTGGTTATTTTGACCATGGATCTAGGCCGATCTAGGATTGGTGTTGAACATGAAAGTTGTAGATCTATAAGTTTAGAACATTTCTGCAAGTTTTTAGAATTTTTCGTTGAGATTTGAGCCTCCGAATCTGAGCCAATCCAATCTGCGTTAGTACCGAAATCAAGAACCTTGATAGATTTCATAATCAAACTCGACGAGCAAAACTCTTACTTCGAGTGTTCAAACCTGAAAACTCAAAACTAAGATTTTGATCCTAAGAGCTTAAGCTATATTGTGTAAAAATTTCAGAAATTTTCATCAAGTTTTGATACCCCAAAACGTGTCGGACATATTCTGCGTTTTTAGGAATTGTCAAAGGATGACAGATTTTATAACCGATCTTGAGGAGCTTATTCCTATCACTTCTAGCCCGAACTAATCTTTGAGTTCTAAACAAAAGTTGTTGGAAATCATGTCTAGTATGTCTCTGTAAAATTTCAGAATTTTTGGAGTCCATTTGATATGATAAAAAGTCGAATCTTTTAACGTTGTCAAACCTGAATCCTGACAGCTTTTTGATTCTGTACAAAACTCGATTTTTGACATGTTTCCCATCGTTTTTCCGAAAAACTTAAAACACAAAAGTTGTTCGTTGGGATGTTTTTGAGCTACTGTACAAATTTCAGAACAATCGCCTAAGAAATGGATTTTTAAACCAAAAAGGCGTAAACTGTGACGCCAAATGATTTTTAAATCGAAGAGATTTTGAAATTCAAAACAAACGGTCGAGACGTTGAATTACGATATATCTATACTTTTGAAAATCCCGTTACACCAAATAAAAACATTTTCTGTAAAAGAATTCTTTTGAAACATTGGGGATTTGTGACCAAGTTTGATATTATCAATATGGGCCAGACGGCTTGTGGACATAAGAGCCCAAGCGAACGGCTAGTGGACATAAGAGCCCTAGCGAATGGTCGACCAAACGGCTTGTGGACATAAGAGCCCAAGCGAACGGCCAGTGGACATAAGAGCCCTGGCGAATGGTTATTTATAAATATTGATTATGAGGATTGCGGTCACAAGAGCCTTGGTGAATGGTGAACTATAAAAGAAACGAAAAATATTTTGAGAAATGATACTTTTGATATTGGCTGCGGCCGCCGGATCACCGGCTAAATGATATATTGTTGAGATGATGGCGTAACGGGAAATATATTAAAAAGCTTAGATTTTATGAAATTGGCTGCGGTCGCCGGATTGCCGGCTAAATTAAATATTGTTGAAATGTTTTTATTAAATTTAATTAAAGGCTTTGAAACCCCTAACCCATGCTATGTGTTAACTTACTCAGCGCGTTTTTGCTGACCCAAACCATATATCTCCTTTTTCTTACAGAGTACGAAGAATTTTTATTAAATTTAATTAAAGGCTTTGAAACCCCTAACCCATGCTATGTGTTAGCTTACTCAGCGCGTTTTTGCTGACCCAAACCATATATCCTCTTTTTCTTACAGAGTACGAAGAATATGCATCGTCATATGCATACATGGGAACATTAAGGGAAATCTTTATTTTAAATCCCTGCGTTTAATTACGACTTGCATGAACGGGAATGTTTAACCCGTGTTTTGGCCATGTTGGCCCTTATACTTTATTTCCGCTGCACAATTTATATTTCCGCTGCAACTTTGATGTATTATCCTTAAATTATATATGAATGGGCTGTTTGAATATTTTAAATTCTGAAAAACCATAGCCTTGCATCTCTTTAGTGAGCTCGGAGAAACCGTGTCTTGCTAGGGAGGTGTGGCGGTGGCATCCCGGCCTGGGTTACCAAAACCGGGGTGTTACACATTTAATAGTACATTTTACTAAATAATCCAAGTCTTGGGTTTTCATAGTTGGGCAATTTGTTTCTTAAGAACTTGGCCGCTCGTTAACTCCGTAATTAAACCGCTAAGTATTTTAAATCGCATTCTAGTGACTAACTCTACAACTTAGCTCATGCTCAATTCTTTTTATTTAAACGCTTATTATGGATCTTTTATTAAAAATCAAATGGCTTATGAACTTATTAGGGCTTTAATAAGTGAATCTTGTTTGAGGCTATACCTCCTTTCGGGCTTCATTCCATATCTCGAAATTATATCGATTAGTGATTAAGGGTCAATGATTTACAGATGAATATTTATTATGCTCTTGGCTAAATTAATTCAAGTTAGTAGTTCTTAAACTTAATAAGTTACATTTTAATTATAAGGTCTTATATTTTTAATAAATAATTAGCTCACTATTTATATTCGTTTAATTCAAGTCTCACTCGTAGTTAATTCACATTCCCGAATTTGCTATTGAGAATTCATGCTTAAAATTGACTAAGTAAATTTTGAGTAAATAGTCGTATTAATTAATATGGGTTTAAGTAATTCGTAATAAAATATACTTTACCTAATACCTGTAGGTTAATTAAATATTGTTGCACTTAAAATTTTAATTTCTTGAATTAGTCCACAACTAGGATTGACTTTAAACAAATTCATGTTTAAAAAAAATACCCTTTTCTTTTCATATTCCATAATTTAAATTTATGAGAAATTTTTGAATATCTATTTATTAAAAATTTAAATTTTTATTAAAGATTTGACGGGGTGTTATATATAAATTCACTTCGAACTCAAATTAATTTCGTATTCGAAATCTTGAATTTGTCGACTTTTGGCTCCCGTGCAATAGTTTATTTAATTAAATTATTTCCGACTTCACGGGCTCTTGGAAATTAAATTCCTTTTGGTCTTTGAATTAAATTCCATTCCTCTTTTTATTTTTATTTTATTTATTCAAGTGACTAAATCGTGACTAATTTCGTGGGTATTACACTTTTTTTAAATTCGCTGCAATGAGTAGTATTTTGCATGGTTATCAAGATCAATCTCTTATATATGATCGTTTTTGTCTTTACAAGATCGGAATCGTAGAATCGAATCGGGATCCTAAGATCATATGAAATTGTTATTTATATTTTTTAAAATTAATACTTGTTAATTATCTCACTAAACTAGTGAGATGTAATTGAAAATATATATTTTAGATCAATTTTTAACAAGATTTAGATAATTAATTATGCTTATTCATGATCTAATCTATTTAATAAATCCAAAATACTCTTTTGTACTTATTAAAAAATTCATCATTCTTAATTTTAAAGGGTTAATCAGTCATTATATGCTCAATTTTTTTCTTGAGAAGATAAGAGTTTTATTCCTCCAGGGCAGCAAAAACGCCGTTCACAATGGGTTACAACGGTTGAACTAGCAGCTATAGACCATTACCATACAAATAAACAGAGGTAATTTGCTATATTACTAATGATAACTATTACAAACCAATCTATCTCCAGTCCTCCACTTTGTCACCTCCAGCAGCCCCCTTCCGAGCCCACTCATCCGCCATGGAATTGCGCTCTCGAAAGACATGCTGTACCCTAGTCCCTCCTGCAAACTGGAAAATTGCCAAGATCGGTCCAATGATCTTTCGGAAGCGACTAGGAAACAAGTCCGGCTGCCCTAGCCATTTTACCACATTAGAAGTATCACAATCAAAACAAGATCCTAGGCAGATTGACATGAATCAACCCGGAATCGAAGTTGGTATCGACTTGTAAAACAAGAGGATGGATATTGCCAAATGACACTTGGTGCCAAATGGGGAAAAACAAGGAAAAATAAAATGATAGGGAAACAATCACAATTAAAGGGGATTGGGAGAAGCTAAACAAGGTATGAAGATTATGGAGTTAGATTTCAAAATGGATGGACAGTTTGGCCGGAAAATGGCAAAACAGCCGCTGGACCTATTTTTGGGGAAATTTTGGCCAAAACTTCAAAAATTCATAGAAAATATTTCCCTTGGCCAAAAATTTGGGATTTTATATGAATCTCTATGTAAATAATCCAAGGAATCCAAATATGAAATCAGATTCCCAAAATTTTTAACATAGAAAAACGACCTGGACAGAACAGTGGACAGAATACTCTTTTTAGTGTTTTTCAACGGAGTTTTTGGATTTTTGATTCTTGGATAACACAAGTGAACCAACTTTAGGCTCTGATACCAAAATGACATGAATCAACCCGGAATCGAAGTTGGTATCGACTTGTAAAACAAGAGGATTGATATTGCCAAATGACACTTGGTGCCAAATGGGGAAGAAAAATGAAGAACAAGGAAAATAAAATGGATAGGGAAGCAATCACAATTAAAGGGGATTGGGAGAAGCTAAACAAGGTACGAAGACCTTGTCCTCAACTCAAGCCAACCATCCAATAACCTTGATTAGGGACCATTTTTGGATGCTTCAATTCCAAAATGGTGAGGGTTTCCCAATAAACACTCAAAGGGTATTGTTCCAACCTATGTTGGGCACAATGTGATGTTTTGTAATAGATAAGAGATATGTTCTCATTTCAAATAAACAAAAGATGTCTAACAAGGAGTAGGGGAGCCCATATATATAGGCAAAACCCTAATTACATAATTAGCAAAACTAAGCAAATAATTAGGGGCTTTAATCAAACCATTACAATAATTAAACAAGCCTAAACAATTGTAGGAATTTGCTAATCCAGTCGCTAGGCTAAAGAGCCTGTCGTGAAACTCCAAGTGAAGAGGACTAGCGACACAGCCAATGGGATAATATATTTCGGGGCCTCGCGTAGCAAGGGACGGGAGCTCGGGTCCCATAGGAAGATAATTAATTGATGTGTTTCTGTTGGACCTCCGGTCCTAGCTCTTCCCAAAGTGAGTGTGCACAAACCAAATTTGAAATGGAAAGAAGTGTTTCCTGTCGCGGAACAAAACCTCCGGTCGCGAGACTTCATGGAGGTTCGCGACACGTTGAGCGTCTTGCGACTGGGGTCCCGGAGTCCCTATTGGAAGGCGACGAGGGTGGCTGCCGGCTGAAGACGAGGAGGGTGGCTGCTGTCCGGCGATGGTGACGACGGGAAGAATGATCGGGAAACGGACAGGCAGCTGGAGGAGACGAGCAGGTTGCCGGAGGAAGCTTTCGGCGGCGAATCGGAGTTTTACTCTTCGGGATAGTTTTGGCTTTCGGGGTTCGCCGGAAATGAAGCAGATGATGGTGGAGAGCTGCCGTGACCCCAAAATGATGTTGGAGGTTGTTGACGACGAGGGGAAGTTGCGGAGCCGGCCAAAGAATAATTTGAGGGTTTCTTGGCCAGGGGAGGTGATGGTCGAATCTTCGGTGATGGTGAGTATTGACGGAGCTTTGGAGCTGGACGGAAATGGGGGTGAGGGTCGTCGGAGTTGTGGAGACGATGGCCGGACATGGACGACAGTGGCTTGATGGATGTATTACTTGGGCGGGGATTCGCCGGAGGACGCCTATGGAGGGCAGTCGGGCGACGATCTCCGCTTCACTCAAGATGTCGTTGACCTGAGCTCCTTGCCGGATAATGACGAGGGCCAGATCGGAGATGATGATGGCAAGGGCGCCATCGAGCTGATGAAGGCAAGCGGGATGGACGAGCTGCCGGAATACCAAATGGTTGTATACTTCACAATCCGTTGGAGAAGAAGATGCAATTGTAAGGAGGGCCCCACAACATCTTAATTTAACTTGTTCAAATTGGAGTTGGAGAGTGTTGGACGGGTGCTCCACATTAAATTCAATTTGGGCTTGCTGCTCCAATAATTCCTTATGGACTGAGACTTGTTTCAATTGGGCTTTTAATACTATTGGGCCACAGCTAGACTCCTTCAATTTAATCGATTCGAGCCCACTTGAATTCGGGTCCGAATTTTTGGATTGATTGGTCCGGATTTTTACGTCATAGATGGAAACCTTGATCTTGAAGTATCGCTGAACAGATGCGACTGATTGCCACAACCTCTACAATAGTGGAGTCCGCAATGCCAATGTGATCCGATAGAACAAATATCACTACACCCTCATCATCCCTTATAACCCCTCCAATCCCGGCAGGTCCCGGATTCCCAATCGATGATCCATCGATATTGATTTTCCACCAACCTTCCCCGGCCTTTCCCATGTCAACCCTCTCCGTGGAGCCCTGGAATTTATCCTTCGGGGCAAATTCATTCCATCAGGAAAATAAGCATTCTCATTACTCAAATCTAAGTCCCTCCCATATTCTGTTATTTTCCACCACAAACTTACATTCCGCTTCACTTCCTCGACCGCGGCATTGAGGCTGATTGATTGTCCTTTAAAATTTTTTTCATTTCTTCTCTTCTATATGACCAAATCACCGCAAGCCTCGTGTACTGCCATAGTTTTCTCATTCCCTGGTTTAAGCAAGCTTTAGCCCACCAAGCAAGTAATAAATCAACCCTTCCAGGCAACGCACAAATGTGCCCGAACCATTTGTATTCCTTGCTGCCATAAAGTACAAGCGAGCTCACACTTACAAAACAAATGGTCCATCGTTTCTTCATCCTTTTCACAACAAGGGCAACGAGTATCCGAAGCATTAATGCACCCTCTTTTAGCCAATAACTCTATAACCGGATCTGCGTAGTGGCCGATCCTCCAAGCCAGCAATTTGACTTTCATAGGAATTTTAACTTGCCAAAGCTCCTTCCAGACTTTCTGTATTTCCATGCCATCCCTACTTACCTCCCTTGTCCAGCATGATGAGGTAGTGAATTTCCCACTACTATCTTTATTCCATACCACCAGATCTTCCATGATACGAATCATCAAATTGCCCATGAGGGTGTTCTCCATTGCTAGCCATACCTCCAACTCTCAATCGAAAAGTGGCCTACATAGATGGACATTCCAATCCTAACAGAACCCAAACCATTTCCCAAATTCAGATATCGAATCATTTTGTGTGATAGCTAATGCATATATCCTTGGAAAGAGGACCTTGAGGAGTAGCTCTTCTTCGACCCAGGAGTCTTGCCAAAAGCGTGTTTTTAAACCATTCCCAACCTGGGCAACGAACCCCCTACCCGAAGCTGCCCCAACCTGCTCCCCCCAAGCTTGACAAATACTACCCCATACGGATCTACACCTTATTTCTCCAGGTACCAGCGGCCCTTCCCCCTATAGTACTTAGTGTCCACCACTTGCTTCCATAAAGACTTTTCTATCCGAACCTCCACCTCCACATCAAAAGAATAGCAAAATTAAATTTTTCATAATTCCAAATGCCAAGCCCCCCATCGTCCTTATGTCTGAAGACCTTGTCCCAGCCAATCGAGTGCAACTTCCTTCCCCCACCCCACTCGTTCCAGAAGAATTTTCTCTTAAAGTTCTCCAATTGATTCACCACAGTCTTGGGTAGCTTGAATAAGGACATAAAATATGTTTGCAGACTGCCTAAGACAGACCTGATCAAACATACCCTTCCCGCATGTGATAACATTCTCCCCTTCCACCTGGCAAGCTTCTTTTCGACTTTATCTAGTACATGTTGCCATATCTCGATATTATTGATTCTCCCTCCAATAGGTATTCCCAAGTATGCTAGGGGCCACCTACCCACCTCACACCCAAGCATAGAGGCTCCCTCCCTTACCAAATCATCCGAACAATTTATCCCCAATATACAGCTCTTTGAGAAATTGATTTTGAGCCCAGTAGTATATGTGAAGCACCTTAATATTCTTTTAATCATAATTACCTGGTTAATATCACATTTACAGAACAAGATAGTGTCATCTGCATATTGTAAATGAGATATGACCGGCCTACCATCGCCGGACGCTAGCCCCGCAAGCAACCCCTTTTCAGCCGCCGAGCTAAGGAGTTTGTTTAGAACTTCAGCTACCAAAACAAATAGGTATGGGGATAAGGGGTTGCCTTGCCTCAGCCCTTTCTGTAAGCTGAAAAAATCCGAGGGGGAACCATTAATCAAAACAGTCGTCGAAGCCGATGAAATACACTCTCTAATCCACTTGACCCATTTACCACCGAACCCCATTGCTTCAAGTATGCCAATTAAAGCATCCCATGACACATTATCATAGGCTTCCACAAAGTCCAGCTTAATGACGAATCCCTTCTTCCCAGACCGCTGTGTCGTATGAATGGTCTTCGCTGCCACCAGTACTCCATCTAGGATTTGCCTTCCTTTGACAAAGGCCATCTATGATTGACCCACTAATTCATTTATGACAGTTGAAAGCTTTCTAGTCAAGACCTTGTTAACAATTTTGTAGAGACTTCCAACTAGAGAAATTGGTCTATACTCTCCAAAGACCGTTGGTCGCTCAACCTTAGTAATCAAGGTAATGAAAGATCCCGCATCTCTCTAGGAAAGCCACCCCCCTCTTCGAATTTTTTTAATACCTCCATCACCTCGCCTTTCAGTGAACTCCAATACTTCCTAAAGAATCCCAAATTGAAGCCGTTCGGCCGGGGAGCCCGATTGCTACCGCAACTCTACACGGCCTCTCGCACTTCTTCCTCCATAATGTTCCTTTCCATCCAGTGGCGTTATGTGGCTTGAATCATTGGCAGACCTAATTCTTTCACATGGAATAAATCATCTTCCCGCTTGGAAAATAGTCCCTTAAAATGTTCCATTGCGGCCTGTTTCAACTCCCTTGGATCTTCAATCAGATGCCCATCCCTGTGAACTGACCCTATATAATTCCGGTGCCTATTCATAGAGGTAACCAAATGGAAGAATTTCGTATTTAGACTCCCTCTTTGAGCCATCTCACTCGAGATTTGTGATGCCATCTCCTCTCTACTGCCAACAGCGCTTTGTGTAGATCACTCCTTTTTCTTACCCACTCTTCCCTGATGCCAGCCGAGCCCTCATCCTCTTCCAGAGCAGACTCCAGCACCCCTACCTCCGTTGTCATAATCTGGATGCGATTCTCCAATTTCGAAGCTCCATAACCACTCCAATTTCTAATCTTGCTCTTTAGACACCTTAGGTTATCAAAAATCTTACACTCCCTGCTAGAACTCTCCCCACTTTCTGTCGACCCCCAAACTTCCCTCACCAAATCACCAAAACCAATATCCTCCATCCAATAATTATAAAACCGAAACGGTTTCGGCCCCCATGATTGCTTGCCCACGTCCAACATCACTGGAAAATGGTCCGACAACACAGACTCACACCGTTTTTGGATCACCTCGCCGCTAAGACTTAGGCCCTGTTCTCTAGGCCTTAATTTTTCTGGTCTGATCTGAATTTGTAAAATCTGATCTGGTCTGATCTGAATTTGTCTGATCTGATCTGAATGTTTCTGGTCTGGTCTGATCTGGTCTGATCTGAATTGATCTGATCTTGTCTGATCTGTTCTGATCTTATTTTATTTATATTTGGATTCTAATTAAATTATGTAATAATAATAATATATACTAATAAAAATTAATAATTACTATTAAATATTTATTATATAAATAATAATAATAATAATAATAATAATTAATAGTTTTTATTATTATGTTTAGTTATTTTTGAAAATATTTTTGAAAGTATTTTCTAATATATTTCAAAAATATTTAATGAAAGTATTTAAAACTATATTTTGAAAGTATTTATAATATAAAATATATTAAAAACATGACTAATATATTTAAATAATATTTTGAAGAGCAAAAAAACATTTTGAAAAATACTTTTAAAATTAGTATTAAATAAGTACAATATAAATAATATTTGCATACATTCCTATATGTTTTTGCCTTTTTTTTTAAAAAAAATATTATATGTAATTATGTAATCTGGTCTGATCTGATCTGGTCTGAATGTTTCTGGTCTGGTCTGGTCTGGTCTGATCTGATCTGATTTGATCTGGTCTGATCTGAATGTTTCTTATCTGATCTGGTCTGATCTGATTTTGGAAAAAAATAAGTAATAAGGTCTGAAAATAAGTTGTAGAGAACAGGGCCTTAGCCAGCCCGGAGATAAAAGGAACCTATCCAAGCGACTACTTGCCCTCCCGCTCCTACCAATCCAAGTGAATTGGCCCCACTCCATTGGTAAGTCTATCAATCCAAGCCGATCAATAAACCCCCTGAAGTCCCTACTAGACCCTGCATCCTCAAACTCACCTCTCCTCTCATTCTCTGAAACAATGGCGTTGAATTCCCCCGCAAAGCACCAAAACTCACCATTCTCAGTATCACATTTGCTAGCCAACATTGACCAAAATTCTCCCCTTTCACTTCTCAAATTAGGCGCATGAACACAAATTAAATTTACCGCCCCCTCAACCTCTCTGATATTACCCTTGAGCCACATGAAGTGATGTCCTTGCTCAATTACAACAAAAGAGCATCTGTCCCTGTCCCATACAACTAGAAGCGCCCACCCCACCCCCCCGCCCCCCCCCCCCCCCCCCCCCCCCCCCCCCGCAGAGGCCAAAGCTGCTTGGAAGCTGAAATTGCACCCATTGGTTCCCCAAAGGCGATAAACCAAACGATCCCTAACCTCTCCCATTTTAGTTTCCTGTAGGCACAATACCCACGGCTTTGTCTTACTGCATAACCTCATCACAGCCTGCCTTCGAACCCCACCATTAAGCCCTCTCAAATTGCAAGTTATTAAGCGCATAAAATGAGAATCCTCACAAGATCCGAACACACCAACCCTCAACCCCACCCTTTATAGTTCCCCGATATGATCCCCCCTGACCTTTTCCAATGTGGCCTTCTTCCCCAATAATCGTCTTAGTCCCAAATCTTGTGCAAGTGCCACAATCTTCTCGGCCTCCGACAGATTGATCAGCCTCACCCCATCCGCTGTTCGGATAGTGGAGAATTGCAAACAAGCAAAATCATTTTCATCATTAACATCGATCGACTTACACATCTCATACCCCAACCTGCTCATAACTGCCCATTTGCCTCTCCTTTTCCGCCACCTACATTAAAATTCCCTCCTTTCTGTGGACAATTTAGCCCAAGCTTCTCCCGCTGTCAATAGCTCCGCCCACAACACCGACCTACCTTCCTCCGACACTCTCACCTCCCTTGCCTCCTGTAAAGCCTCAATGGGGACCCTTTCCTCCATAACCCCTTCTGCCCGCCCAAACTCCGCTTCGGTGACTCTAGTGGTCACACCCGAGCACCCTCGGCTCTCCTTCCCCATTGCCAAATCCCTATCCTCAACCACCACCTCACATTCTCCGTTGAGAATTCCCTCCCTGCCCGACACCTCGGCCCCTCCATAGTTTACCACTAACTCGCCTCTAGAGTTGTTCTGGGAGTTTACCAACACATCGTTCCCATTTGAGCCCGATTCAATTGTGGCCCATTAATCCCATCCCCTTCATTTCCCCCGTCTGGCCCACAATTGGCCTGCTTCAAAGGACCGAAAGAATTGGGCCCTGAGCCATCCTCCCAGCCTTCCCCCTCAACCCTGAGCCTACTCATCTCTGGCCCAAAGTCATTACTACCCGCGATCATGTTGCCATTTTCCCTCGACTCTGCATGTGTCCACAGCCGGTCCTGGAAATCGTTGCTGCACAACCTTTGAGAATTATCATTACTGCCAGCCATCTTTCTTGGAGAGCACTATTCCCTATGCACCTCCTCCAGTGTCCATTCCATTCCCCCAGTTGTTACGGTCCCGGACCTCTCTTCCTTCCCCTCCGGCTTCCCATCAGCTGGTACCCTCTGGCCGCATCGGTTCACCATCACCGGCTCTCCGATATCTCCTGACCAGTCAGCTACCACCACTGCTTCATTGTAATTGACCACCATTGTATCTTGATTATATCCTTTTCCATCTGTATATTCAAGCTCGATGGAACAGTGACCCCATCATTGAGCGCTACTAATAACCTAGCTTTTATCAAATCTCTTACACTTCGCCGTGTCTTTATCCACAAAGATAACTTTCCCCCATCTGTGTACGACCTTCAGGAAATTATCCCTACTACATACTTCCATTGGTAAGTCATATATGTACATCCACACCATCCGTTTCCTCGTAATTTTGCCTGACTCCCTTTGGCGTTTCCAGTCCACAAACTGTCTGTCTCCCCAATCCTTGAGGAAGTTGTCCCTTGCATCAGAGTTTTGGAACTCCACCACCAGCATATGTCCTCCACCGTATCTGATATCTCCATCTTTGTGGCAGCCACCATACAACCACTCTTGGAATGGCATTAACATTTCCAAGTTCCTGGGTTCCACAAGAGCCGATCTGCGCAGCCGACTCACCACCTCTATCTTAGGATACAACTTCACCCCCCCCCCCCCCCCCAAACTGGATTCTTGGATCCCACCGTGTCCTCTACCCTAAATCCCTTCGTCACCTTAGCATACGAGCACCCATCTCTCCATGCAGTTCGAACAGGTGCCTTGCCTTCCACCGTGGGCACCTTCCTGAGTTGCATCCCTCCTGCCCCCCGGGAACCCTACCACCTTTAAAGATATCTGCCCCACCTCCGGCTTTCCTCCAACTTGGAATCGCCCAGTTGGCCCTTAAGGTTGCCCCAACATTCTCTGCCCTTCCATGGCTCTGATCACCTTTTCCGCCTCCTCCCTTCTTTCAAACCGGAAGAAGCAAAACTTGACACCTCTTTCAGCCTAGCTTATGTTTGGGATAAACCAATCCCTAACTCTTGCCACCTTATCAACCTCTCGCAGTATGATGCCATTCTTCACCTTGATAGACATGTTACAACAAAAATACCAAACCAATCTCTCCTCTCGCTAGGGCCACCAGTTGTCGTGAAATTCCCTGAAGAGCGCCCTTGTTTCCATTCCTTTATCACTCCGCTGAGAGCTCCGGCCAGCCATTTCATTAACCCTATAATTAATAGCCCTAACTTCATGACCCGCTAAAAATTCGTGTGTGCTGATTTGTTTGGAAAATATGATGAAATGAAATATTATATGCTCATTTATAGATCAACGGTTCTTAAGTTTATAAATAATTTGCTGACTAATTACACGTCATCGGACACATCATCGATATCTATATTTAGAAAATAAATCTATCTATTATTATAACAAAATCTTAAAAAAATCTTCATATATATTTTAAAAAGATATACAATTGATTACAAATATATATAAATTATTTGATTGTATAAGTAATATTTTAAAAAATGTTAATACTATAATATTATTAAATAAATTTAATTAGATTACAAATTTATGCCTAAAAAAATATGTAATCATATATCAATATAAGGAATATAATAATTATATTTTTAATAAAAATATTTCCTTGAAAATATGATGTAAACATTAAATTGACACTAAAAATATTGATTAATATAAAATGACTAATAACCTAAATATTTTTATACAACTCTAAACAAATTCTACATATTCTTTTTCTTTTTAAAGAAGAAAAGAAAGAAAATGAAAAAAAGACTAAAACACATCATAGTTTAATTATAACACCCCATAAAATTAGTAAATAAAAATTTAAAATTTAATAAAAAAATATTCAAAATTTTCTCATAAATTAAATCTTCAGAAAATGAAAAGAAATAATGTTTATTTTCGAAGTGTGAATTTATTTAAATCAATCCTAGTTATAAACTAACTAGGAGGAACTAAAACTTTTAAGTGCAAAATCGTTAAATTAACTTCTAAGTAATAAATTATATTTTGTTACGAATTATTTGAGTCCATATTAATTAGTACGACTAATTACTCAAGATTTAGTTAGTCAATTTTAAACATAAATTCGCAATAGCAAATTCGGGAATGTGAGGTAACTACGAGCGAGACTCGAATTAAACTAATATAAATAGTGAGCTATTTATTTATCAAAAATATAAGATCTCATTATTAAAGTGTAACTTGTTAAATATTTGGAATACCAACTTGAATTAATTTAGTTAGGATCATAATATGTATTTTTAAGTCGTTAAATCTTAATCAATAATCGGGTGTGTTTAATTTGATAATATGCAACGAAGAATCGAAAAGGGGCTTAGCTTAAGAAAATATATAGATCAACATTCAAAACGTTATGTGGTCTCGATAAAGCAACAATGGTGTTAGAACAAACATATATGACAAGCCCATTAATTTATAAGCGTTAGATTAAATAATTTTGGGAGATTAATTAAATTCATAAACTGTACGTTTGTTAATTAAAATGAAGATGAATTATACGGTGACGACTACTTGAGAAATTAAATGTTAGTTTTATCTTAACAAAATTATAGAATTTGAAAGCTATAATTAAATTAAACACTCGATTAATTACTAATAGAATAATTGATGCCCGATTATTCAAAGACTTGGTTACCTTGCTAGTGAGACCAATTTTAAATAATTTAGTTAATTAGATCTTGAATTAGTTTATGATTATAAGACTTTGTATTATTAAGAGCTTAATTAAATCTGTTAAGTCGAGTGATTAATTTAGAGACACTGGGTTAAGTGTTAGATATGGATTAGATTATAAAGATTAAGTCCTCACAATTAAAATATTTAACCCATTCAATTATTAAGAATTGTCCGATTATTAACTAGGTGGTGATCCCGAATTGGAGAATGTGGAATCTTGAACTACTCAACTAATGGTATCGAATTATTAAATTATGAAGTCCATAATCAAGAGTTATTAGCTAATTAAGTCCATAAAAATCTATTACATTAAAATTATGAATGGTAGGATATTAAGAATTTAATTAGGTCCACAATTACCTACATATATTTGATCCATTAAGCAAAATAAAATTTATCAGGCCCAGTTAATAATTACAGGAGCCCAAATAAAAAAAAAAAAAATACCATGGCTCAAGCCCACAAGAGACAAACTAACCCTAACCCTAACCTAACCTGCCGCCGCCGCCGCCGACTGGCCACCGCCTGCCACCAATTTTTCCAAAATTTCATTCTTTCTTCGCCGGCGAGCCGCCGCTCGCCTCCAGCCCGCGTCCGGCCACCGCCAGCACCCGCCTCGCCCTTGCCCTTTTTGCCACCACCACCGCGCGCCGCCCTCCGTTCGCCGCCTCTATTTAGATCCAGCTAGCCCCTCCATTTTCCCCATCTCCCAAATCTCCATCACCCTCACCACCAAAACCTCCCACTCAATTTCAGATTTCCAAAACAACAAAAAGAAAAAAAAAAGGAAAGAAAGAAGAGGAAATAGGGAGGAAGAATGTAACACCCCGGTTTTGGTAACCCAGGCCAGGATGTCACCGCCACACCTTCCAAGCAAGACGCGAACCATTTCGAGCTCACTTGAAAGATGCAAGGCTAAGTTGTACCAAAATTTTAAAATAAAATCCACTTAAAAATATATATCCCGGAATAAAAATTATTTGTCGTTAGTTTGTTTAAGAATTCTTCTTTGCGCTTGCGGAAAGTAAAAGAAAATAAAATAAAGAGAATACATGTCCATAAAATAACAAATAATTAAATGTGCGACATGTCTTTTATAAAATATTTTCCCCTCCCGATGCATATGCTTGATGCTTTCTTCTGATATCTGTAAAAAAAAGTTACACAACATTTATCAGTACAACGGTACTGAGTAAGTCAACCCTCACCACATCAAGTGATGGGTTTTAAAAAGAGATTGACTTGACTCCAAATAAGAATAACGATATGCATTATATATTTAAATTTAATTTGATAAAATGACTTTAAAATACATACACATACTTTAAATTTAAAGATATCTTTTACCATCTTTTACCATCGGCATCTAAAGAACACGAGGACACCATTCTATGGAAATTCAACCCATCATCTATGGGAATCTAACCCATCATCTATGGGATTCAACCCATCCTATGGGAATACAACCCATCGCAAAGTGAATGCAGCGGACCCTATACAGACACACTCCGGAGCCCTAGATAACCCATACGGATACATATAGGAGTATAGACTCATACATCACAAATAAATCAATGCCGTTTTGGCTACGACAGGGGGTGGCAAATATAACGATCCACCAAGTGCACATACCCTCAAGAAAATAATAATATGGCATCAAACTCGGAACTTAGAGCACAATGGTTTTCAGAAAATACATTTTTATCATCTCATAGCTTAAAAGCTTTTCAAACATTCATGGATTACAGTCCATAGATACTCACTTGTCAAAAATCATATTTTCTTCATATCTATAATAATATTATTCTCTTGGCATTGCCAAAAAAAAATACTTCAATGGTTTTCTTATAAAATCATTTTTCATAAAATCCATGTCATAACCCATATGCTCATATATTCATAAAAGTGATTTCCATACACTTTTAAAAATCATACTTTCATAGCCTAAAACAATATTCATAGGTTATCTTTAAAATATCTTGGACCCGCATTTTTACATCTCAAAATATACAAATTAAATTCCCCGACAAGATTAGTTATTGTGGGCACTAAACATTTCATGCAGGATTTTATTGGTGTCAATACAGCACACTAACAACAGGACAGTTTTGTGATTGTCGATCAAACCTCACCAGCTCCAGGGACTCAAAGACCAAGACGTTTTCAGTTTATAAATAGTCCATTCATTTAAGTCTTTGAGTTAGTCTTTGTATTTTACTTTTAATCTTCTACACTTTACCAAGAGAGATTTTAGTCTTGATTAGAAGATATACTCTAGAAGTCAAAACAAGTTCTTCATGTTTAGATGATCAAGGGTTTTGTTCTGGAGTGAATTTGTGGAATTCATGTTTGTATATCTTAGATCGAGTTGTAAATTCATGGAAGGAAACTTCTTGAATTAGTATAGGGTTCTTGTTCAGGGATGTCAACTGGTTGCAGGAACTACATGATCATCAGAGTTTCTCATTATGGAGATTAGAGACTGAGGGGGAGTCTTGTCAATTCTCTAGATCGAGTTGATAGAAACTAGTTTGAGTCTTGTAGTTGTTCTTGATCATTGTTGAAGTATTCTCGCCTGGATTGGAATCCCCCGGGTGTAGGACAGGAGGTCCGAACCGGGTCAACAAACAATTGTTCTTTACTTTTCTGCAATTGTGTGTGTGTGATCAGAACTACGCGTTAACACCCTGCTCGTTGGGACTGTCAATTGGTATCAGAGCCAATCTTCAAACGTTTTTCTGGAGATTCAAGATTCATCATGATTAGAAAAATTTCGCATCTTCGTCCACCGGTTTTCTATGGGAACAACTACAGCTACTGGAAGTCAAGCATGGAGTGCTATCTTAGGGCTCTTGGAGAGGATGTATGGGATGCAGTCGAAGAAGCGTGGGAACTACCAATAAGGACTGAGACTCCTGCCGTTGTCACTGCAACAACGACCACATCCACATCAACGGATACCACCTCTACAACTGCCACCACAACCACCGCTACACCACCTGCTGCTCCAATAATCCGATTAGCCAGAAAGGCTGAATACACAGCGGCAGAAAGGGCTGCAAAACAAGGGAATTATGCAGCTATGAACGCGATCAGTGGAGCTATGGAAGAGGCACAACATAGAATGATCAAGAATTGCAAAAATGCCCATGATATGTGGAGATTTCTTGAAGTCAGGTTTGAAGGTTCTGCTGATGTTAAACTAACTCGATTACATCGCGTTGAATCTTTGTATGACAGGTTGGAGATGACTGATGATGAAAACATCTCAACTTATTTTGAAAGATTTCAATATGTGGTTAATCAATGCATAGAGCTTGGAATGCATTTTGATGAACAAAAACTAGTTAGAAAGATGCTACGCACTGTGTCATCTAAGTACTCTGGGAAGATTTCAGTTCTTGAGGAGAGTGAAAAGACGAACACCATGACTTTGGAAGAATTGGTTGGAAACTTACAAAATTATGAGATGAATCATCTGGAATCAAGAAGCAAAGGAAAGTCGAAGAGTATTGCTCTAAAGGCTGAGAAGATTGAAGTTTCTGATGATGCTTTAGATGAGGAATTATCTTTGATCACTAGAAGGATGGCCAAATTTCTTCAAGAAAAGAGAGCTAGACAGTTACAGAAAGGCAAGCCTCAGAAATCCAGTTCGAATGGTGTTACAACGTCTGACAAACAACAGAATAAAGGATCCAAGAAACATGAAGGCAAAGGCAACAATGTCAGGAAGCTTAAGGAACCAGAGAAATTTGATAAATTCTCTTCCATTATATGCTATGAATGTGGAGGTAAAGGACATCTCAAAAAGGAATTTCCTACTGCCAAAAGGAAAGAAGGAAAAGCATATCAAGCTACACTCAGTGATGATGAATTCGATGTTGAAGCAATAGAGGAACAACAGAGTGACTCTGAAGATGTTGTCGCATTGACTATTCGGGATTGTAGCCCCCAACCAGGTATAACAAATTCAATAGATTATTCTACTGATGAAGATGATTCTATGAATGCAGGTAATATCAGTGAAATATACTCTAAGCTAGCTGATGCATATGAAGAGTTAAAGTTCGAGTATGATACAGCTTTCAGCGAGAATAAGAAGTTGTTAACACAACTGACTGACCTCGGAATTTCCTATGACAATCTATCTGCTGAGAAGATTAAAATTCAAAAGGAATTGAAACTAGCTAAGCTCAAAGTAGAGGAACTTCAAGCTGAATGCTCCAAACTTTCTGATGCAAAGACCTGCTTGGCCACAGAAAATCTACAACTTCAAGCTAAATGCAATGAACTCTCTCAAACGGTAAAAGGTAAAAATAAATTGGATTCAGTTCTTTCTATATGCAAAAGACCTGGTGATCTTTCAGGTATTGGTTACAAGAAGAAAGGGAAGCCAAACAAGTTCAAATCAACCAAGAGAACTTTTGTTAGTGGAGGATATCTTGGTGAAGAATCAAGCAATGTTGCTACCTACAAAAATGTGCCTAATCAAGTCAATATTGCACCTCAAGACTCAAGGGACTGTATCTATTGTGGTCTACCTGGCCATCAAGCAGACACTTGTCTAAGAATTGTTCGAGATCTCATAAATGGAAGACCTGTTGTCTGGCCATCGTTAGAACTACAGAAGAAGATCCAGATTCGTAAGGCCTGGATACCTAAACATTCTAATCAACAATCACTTGGTTTTATTGTTGTATCTTTGCAGGCACATCATAAAAATACCTTGTGGTATTTTGACTCTGGATGCTCTAGGCATATGACTGGAACAAAGAACATTCTTCAAAACTTTACAGAGCAAGATTGTGGAGAGGTGATGTATGGTGATGGTGCTAAAAGCAAGATCACTGGTTTTGGTAAAATTGACAAGGGAGTCCTTTCTAATCTTTCTAAAGTTTACTTTGTAGAAGGATTGACTACTAATTTGATTTCCATAAGTCAATTATGTGATGAAAAATCCTTAGTGCTATTTGACATGAATACTTGTTATGTGTTTAAAGACTATAAGTGTATCATGTCTGGAAAAAGGTCTACTAACAATTGTTATATTTTAAAGGAAACAGTAGACAGGGCTTTGATTTTGAAAGAAGATCTTACAAGTCTATGGCACAAGAGAATGGCACACTTGAATGATCAAACTCTCTACAAATTGAGCATTTCTGGAGCTGTCAAAGGGTTGCCCAAACTACAAAACAACTCCAAAATTATCTGTGAAGGATGCTCCAAAGGAAAACAAACTAAGGCTCAACACAAACGAGTTGATGAAATTACCACAAATCACTGCCTTGAACTTATTCATATGGACTTGATGGGTCCATTAGAAGTTGAAAGCCTTAATGGCAAAAGGTATGTACTTGTGATAGTTGATGATTTTTCTAGATTCACTTTTGTTTGTTTTCTCAAGTCCAAAGATGAAGCCTTTGAGTATTCTGAGTCTTTAAGCCTAAAGATCATGAATCAAAGACAAACTAAGATCAAAAGGATTAGAACTGATCATGGAAGAGAGTTCGACAACCAACAGTTCACTGAATTTTGTAAACTACATGGAATTACTCAAGAATTCTCTGCCCCAAAGACTCCTCAACAAAATGGTATTGTTGAAAGAAAGAACAGGACTTTACAGGAGATGGCAAGGTCTATGCTTCATGATAGTACACTTCCAAAGACTTTTTGGGCAGAGGCAATCAACACAGCTTGTCATGTTGCAAATAGAGTTCTTTTGAGGCCAAAGACAAACTTCACCCCTTATCAGATATGGTATGATAAACTTCCTAATGTTAAATATTTTCATACATTTGGTTGTCCTTGTCATGTTTACAGGGACCGAGAACAACTTAAGAAGTTTGATGCTAGATCAGAAAAAGGGTTGTTTCTAGGTTATGCTAACAACTCCAGAGCTTATAGAGTTTACTTGTCTGATAGCAAGAAGGTTATAGAATCTGTGAACGTTTTATTTGAAGACTCTTTATCTAAAGGATTATCTGAAGATGAAGATGGTCTACATTACTTTCCTATTATTGATCCACCATCAGAGGAATCACAAGAACTATCTATTGATGCTGATGAAGAAACTGGTGTAGAATTTGAGTCTTTAGTTGATACTGAATGTAATACCATAGAAATTGCCCGAAATATATGTATATGAATATATATTTTTGATTAATTCACTAAGTAGATTTTTAATCAAATCTATATATATTTATATGTTCAAATATTTGCTTAAAGATTAGTATATTATTTTCTACAAAACATACTTTGAAAAATTATATATATATTTGTCTTTTCAAATAAATATATGGATTTCAATATCAAGTGTAATATGTATATGGTTCATAGAATATTTTAAATCCATATACAAGTTTATATACACATATATATACCTTGGTCTTGAAATAATCTTTCCAAACATGTACACATGTATATACATGAATATATTTACATGTTTAAATTATAATGAGAATTATCTATTTTCTATATATCCTTGATTAATCATTCTACCCATATTTTTTATTATGGAATTATTCTAGAATGCCATAATATAATTGGGAATAATTTGACTATTGTTTGAAATTGTAGGGTGGAATATTAATCATATCTTGTCATTTTCAAATAAAGAATATATCCCTTTTTGGAGCTATGTATAACTTACAAGATCACTTAATTTTTATATATATAAATATATATACATATTATTCTTATTATTATTATAAGGTATTGGGGCCACAATTAGAGTAATAAGGATTGAATTATGAAGTGATAAAGTCATTCACACCATTACCATTAGGATACAAGCTGACAGAAATTTTTAGCTATAAGAATCGAATTATTTGACCTACCTACAGTGGGAATCACTTAAAGTGTTCAACACAAAAGTTGTTCCAAATTGTGTCTAGATTATGCACGTCAAATTTTAGAATTTTTGGCCAAGCCATTTAGTCCCAGCATCTCTGTCTTTGGACATATACCATAGTGAGTGCCAACTTTGTTAGGTTGTGCATGTGACTCCTATGTGACTTGTGACTTGTGACTTGTGTCTCCATGTGACTTGTGACTCCTATAACACTCTAGGGTGGATAGAAGTCTTGTGAGAATTTATTTAATACCCTCATTTAGCTACCAAAGGCAGCCATTTGGATTCCACTCCCATCATTGCAAATTTTAGAAAAAACTTGAGAAAGTGTTGGTGGGATTTATGAGTATTCTTCTAGTTGGTCAAGCAAGGAAGGCTTTCTTCAACATCCAATCTCTTCATCCAGTAGGTAAGGATGTTTTTAAGTTCACATATCTTGTTTAGATTGAGATCTTTGGGTAGATAACTAAGAATCTCTCTCCATGTGTCCAAAACCTAGCTTTGTGGAGGAATAGCAATGGAGTTGTGGACTTTGGACATCCTAAAGGCTTGGATTTGAGAATTTCTTGATACCACTTCATAGATGGTAAGTTAGTGTTGTGCCTTTCAAATTTTAGAGCTTTTGGTTGAGTATTCATGGAGATTCAACTCGAAATCCATTCCTTGTCAAATCTGTCAATTAGGGTTTCTTCCGAGTATGTTTTATTGTTGTGCTTTTCTCGCCTAGATCCGTTCATTTTTGGAAGAACTTGTCTAAATGAAAAATGTTCCTAATACTTTAAAGATGATGTCTGTAAATTTTCATAATTTTTGGAATTGATTTGGTCGACGAAACGGATCTGGTATTTTCTGCTATGTGTGGTGACAGATTCAAATTCCTAGCATGTTCAGTTTTGTAGTTCATATTTCTCCTAGCTATGGTCGTTTTTGATGGTCGACTTCTTCATGAAAATTGTTCATCTATGTGTCTAGTTTACTCCTGTTAAATTTCAGAATTTTTGGAACAACCTTCGAATTGTTATGGATTTTTAAGTAAGCTGTGGTCGGATGAACAGTGGTCTTTGCACCCTTTTGAAAACAAGTTTCTGAAATAATTTTTTTTGAGTGACTTAGAGTCCGATTTTGAAGAAGCCTATTTCTATGAAAAATGTTCATTTGGGTGTGTTCTAGCTCCTGTAAAAATTTCGGAATTTTTGAAAATGATTTGCTAAGTTTCCATATGCGATTTCTGAAACTGCCCAAAGGACTATTTTTGTCGGTAAATCGTACTTGTGTATTTTGATGATCTATGAGTCGAATGGCTCTCATTTTTGGAAATATGTGAAATCTGGACATGTGTGATTTTGTAAAGTGTAAAAGTATGGTTTTGAAACTTTGTAAGATATGTTCGAGTGGGATGCTTTAATTATTTCTTGAGGGTAAGTGCACTTGGTGGAGCTCGTTGGGCCGCCCCCTCTTGTAGCCAAAACGGCAAATATGGTTATTATGGCTTAGTGATTGTAAGAGTCTATACTCCTAGATGTAAATCAGATTTCCTTATTGTTTTAAGATCATAACCATCATCCTAACTTACGAATCTTCATATTCAAACACAAATCGGAGCCAAAGGAAGAATAAATCGGGTGGAAGAGATTCGTTCGTGACATCCCGTGGATTCCGGACGACCCCGTGACCTCCTAGACATTATCCCCACTGTAAGTTAACCTTACTATGGTTTTGGGTGACTTAAAATGCAACCAAACATAGAGTTTTAAAAACTCTAAAATCTGTCAACAAGAGAAACCCTCAACGCAGCGTTTTCGTATGAATTTTTCAAACCTCTAAAGCTGCTCAAACAAGAAAACTCAAAACATGAAAAGTGTTGCTAAGGCTTAGGTCTAGCTTCTGTAAAAATATTGGAATTTTTCATGTGGTTTTGAAACCTGAAACCGACCCAAACCGAAGAGCATTAAATCTGGATCTTACAACTTGAGCAGATTTCACTCTCAATCTTGTTAGCCATTTTGACCTTGGATCTAGGCCGATCTAGGATTGGTGTTGAACATAAAAGTTGTAGATCTATGAGTCTTGAATACCTCTGTAAAAGTTCATGCATTTTCATCAAGTTTTGATACCCCAAATCGAGTCGGACATATTCTGCGTTTTAAAGAATTTTCAAAGGTTGACAGTTTTCTTAACCGAACTTGATGAGCATATTTCTATCATTTCTAGTCCGATCCAATCTTTGTGATCTAAACAAAAATTGTAGATAATCATGTCTAGTATGTGTCTGTAAATTTTCAGAATTTTTGGAGTTCATTTGTTATGTTAAAAAGTCAAATCTTTGACAGATGTCAAACCTGAATCCTGACAGTATACTATTTGTGTAGAAAACTTGATTTTTGACATGCTTCCCATCATTTTTCCGGAAAACTCAAAACATGAAAGTTGTTCATTGGGATGTTTTTGAGCTACTGTGAAAATTTCAGATCAATCGCCTAAGAAATAGATTTTTAAACTGAAAAGGCGTAAACTGTGATATCGATCGGTTTTAAACTTGTGAGATTTTGAAATTTCTAAACAAACGATCGAAATCTTGTTATATGATAAAGATATATTTTTGGAAATCCCGTTACACTAAAGTTGAAACGATATCGGTTACATTGGGGGGTGAGTGCTCTGCAGGGTGCCCTCCTAATTATTCATTTTGTGCCTAAACGGCAATGATTATTACGCGCGAAAGATTGCCAAAACGGCATCTTATATTTTTGGGCCTATCCTCTCGGGTGTATCCGTATGGGTTACTCGAGGCTCGACGGAGCGGTACTGGATATGGCGTATTTGGTCACAAGAGACCAACGGCCTACCCTCTCGAGTGTATCCGTATGGGTTACTCGAGGCTCGACGGAGTGGTACTGGGTATGGCGAATCGGCTGCGGCCGCCGGAATACCGGCTAAATGAGATGATACTTATGAAATTGGCTGAGGCCGCCGGATCACCGGCTAAATGATACTATTGATATTGGCTGCGGCCGCCGGATCACCGGCTAAATGATATATATTGTTGAGATGATGGCGTAACGGGAAATATATTAAAAAGCTCAGATTTTATGAAATTGGCTGCGGCCGCCGGATTGCCGGCTAAATTAAATATTGTTGAGATGGTGGCGTATCGGGAAGAATTTTTAAAAGCTCAAATTTTTTTTTTACTTACTTACGGCATTATTCATGTTTTTAAATCATGTCTTGAATAATTGCCCATGCTTAAGTTTTTAATTATGAAATTAAATGTGTCTTTAAAGTATGTAATTATATTTGCATTTTTAAAATAAAATGTTTTTATGCATGACAAAAAGTCTTATCTTAACTATGCCGTGCAAATCATTTTACTATGTAAGTTGAATTATGACCACGTGAAAATACTTATTTTAAATCATGCCATTTATTTATTAGTGGATGATTAACTTAAATTGTGTATTACCTACAAGTAAATGTTTTTTTTTATAAAATTTAATTAAAGGCTTTGAAACCCCTAAATCATGCTATGTGTTAACTTACTCAGCGCGTTTTTGCTGACCCAAACCATTTATCCCCTTTTTCTTACAGAGTCTGAAGAATATGCATCGTCATATGCATACATGGGAACATTTGGGGAAATCTCTATTTTAAATCCCTGCATTGAGTTACGACTTGCATGAACGGGACTGTTTAACCCGTGTTATGGCCATGTTGGCCCTTATACTTTATTTCCGCTGCATAACTTATATTTCCGCTGCAACTTTGATGTATTATCTTTAAGTTATATATGAATGGGCTGTTTGAATGTTTTAAATTCTGAAAACCATAGCCTTGCATCTCTTTAGTGAGCTCGGAGAGACCGCGTCTTGCTAGGGAGGTGTGGCGGTGGCATCCCGGCCTGGGTTACCAAATCCGGGGTGTTACAATGTGGTATCAGAGCCCAGAATATTTTAAAACTACTATTTTAAAGAGCCCGGAATATTTTTTTTAAACTATTATTTTTAAGTATTATTATTCTTAAAGTTATTATTTCTAAATTATTAATATATTTTAAAGAGCCCAATTATTATTTTGAAGTTAAAGTCCAAATTTTTAGCCCAAAAATTTTTAAGAAGCCCAAGAAATTATTTTTAGCCCAATACTTGTATTTTTAAATAAAGCCCAAATGTTTATTATTTTGACCCAATATAGAGGCTCAAGACTTTTATCTACTATTATTATCTTTAAATTTTACGAATATTACCTCCATGGAATAAATTTATTTTTAAAATCCATGGAAGATAGATATAAATAAAATATACATTAGCTTCGGGGGGATTGCATTGCATATATACATATGTATTTATACTAACTCTTTTTATTATCGGTGATAAGAAACACTCCTACCTCAGAACTCGATATGACCTTGACTTAGGAGCGTTTGCTAAAGACTAACTTTGCCTTAGTCCTAGATCTTGATCACTTAGGAACTCATCTTCGCGTGCTTCTATAACAGAAAATGGCACCTAGAAGAAAACTGAGGAAGGATCATATACGATGATACCCGAACCTGGTTGTGAATAATACATAGGCAGTTATGGGGACATAACTGTAATCTTAAGGCGGGGAGGATGTAACAACCCGAATATTATGTATCCCAAATAATATCAAACAACAAAACACAATGATACAATCGCAATCAATCAAGCGATCAATAAGTCGCGCAACTTCGGGGACGAAGTTGATTCTTAAGGAGGGTAGATTGTAATACCATAGAAATTGCCCGAAATATATGTATATGAATATATATTTTTGATTAATTCACTAAGTAGATTTTTAATCAAATCTATATATATTTATATGTTCAAATATTTGCTTAAAGATTAGTATATTATTTTCTACAAAACATACTTTGAAAAATTATATATATATTTGTCTTTTCAAATAAATATATGGATTTCAATATCAAGTGTAATATGTATATGGTTCATAGAATATTTTAAATCCATATACAAGTTTATATACACATATATATACCTTGGTCTTGAAATAATCTTTCCAAACATGTACACATGTATATACATGAATATATTTACATGTTTAAATTATAATGAGAATTATCTATTTTCTATATATCCTTGATTAATCATTCTACCCATATTTTTTATTATGGAATTATTCTAGAATGCCATAATATAATTGGGAATAATTTGACTATTGTTTGAAATTGTAGGGTGGAATATTAATCATATCTTGTCATTTTCAAATAAAGAATATATCCCTTTTTGGAGCTATGTATAACTTACAAGATCACTTAATTTTTATATATATAAATATATATACATATTATTCTTATTATTATTATAAGGTATTGGGGCCACAATTAGAGTAATAAGGATTGAATTATGAAGTGATAAAGTCATTCACACCATTACCATTAGGATACAAGCTGACAGAAATTTTTAGCTATAAGAATCGAATTATTTGACCTACCTACAGTGGGAATCACTTAAAGTGTTCAACACAAAAGTTGTTCCAAATTGTGTCTAGATTATGCACGTCAAATTTTAGAATTTTTGGCCAAGCCATTTAGTCCCAGCATCTCTGTCTTTGGACATATACCATAGTGAGTGCCAACTTTGTTAGGTTGTGCATGTGACTCCTATGTGACTTGTGACTTGTGACTTGTGTCTCCATGTGACTTGTGACTCCTATAACACTCTAGGGTGGATAGAAGTCTTGTGAGAATTTATTTAATACCCTCATTTAGCTACCAAAGGCAGCCATTTGGATTCCACTCCCATCATTGCAAATTTTAGAAAAAACTTGAGAAAGTGTTGGTGGGATTTATGAGTATTCTTCTAGTTGGTCAAGCAAGGAAGGCTTTCTTCAACATCCAATCTCTTCATCCAGTAGGTAAGGATGTTTTTAAGTTCACATATCTTGTTTAGATTGAGATCTTTGGGTAGATAACTAAGAATCTCTCTCCATGTGTCCAAAACCTAGCTTTGTGGAGGAATAGCAATGGAGTTGTGGACTTTGGACATCCTAAAGGCTTGGATTTGAGAATTTCTTGATACCACTTCATAGATGGTAAGTTAGTGTTGTGCCTTTCAAATTTTAGAGCTTTTGGTTGAGTATTCATGGAGATTCAACTCGAAATCCATTCCTTGTCAAATCTGTCAATTAGGGTTTCTTCCGAGTATGTTTTATTGTTGTGCTTTTCTCGCCTAGATCCGTTCATTTTTGGAAGAACTTGTCTAAATGAAAAATGTTCCTAATACTTTAAAGATGATGTCTGTAAATTTTCATAATTTTTGGAATTGATTTGGTCGACGAAACGGATCTGGTATTTTCTGCTATGTGTGGTGACAGATTCAAATTCCTAGCATGTTCAGTTTTGTAGTTCATATTTCTCCTAGCTATGGTCGTTTTTGATGGTCGACTTCTTCATAAAAATTGTTCATCTATGTGTCTAGTTTACTCCTGTTAAATTTCAGAATTTTTGGAACAACCTTCGAATTGTTATGGATTTTTAAGTAAGCTGTGGTCGGATGAACAGTGGTCTTTGCACCCTTTTGAAAACAAGTTTCTGAAATAATTTTTTTTGAGTGACTTAGAGTCCGATTTTGAAGAAGCCTATTTCTATGAAAAATGTTCATTTGGGTGTGTTCTAGCTCCTGTAAAAATTTCGGAATTTTTGAAAATGATTTGCTAAGTTTCCATATGCGATTTCTGAAACTGCCCAAAGGACTATTTTTGTCGGTAAATCGTACTTGTGTATTTTGATGATCTATGAGTCGAATGGCTCTCATTTTTGGAAATATGTGAAATCTGGACATGTGTGATTTTGTAAAGTGTAAAAGTATGGTTTTGAAACTTTGTAAGATATGTTCGAGTGGGATGCTTTAATTATTTCTTGAGGGTAAGTGCACTTGGTGGAGCTCGTTGGGCCGCCCCCTCTTGTAGCCAAAACGGCAAATATGGTTATTATGGCTTAGTGATTGTAAGAGTCTATACTCCTAGATGTAAATCAGATTTCCTTATTGTTTTAAGATCATAACCATCATCCTAACTTACGAATCTTCATATTCAAACACAAATCGGAGCCAAAGGAAGAATAAATCGGGTGGAAGAGATTCGTTCGTGACATCCCGTGGATTCCGGACGACCCCGTGACCTCCTAGACATTATCCCCACTGTAAGTTAACCTTACTATGGTTTTGGGTGACTTAAAATGCAACCAAACATAGAGTTTTAAAAACTCTAAAATCTGTCAACAAGAGAAACCCTCAACGCAGCGTTTTCGTATGAATTTTTCAAACCTCTAAAGCTGCTCAAACAAGAAAACTCAAAACATGAAAAGTGTTGCTAAGGCTTAGGTCTAGCTTCTGTAAAAATATTGGAATTTTTCATGTGGTTTTGAAACCTGAAACCGACCCAAACCGAAGAGCATTAAATCTGGATCTTACAACTTGAGCAGATTTCACTCTCAATCTTGTTAGCCATTTTGACCTTGGATCTAGGCCGATCTAGGATTGGTGTTGAACATAAAAGTTGTAGATCTATGAGTCTTGAATACCTCTGTAAAAGTTCATGCATTTTCATCAAGTTTTGATACCCCAAATCGAGTCGGACATATTCTGCGTTTTAAAGAATTTTCAAAGGTTGACAGTTTTCTTAACCGAACTTGATGAGCATATTTCTATCATTTCTAGTCCGATCCAATCTTTGTGATCTAAACAAAAATTGTAGATAATCATGTCTAGTATGTGTCTGTAAATTTTCAGAATTTTTGGAGTTCATTTGTTATGTTAAAAAGTCAAATCTTTGACAGATGTCAAACCTGAATCCTGACAGTATACTATTTGTGTAGAAAACTTGATTTTTGACATGCTTCCCATCATTTTTCCGGAAAACTCAAAACATGAAAGTTGTTCATTGGGATGTTTTTGAGCTACTGTGAAAATTTCAGATCAATCGCCTAAGAAATGGATTTTTAAACTGAAAAGGCGTAAACTGTGATATCGATCGGTTTTAAACTTGTGAGATTTTGAAATTTCTAAACAAACGATCGAAATCTTGTTATATGATAAAGATATATTTTTGGAAATCCCGTTACACTAAAGTTGAAACGATATCGGTTACATTGGGGGGTGAGTGCTCTGCAGGGTGCCCTCCTAATTATTCATTTTGTGCCTAAACGGCAATGATTATTACGCGCGAAAGATTGCCAAAACGGCATCTTATATTTTTGGGCCTATCCTCTCGGGTGTATCCGTATGGGTTACTCGAGGCTCGACGGAGCGGTACTGGATATGGCGTATTTGGTCACAAGAGACCAACGGCCTACCCTCTCGAGTGTATCCGTATGGGTTACTCGAGGCTCGACGGAGTGGTACTGGGTATGGCGAATCGGCTGCGGCCGCCGGAATACCGGCTAAATGAGATGATACTTATGAAATTGGCTGAGGCCGCCGGATCACCGGCTAAATGATACTATTGATATTGGCTGCGGCCGCCGGATCACCGGCTAAATGATATATATTGTTGAGATGATGGCGTAACGGGAAATATATTAAAAAGCTCAGATTTTATGAAATTGGCTGCGGCCGCCGGATTGCCGGCTAAATTAAATATTGTTGAGATGGTGGCGTATCGGGAAGAATTTTTAAAAGCTCAAATTTTTTTTTTACTTACTTACGGCATTATTCATGTTTTTAAATCATGTCTTGAATAATTGCCCATGCTTAAGTTTTTAATTATGAAATTAAATGTGTCTTTAAAGTATGTAATTATATTTGCATTTTTAAAATAAAATGTTTTTATGCATGACAAAAAGTCTTATCTTAACTATGCCGTGCAAATCATTTTACTATGTAAGTTGAATTATGACCACGTGAAAATACTTATTTTAAATCATGCCATTTATTTATTAGTGGATGATTAACTTAAATTGTGTATTACCTACAAGTAAATGTTTTTTTTTTTATAAAATTTAATTAAAGGCTTTGAAACCCCTAAATCATGCTATGTGTTAACTTACTCAGCGCGTTTTTGCTGACCCAAACCATTTATCCCCTTTTTCTTACAGAGTCTGAAGAATATGCATCGTCATATGCATACATGGGAACATTTGGGGAAATCTCTATTTTAAATCCCTGCATTGAGTTACGACTTGCATGAACGGGACTGTTTAACCCGTGTTATGGCCATGTTGGCCCTTATACTTTATTTCCGCTGCATAACTTATATTTCCGCTGCAACTTTGATGTATTATCTTTAAGTTATATATGAATGGGCTGTTTGAATGTTTTAAATTCTGAAAACCATAGCCTTGCATCTCTTTAGTGAGCTCGGAGAGACCGCGTCTTGCTAGGGAGGTGTGGCGGTGGCATCCCGGCCTGGGTTACCAAATCCGGGGTGTTACACTGAAGAAGAGCAACAACCATCTGATACTACTGATGTTGATAAGAGAAAAGGTCCTAGAACCTTGAAGCATCATTCTAATACTGATATTATTGGAGGAGTAGATGCACCAAGGCAGACCAGAAGCAAGAGAATTGATTACAAGCAACTAGCTGGTATGAATTGCTTCATATCAAAGGTGGAACCAAAAAATCCTACAGAGGCTTTCAAAGATGAATACTGGTGTAACACCCCGGATTTGATAACCCAGGCCGAGATGTCACCGCCACACCTCCCTAGCAAGACACGGTTTCTCCGAGCTTGCTAAAGAGATGCAAGGCTATGGTTTTTCAGAATTTAAAATATTCAAACAACCCATTATAATATAATTTAAAAATCATAATATCAAAGTTGCAGCGGAAAGTAATATTTACATATGTATAATGCAGCGGAATTTAAGTATAGGGCCGACATGGCCAAAACACGGGTTAAACAGGCCCGTTCATGCAAGTTGTAATTAAATGCAGGAATTTAAAAATAGAGTTTTTCCCGAATGTTCCCATGTATGCATATGATGATGCATAATCCTCATACTCGGAAAGAAAAAGGAAAGAAAATATGGTTTGGTCAGCAAAACGTGCTGAGTAAGTTAACACCTACTATGATCAAGGGGTTTCAAAATCTTTAATTAGATTTAAGAAAAACATGTGCATACAAGACATGATTTAAATTTTATTCGTCTAATAATAATTTAATTACGTATTTGGAAAGACAAGGATTTCCACAAGATCATAATTTAACACACGTATAAAGAGGTTTAATTAAATAATTAAATTTTTACTCCGAGGCATGCATACAAACAACTCGTCTATCAATTTAAAATTAATAATTTAATTGTGTACTTGAGCATGCATTTAATCCATAATAACAATTTAGTCATGATATGAAATTTAAAAACATAATTTAAATGCATAATTTAAAGACATGCATAAATAAATAAATACTTTAAAAATATTAAATCTTTTATTTTCCCGTTACGTAACCATTTCTCAATATTTTGTATAGCCGGTGATCCGGCGGCCGGCATCCGTTTCGTAAGTATCTTGTGTAGCCGGTCATCCGGCGGCCGCAGCCAATTTAGTAAGTTTCGTTTAGCCGGTAGTCCGGCGGCCGCAGCCGTATCCGCCATACCCAGTAACACTCCGGAGCCTCGTGTAACCCATACGGGTACACACGAGAGTGTAGGCTAGTTTTCATTGGCCGTTTTGGCACAATTTCTCATAACATTCACCCTCGGCCGTTTTGGCACGAAGCGAAAAGCTAGGGGGCGTTGTATTGAGCATTTCCCCCTACGTCGGTCACTCTCGGCCGTTTTGGCACGAAGCGAAAAGCTAGAGGGGCACTCCATCGAGCACTCACCCCCTACATAGGTCACACCCGTCCGTCTAGGCACGATGCGAAAAGCTAGAGGGGCACTCTATTGAGCACTCACCCCCTACATAGCCAAGTATCTCATATGTTTTAATTTAGTGTAACGGGATTTTTCAAAAGTATAGATATATCGTATTTCAAGGTCTCGACCGTTTGTTTCGATATTTCAAAATCTCTTCGATTTAAAAATAACTTGGCGTCACAGTTTACGCCTTTTTAATTCAAAAATTCATTTCGAGTCCAAAAATTCTGATACTTTCACAGTATATCAAAAACACCCTAACGAACAACTTTCGTGTTTTAACTTTTTCGAAATAAGTTGAGGAAATGTCAAAAATCGAGTTTGTTTCGCAAGCAGTGTTCTGTCCGGATTCAGGTTTGGCACAGTTCAAAGATTCGACATTTTAACATATCAAATGGACTCAAAAATTCTGAAATTTTATATGCACATACTAGACATGATTATCTACAACTTTCATTTATATTGCAAAGATCAAATCGGACTAGAAAATATAGAAACAGGTTCATCAAGTTCGGACATATTCACAGGCAGATTTCGAAAATGTTTCGTCAAAACAGTTCATGTTCGATGCAATTTGAAATAGCAAACATCGACGAAAATGTCTGAAATTTTTACACAACCTAGATTAATGTATTGGGATTAAAAGTCTAGTTTTGAGTTTTTCGGTTTGAACTCTCGAAATAGGGGTTTTGGTCCGATTTCAAATCTATCACAGTTTCAAGTTCGAATCTCAAGGCAGGTTGGTTCTCGGCCGTTTTCGGGTATCAAAACACAATGAAAAATTATGAAAATTTTACATGAACTAGATCTATGTCTTAGGAACGTTTTTCATGTTTTAAGTTTTTCCGTTTGAGCAGTTTTAAGGGTTTGAAAAATTCGCACAAAATTCTTGCGCCGAGGGTTTTTCGTGTTGACAGATTTTAGAGTTATTAAATCCATATGTTTGGTTGCATTTTAAGTCACCCAAAACCAAGTAAGTATTAACTTACAGTGGTAAGGTGTTTGGTCGTCCTCGGGTCGCTTGGCTCGTCCCAAATCCACTACGAACGGATCTCCTCAACGCCAAGCTTCCAACTTTGGCCATGATTTCAACTCAGAAGAATCAATCCAATGTTAGATCGAGTTTTCGGGTTCGAAAACTTAAATGAAAATCTATAAACGACTTACCCAAGTCTGGAGTACTAGAGACCTTGTGTCCTACGCCTCCTCCGTCGGTTTTCGTCGCCGGAAAGTGATCGGAAAGTTCGAAGTCGGTGATTTCGGGTGTTGGAAGAACTTGGGAGATTTTGGGAGAGACAATGGGGTTGCTAGGGTTTGGGATTTCGAAATAATCAGTCCCAAGACCCCTAGAGCCGGCCATATACACCTTCCTTCGCTCGGGATCGAGTTTCCAAAGTCGGGGGGTCGAAATATGGCAAGAAATCGCCAAAACGCGTCAAGTGTAGCAGACTGCGAGGTTGGCGTGGGGTTGGCGCGGGGTTTGGCCTAACCCCGCGCGGACACCGCGCGGACCCAGACTGGGCCGCGGTCTGGGCCGGGCCGTGCAATCCCTTTGGGCCTTCCCTCTTCCTCCTTTATTTTGGGCCTTTGTCTTCTCTTTGGGCCTTTCTCCTTCTATTTTCTTGGGCTATCTCTTGAACTTTAAATCCTATTTCAAATTTATTTGGGATCTCAAATTAATTTCGGATTCGAAATATTAAGTCCATCTATATTTGGTTCCCGTGCGATAATTTATTTAATTAAATTATTTTCGACTCCACGGGTTCTTGGATACTTAATTCCTTCTTGAATTAAATTCATTTTCTCATTTCTTCTTTTAATTATTTATTTATTTATTATATTCATTTATTAATTATATTTATTTATTGTTTATTTATTTATTTATTTATTTATTTATTTTATTTTGCAAAATTCTCGGGTATTACAGTCTACCCTCCTTAAGAATCAACTTCGTCCTCGAAGTTGTGTTTCGGCTTTTCTTCGTGCTAAGGATTTTTTTTTGTTTGTTTTATTATTTTGTGATATTGTGTTATTGAATTATTGTTCGATTGTTGATTGCTTGTTGTTTGATTATTGTTTGACTGAACCCAGAATTGAAATTTCCAAGTTGCCTACGTACCCTGTGAAGGGATCAAGTCATTACGTAGTTCAAAACAATTTTGAATTTGTTTATTCGGGATACAAAATATTCGGGTTTCAAAAGTAAATGCTTATGCATTATTACGGGGTATTACATCCTCTCCCCCCTTAAGATTACAGTTATGTCCCCATAACTGCCTGCACATTATTCCCACGAAGATTCGAGTTTCGTCGCCTAGCACATGTATGTCTGCTTCTTTTACCACATTTAACGTCCTATGAGTCCCCCTTGGTTATTTGTGGCTAGTTAAGTCCAGTGACCAGATCATCTCTTTTGGTTATATTCTTAATCTGGGTTCGACATTCTCTCATCCGATGTCCACGTCGACCACATCGGAAGCATGTGTCGGGTTGAGGGCATCCCCTCACCAGATGAGGTTGGTTACAGCTTAGGCATCGGGGCACGTAGCCTTTACGGGTGAAAATTCTTCTATTATTGCCTCCATCGTTGCCTTGGGCTGGTCCATTTGGGCCTTTGCGAAGGTTATTCCTATCCGAGTCTTTATCAGCTCCGCGGTCCTTACCTCTCTTGTCTTGTGCTTGGGGACCTTGGCTAGACTCATCTATCGCCTTCCGCTTCAGTCCTTGAACTCGTGCAACCGCTACCGCACGATCATAAACAGCTTGTGGGTCAGAGTAGTGTACCCCCGTGATTACTTCCCTAATGGCCAGGTTTAACCCCATCTCAAATTTCTGAGCCTTGTCGGAGTCAGTTGGTACTAGCCTCGTAGCAAATCGTACTAGCTCCTTGAATTTGGTGTAGTACTCTTGCACTGTCTGTGCGCCTTGCCTTAGGTTAATGAATTCCTCGTACTTCATCGCTTTGGTGCTTAATGGGTAGAACCTCTCCCTCAGAGCTTCCTTAAACTCTTCCCAAGTGTAGGCTTTCTCGTCTTCCACTAATTTCCTCTGGAGGTTTTGCCACCACTCATCGGCTTCACCTCCTAAGTAGTAAGTCGCTACACGTATCTTTTCCTCATTAGGGCATTTGATAGCGTTTAAGAGTCTATTGAACGTACGGATCCACTCCTCTAGTTTGGCGGGATCTCCCTCCCCATCATAGTGTGGCGGTTGATAAGGATTTACCAAAGCTAGATAGTTGTCTCGAGCTACTGGCGGAGGTATTGCCGCTTGTGCCCTATGCACCTCGGCGTTTCCTAATACTACGAGTACTTCTTCTACCATCCTTAAACGTTTATCCATGTTGTTGGGAAGATGAGGCGCTCGATTTCCTATGTTCGGAGGAATCTCATTGTTGTTAGGTGCGCTTGGGAGGTCAGTGTCAGTGCCGTTTGGACTTACTTTCCCCGGCTTTCTCCTAGGTGCCATTTTCTGTTATTAAGCACGCGAAGGTGAGTTTCTAAGTGATCAAGATCTAGGACTAAGGCAAAGTTAGTCTCAAGTTAACGCTTCTAAGTCAAGTCTCAAGGTCATGTCGAACACTGGAGTGAGAAGTTTAGGTATCACATATGATTCACATAAGAGGTTAGTACATATATTTATGTATGCATATGCATATGTAATCTCCCCCAATAAAAATTTAATGCATGCATCTATTTATCCATGGGTTTTAAAAATAAATTTATTCCATGGATAAATTAAAATAAGGATAAAAGGTTTGGGCCACTATATTGGGCCGAAGGAAATAAATTATTTGGGCTTTAAGTAAAAACAAGGTTATTGGGACAAAATAATTGGGCCAACATAGTAATTAAATATTGGGCTAAAGATTTAGGCTAGGAAAAATATATTTTGGGCTAAAAAGGTTTGGGATTTAAAATAATAAATTTGGGCTAAAAGTTAGGGCTTAGAAAAAAAATTTGGGCTCAAAAATGTTAGTTTAAAAATAATAATGGATTTTTAAATATAATACTAGTTTAAAAATAATACTCGTAATAGTTTAAAAATAATAATACTAGTTTTAAAAATAGTCCGGGCTCTGATACCACTTTGTAACACCCCGGATTTGATAACCCAGGCCGGGATGTCACCGCCACACCTCCCTAGCAAGACACGGTTTCTCCGAGCTTGCTAAAGAGATGCAATGCTATGGTTTTTCAGAATTTAAAATATTCAAACAGCCCATTATAATATAATTTAAAAATCATAATATCAAAGTTGCAGCGGAAAGTAATATTTACATATGTATAATGCAGCGGAATTTAAGTATAGGGCCGACATGGCCAAAACACGGGTTAAACAGGCCCGTTCATGCAAGTTGTAATTAAATGCAGGAATTTAAAAATAGAGTTTTTCCCGAATGTTCCCATGTATGCATATGATGATGCATAATCCTCATACTCTGAAAGAAAAGGAAAGAAAATATGGTTTGGTCAGCAAAACGTGCTGAGTAAGTTAACACCTACTATGATCAAGGGGTTTCAAAATCTTTAATTAGATTTAAGAAAAACATGTGCATACAAGATATGATTTAAATTTTATTCGTCTAATAATAATTTAATTACGTATTTGGAAAGACAAGGATTTCCACAAGATCATAATTTAACACACGTATAAAGAGGTTTAATTAAATAATTAAATTTTTACTCCGAGGCATGCATACAAACAACTCGTCTATCAATTTAAAATTAATAATTTAATTGTGTACTTGAGCATGCATTTAATCCATAATAACAATTTAGTCATGATATGAAATTTAAAAACATAATTTAAATGCATAATTTAAAGACATGCATAAATAAATAAATACTTTAAAAATATTAAATCTTTTATTTTCCCGTTACGTAACCATTTCTCAATATTTTGTATAGCCGGTGATCCGGCGGCCGGCATCCGTTTCGTAAGTATCTTGTGTAGCCGGTCATCCGGCGGCCGCAGCCAATTTAGTAAGTTTCGTTTAGCCGGTAGTCCGGCGGCCGCAGCCGTATCCGCCATACCCAGTAACACTCCGGAGCCTCGTGTAACCCATACGGGTACACACGATAGTGTAGGCTAGTTTTCATTGGCCGTTTTGGCACAATTTCTCATAACATTCACCCTCGGCCGTTTTGGCACGAAGCGAAAAGCTAGGGGGCGTTCTATTGAGCATTTCCCCCTACGTCGGTCACTCTCGGCCGTTTTGGCACGAAGCGAAAAGCTAGAGGGGCACTCCATCGAGCACTCACCCCCTACATAGGTCACACTCGTCCGTCTAGGCACGATGCGAAAAGCTAGAGGGACACTCTATTGAGCACTCCCCCCCTACATAGCCAAGTATCTCATATGTTTTAATTTAGTGTAACGGGATTTTTCAAAAGTATGGATATATCGTATTTCAAGGTCTCGACCGTTTGTTTCGATATTTCAAAATCTCTTCGATTTAGAAATAACTTGGCGTCACAGTTTACGCCTTTTTAATTCAAAAATTCATTTCGAGTCCAAAAATTCTGATACTTTCACAGTATATCAAAAACACCCTAGCGAACAACTTTCGTGTTTTAACTTTTTCGAAATAAGTTGAGGAAACATGTCAAAAATTGAGTTTGTTTCGCAAGCAGTGTTCTGTCCGGATTCAGGTTTGGCACAGTTCAAAGATTCGACATTTTAACATATCAAATGGACTCAAAATGTAACACCCCGGTTTTGGTAACCCAGGCCGGGATGCCACCGCCACACCTCCCTAGCAAGACACGGTTTCTCCGAGCTCACTAAAGAGATGCAAGGCTATGGTTTTTCAGAATTTAAAAATATTCAAACAGCCCATTCATAAATAATTTAAAAATAATACATCAAAGTTGCAGCGGAAAATAATATTTACATATATAGTGCAGCGGAATTTAAATATAGGGCCAACATGGCCAAAACACGGGTTAAACAGGCCCGTTCATGCAAATTCTAGTCTAACGCAAAATTTAAAATATAATGTAATCCCCAAAAATTCCCAGTATGCATATGATGATGCATATTCTTCACTCTGAAAGAAAAAGAGGATAAATGGTTTGGGTCAGCAAAAACGCGCTGAGTAAGTTAACACATAGCATGGGTTAGGGGTTTCAAAGCCCTTAATTAAATTTAATAAAAACATTTCTTGTAGGTAATTCACAATTTGAGTTAATCATCCACTATAAATAAATGGCATGATTTAAGACATGAATAATGCCGTAAGTAAGTAAATAAAAATTTGAGCTTTTAAAAATTCTCCCCGATACGCCACCATCTCAACAATATTTAATTTAGCCGGCAATCCGGCGGCCGCAGCCAATTTCGTAAAATCTGAGCTTTTAATATATTTCCCGTTACGCCATCATCTCAACAATATATCATTTAGCCGGTGATCCGGAGGCCGCAGCCAATATCAAAAGTATCATTTCTCAAAATATTTCGTTTCTTTTATAGTTCACCATTCACCAGGGCTCTTGTGACCGCAATCCTCATAATCAATATTTATAAATAACCATTCGCCAGGGCTCTTATGTCCACTGGCCGTTCGCTTGGGCTCTTATGTCCACAAGCCGTTTGGTCGACCATTCGCTAGGGCTCTTATGTCCACTAGCCGTTCGCTTGGGCTCTTATGTCCACAAGCCTTCTGGTCATATTGATAATATCAAACTTGGTCACAAATTCCCCAATGTTTCAAAAGAATTCTTTTAAAGAAAATGTTTTTATTTGGTGTAACGGGATTTTTCAAAAGTATAGATATATCGTAATTCCAACGTCTCGACCGTTTGTTCGAAATTTCAAAATCTCTTTGATTTAAAATCACAGTTTGCGCCTTTTTGGTTTAAAAATCCATTACTTAGGCGATTGATCTGAAATTTGTACAGCAACTCAAAAACATCTCAACGAACAACTTTTGTGTTTTAAGTTTTTCGGAAAAACGATGGGAAGCATGTCAAAAATCGAGTTTTCTACAGAAACGAAAAGCTGTCAGGATTCAGGTTTGACAACATTAAAAGATTTGACTTTTTGACATATCAAATGGACTTCAAAAATTCTGAAATTTTACAGGCACATACTAGACTTGATTTCCAACAACTTTTGTTTAGAACATGAAGATTGGTTCTGTAATACCCCAGATTTTTATCATCGTCCAAAGGAATAAAATTTATTCCGATCAATGTCGAAATATCTCCGAGAAGAGGAAAATAATTTATCACAATAAATTATTGCTCGGAAATAAAACGCCGATAGATTCAAATTCAAAATGGAATAAAAGAGGGAAAGGAAGCCCGAAGACATTCCATGAATTGAGTCAAGATAATTGGAATTAAATTCAAGAAGGAAAAGAATTTTAATTCCAAGAACCCGTGAAGTCGGAAGAAATTTAATGATACAATCGCAATCAATCAATCGATCAATAAGTCGCGCAACTTCGGGGACGAAGTTGATTTTTAAGGAGGGTAGATTGTAATACCCGAGAAATCGCCATCGAAAATTTAAATCCAAAAATAAAGAATTGGATTTAAATTATTAAAACCGAAATAATTCCGAGAGAGCGGAATTTATTATTTATCGGAAGATAACAACTCGAAACGAGTTTATCGAATTGTCCCAACAATCACGGATAATTCCCACATTATGATTTTTATTTTTGTAGAGAAGGAATCTTAATATTTTTTTTTTAAAAAAAAAAAAAAATTTTAAAAAAAAAAAAAAAAAAAAAAAACGGTTACTGTAGCACGTGACTACTGTAGCACTACTGTAGCACTACTGTAGCACGTGCGGGTACTGTAGCAGCCGATCACTTGTCGGATTTTTGTCTCTTTAATGGCAAAAATACACCCCCAACACCCCATTATCACCCATCTACTTCATTTCTTCACCCAAAAACTCTCCCAAACTCTCCCAAAGCCAAAACACCTTTCCGGCGAACTTCCGGCGAACTTCCGGCAACTTTCCGGCAACCAAATCCGACCAAGGAAGTGTGTAGATCAAGGATCACAGTGCTTAGATCTTTGGTAAGTAGTATCTTAGGTTCTCAATCTCGTTTTTCCTCTCAAATCCCCAATCTAACTCTTGAATCGTTGATTGCAAATACATTCGTGGCCAAAGTCGGGAACTTTGCGTTTCGTAGATCCGTTCGTAGGTGTTTGGACGACTCAAGAACACAATCTTTGTAAGTTAACCTTACTATGGTTTTGGGTGACTTAAAATGCAACCAAACATAGAGATTCAACTCAAGAAAATTTATAAAAATCTGTCAACAAGAGAAACCCTCAACGCAGCGTTTTCGTATGAATTTTTCGAACCTCTAAAGCTGCTCAAACAATAAAACTCAAAACATGAAAAGTGTTCCTAAGACATTAATCTAGCTACTGTAAAAATTTTAGAATTTTTCATGATGTTTTGAAACCTGAAACCGACCCAAAACCGAAGAGTATCAAATTTGGATCTTAGAATCCTTGACAGAATTTTCGTTCGAACTTGTTGGTTATTTTTACCTTAGATCTAGACCGATCTAGGATTGGAGTTGAACATAAGAATTGTAGATCTATGAGTTTGGAATATTACTGTAAGTTTTTAGAATTTTTCATTGAGATTTGAACCTCCAAACTCGAGCCGATCCGATCTGCGTTAGAACCGATGTCAAGAACCTTGACAGATTTCTTAACCGAACTTGATGAGCATATTTCTATTACTTCGAGTGTTCAAACCTGAAAACTCAAAACTAAGATTTTGATCCAAAGATCATAAGCTATATTGTGTAAAAATTTCAGAAATTTTCATCAAGTTTTGATACCCCAAATCGTATCGGACATATTCTGCGTTTTAAGAGTTTTCGAAAGGATGACAGATTTCATAACCGATCTTGAGGAGCTTATTCCTATCATTTATAGTCCGAACCAATCTTCATGTTCTAAACAAAAGTTGTTGGAAATCAAGTCTAGTATGTGCCTGTAAAATTTCAGAATTTTTGAAGTCCATTTGATATGTCAAAAAGTCAAATCTTTTAATGTTGTCAAACCTGAATCCTGACAGCTTTTCGTTTCTGTAGAAAACTCCATTTTTGACATGCTTCCCATCGTTTTTCCGAAAAACTTAAAACACGAAAGTTGTTCGTTGAGATGTTTTTGAGTTGCTGTACAAATTTCAGATCAATCGCCTAAGTAATGGATTTTTAAACCAAAAAGGCGCAAACTGTGATTTTAAATCAAAGAGATTTTGAAATTTCGAACAAACGGTCGAGACGTTGGAATTACGATATATCTATACTTTTGAAAAATCCCGTTACACCAAATAAAAACATTTTCTTTAAAAGAATTCTTTTGAAACATTGGGGATTTGTGACCAAGTTTGATATTATCAATATGGGCCAGACGGCTTGTGGACATAAGAGCCCAAGCGAACGGCTAGTGGACATAAGAGCCCTAGCGAATGGTCGACCAAACGGCTTGTGGACATAAGAGCCCAAGCGAACGGCTAGTGGACATAAGAGCCCTGGCGAATGGTTATTTATAAATATTGGTTATGAGGATTGCGGTCACAAAAGCCCTGGTGAATGGTGAACTATAAAAGAAACGAAAAATATTTTGAGAAATGATACTATTGATATTGGCTGCGGCCGCCGGATCACCGGCTAAATGATACTTATGAAATTGGCTAAGGCCGCCGGATCACCGGCTAAATGATATATTGTTGAGATGATGGCGTAACGGGAAATATATTAAAAAGCTTAGATTTTATGAAATTGGCTGCGGCCGCCGGATTGCCGGCTAAATTAAATATTGTTGAAATGTTTTTATTAAATTTAATTAAAGGCTTTGAAACCCCTAACCCATGCTATGTGTTAACTTACTCAGCGCGTTTTTGCTGACCCAAACCATATATCTCCTTTTTCTTACAGAGTACGAAAAATATGCATCGTCATATGCATACATGGGAACATTAGGGGAAATCTTTATTTTAAATCCCTGCATTTAATTACGACTTGCATGAACGGGTCTGTTTAACCCGTGTTTCGGCCATGTTGGCCCTATATTTAAATTCCGCTGCAACTTTGATGTATTATCTTTAAATTATATATGAATGGGTTGTTTGAATATTTTAAATTCTGAAAAACCATAGCCTTGCATCTCTTTAGTGAGCTCGGAGAAACCGTGTCTTGCTAGGGAGGTGTGGCGGTGGCATCCCGGCCTGGGTTACCAAAACCGGGGTGTTACAATGTGGTATCAGAGCCCAGACTATTTTAAAGCTATTTATTTTAAAGAAAATATCTGATACCAAAGTTGGTATCAGAGCCCGGAATATTTTAAAGCTATTATTTTAAAGAGCCCGGAATATTTTTTTTAAACTATTATTTTTAAGTATTATTATTCTTAAAGTTATTATTTCTAAATTATTAATATATTTTAAAGAGCCCAATTATTATTTTGAAGTTAAAGCCCAAATTTTTAGCCCAAAAAAAAAAAATTTTTTTTAGAAGCCCAAGAAATTATTTTGGCCCAATGGCCTTGTTTTTATTTAAAGCCCAAATAATTTATTTCTTTCGGCCCAATATAGTGGCCCAAACCTTTTATCCTTATTTTAACCTATCCATGGAATAAATTTATTTTTAAAACCCATGGATAAATAAATGCATGCATAAAATTTTTTTTGGGGGAGATCACATATGCATATGCATACATAAATATTTACACTAACTCTTTTTATGTGAATTATCGTTGATAAGAAACACTCCTACCTTAGAACTCGACATGACCTTGACTTAGGAGCGCTTGCTAAAGACTAACTTTGCCTTAGTCCTAGATGTTGATCACTTAGAAACTCATCTTCGCGTGCTTCTAAAATGACACCTAGAAGAATACTGAGGAAGGATCATATGCGATGATACCCGAACATGGTTGTGAATAATACACAGGCAGTTATGGGGACATAACTGTAATCTTAAGGGGGGGAGGATGTAATACCCCGTAAGTATGCATAAGCATTTATTTTTGAAACCCGAATAGTTGTATCCCAAGTAAACAAAAGGACCATAACTCTTAGCGCGAGAAAAGCCGAAACACAACTTCGAGGACGAAGTTGATTCTTAAGGGGGGTAGACTGTAATACCCCAGATTTTTATCATCGTCCAAAGGAATAAAATTTATTCCGATCAATGTCGAAATATCTCCGAGAAGAGGAAAATAATTTATCACAATAAATTATTGCTCGGAAATAAAACGCCGATAGATTCAAATTCAAAATGGAATAAAAGAGGGAAAGGAAGCCCGAAGACATTCCATGAATTGAGTCAAGATAATTGGAATTAAATTCAAGAAGGAAAAGAATTTTAATTCCAAGAACCCGTGAAGTCGGAAGAAATTTAATGATACAATCGCAATCAATCAATCGATCAATAAGTCGCGCAACTTCGGGGACGAAGTTGATTTTTAAGGAGGGTAGATTGTAATACCCGAGAAATCGCCATCGAAAATTTAAATCCAAAAATAAAGAATTGGATTTAAATTATTAAAACCGAAATAATTCCGAGAGAGCGGAATTTATTATTTATCGGAAGATAACAACTCGAAACGAGTTTATCGAATTGTCCCAACAATCACGGATAATTCCCACATTATGATTTTTATTTTTGTAGAGAAGGAATCTTAATATTTTTTTTTTTAAAAAAAAAAAAAATTTTTAAAAAAAAAAAAAAAAAAAAAACGGTTACTGTAGCACGTGACTACTGTAGCACTACTGTAGCACTACTGTAGCACGTGCGGGTACTGTAGCAGCCGATCACTTGTCGGATTTTTGTCTCTTTAATGGCAAAAATACACCCCCAACACCCCATTATCACCCATCTACTTCATTTCTTCACCCAAAAACTCTCCCAAACTCTCCCAAAGCCAAAACACCTTTCCGGCGAACTTCCGGCGAACTTCCGGCAACTTTCCGGCAACCAAATCCGACCAAGGAAGTGTGTAGATCAAGGATCACAGTGCTTAGATCTTTGGTAAGTAGTATCTTAGGTTCTCAATCTCGTTTTTCCTCTCAAATCCCCAATCTAACTCTTGAATCGTTGATTGCAAATACATTCGTGGCCAAAGTCGGGAACTTTGCGTTTCGTAGATCCGTTCGTAGGTGTTCGGACGACTCAAGAACACAATCTTTGTAAGTTAACCTTACTATGGTTTTGGGTGACTTAAAATGCAACCAAACATAGAGATTCAACTCAAGAAAATTTATAAAAATCTGTCAACAAGAGAAACCCTCAACGCAGCGTTTTCGTATGAATTTTTCGAACCTCTAAAGCTGCTCAAACAATAAAACTCAAAACATGAAAAGTGTTCCTAAGACATTAATCTAGCTACTGTAAAAATTTTAGAATTTTTCATGATGTTTTGAAACCTGAAACCGACCCAAAACCGAAGAGTATCAAATTTGGATCTTAGAATCCTTGACAGAATTTTCGTTCGAACTTGTTGGTTATTTTTACCTTAGATCTAGACCGATCTAGGATTGGAGTTGAACATAAGAATTGTAGATCTATGAGTTTGGAATATTACTGTAAGTTTTTAGAATTTTTCATTGAGATTTGAACCTCCAAACTCGAGCCGATCCGATCTGCGTTAGAACCGATGTCAAGAACCTTGACAGATTTCTTAACCGAACTTGATGAGCATATTTCTATTACTTCGAGTGTTCAAACCTGAAAACTCAAAACTAAGATTTTGATCCAAAGATCATAAGCTATATTGTGTAAAAATTTCAGAAATTTTCATCAAGTTTTGATACCCCAAATCGTATCGGACATATTCTGCGTTTTAAGAGTTTTCGAAAGGATGACAGATTTCATAACCGATCTTGAGGATCTTATTCCTATCATTTATAGTCCGAACCAATCTTCATGTTCTAAACAAAAGTTGTTGGAAATCAAGTCTAGTATGTGCCTGTAAAATTTCAGAATTTTTGAAGTCCATTTGATATGTCAAAAAGTCAAATCTTTTAATGTTGTCAAACCTGAATCCTGACAGCTTTTCGTTTCTGTAGAAAACTCGATTTTTGACATGCTTCCCATCGTTTTTCCGAAAAACTTAAAACACGAAAGTTGTTCGTTGAGATGTTTTTGAGTTGCTGTACAAATTTCAGATCAATCGCCTAAGTAATGGATTTTTAAACCAAAAAGGCGCAAACTGTGATTTTAAATCAAAGAGATTTTGAAATTTCGAACAAACGGTCGAGACGTTGGAATTACGATATATCTATACTTTTGAAAAATCCCGTTACACCAAATAAAAACATTTTCTTTAAAAGAATTCTTTTGAAACATTGGGGATTTGTGACCAAGTTTGATATTATCAATATGGGCCAGACGGCTTGTGGACATAAGAGCCCAAGCGAACGGCTAGTGGACATAAGAGCCCTAGCGAATGGTCGACCAAACGGCTTGTGGACATAAGAGCCCAAGCGAACGGCTAGTGGACATAAGAGCCCTGGCGAATGGTTATTTATAAATATTGGTTATGAGGATTGCGGTCACAAGAGCCCTGGTGAATGGTGAACTATAAAAGAAACGAAAAATATTTTGAGAAATGATACTATTGATATTGGCTGCGGCCGCCGGATCACCGGCTAAATGATACTTATGAAATTGGCTAAGGCCGCCGGATCACCGGCTAAATGATATATTGTTGAGATGATGGCGTAACGGGAAATATATTAAAAAGCTTAGATTTTATGAAATTGGCTGCGGCCGCCGGATTGCCGACTAAATTAAATATTGTTGAAATGTTTTTATTAAATTTAATTAAAGGCTTTGAAACCCCTAACCCATGCTATGTGTTAACTTACTCAGCGCGTTTTTGCTGACCCAAACCATATATCTCCTTTTTCTTACAGAGTACGAAAAATATGCATCGTCATATGCATACATGGGAACATTAGGGGAAATCTTTATTTTAAATCCCTGCATTTAATTACGACTTGCATGAACGGGTCTGTTTAACCCGTGTTTCGGCCATGTTGGCCCTATATTTAAATTCCGCTGCAACTTTGATGTATTATCTTTAAATTATATATGAATGGGTTGTTTGAATATTTTAAATTCTGAAAAACCATAGCCTTGCATCTCTTTAGTGAGCTCGGAGAAACCGTGTCTTGCTAGGGAGGTGTGGCGGTGGCATCCCGGCCTGGGTTACCAAAACCGGGGTGTTACAGGTTCGGACTATAAATGATAGGAATAAGCTCCTCAAGATCGGTTATGAAATCTGTCATCCTTTCGAAAACTCTTAAAACGCAGAATATGTCCGATACGATTTGGGGTATCAAAACTTGATGAAAATTTCTGAAATTTTTACACAATATAGCTTATGATCTTTGGATCAAAATATTAGTTTTGAGTTTTCAGGTTTGAACACTCGAAGTAATAGAAATATGCTCATCAAGTTCGGTTAAGAAATCTGTCAAGGTTCTTGACATCGGTTCTAACGCAGATCGGATCGGCTCGAGTTTGGAGGTTCAAATCTCAATGAAAAATTCTAAAAACTTACAGTAATATTCCAAACTCATAGATCTACAATTCTTATGTTCAACTCCAATCCTAGATCGGTCTAGATCTAAGGTAAAAATAACCAACAAGTTCGAACGAAAATTCTGTCAAGGATTCTAAGATCCAGATTTGATACTCTTCGGTTTTGGGTCGGTTTCAGGTTTCAAAACATCATGAAAAATTCTAAAATTTTTACAGTAGCTAGATTAATGTCTTAGGAACACTTTTCATGTTTTGAGTTTTATTGTTTGAGCAGCTTTAGAGGTTCGAAAAATTCATACGAAAACGCTGCGCCGGGGGTTTTTCTTGTTGACAGATTTTAGAGTTTTTAAAACTCTATGTTTGGTTGCATTTTAAGTCACCCAAAACCATAGTAAGGTTAACTTACAAAGATTGTGTTCTTGAGTCGTCCAAACACCTACGAACGGATCTACGAAACGCAAAGTTCCCGACTTTGGCCACGAACGTATTTGCAATCAACGATTCAAGAGTTAGATTGGGGATTTGAGAGGAAAAACGAGATTGAGAACCTAAGATACTACTTACCAAAGATCTAAGCACTGTGATCCTTGATCTACACACTTCCTCGGTCGGATTTGGTTGCCGGAAAGTTGCCGGAAGTTCGCCGGAAAGGTGTTTTGGCTTTGGGAGAGTTTTGGGAGTGTTTTTGGGTGAAGAAATGAAGTAGATGGGTGATAATGGGGTGTTGGGGGTGTATTTTTGGCATTAAAGGGACAAAAATCCGACAAGGGATCGGCTGCTACAGTACCCGCACGTGCTACAGTACTGCTACAGTACTGCTACAGTAGACACGTGCTACAGTAACTTTTAATTTTTTTTTTTTTTTTTTTTTTATTATTAAGATTCCTTCTCTACAAAAATAAAAATCATAATGTGGGAATTATCCGTGATTGTTGGGACAATTCGATAAACTCGTTTCGAGTTGTTATCTTCCGATAAATAATAAATTCCGCTCTCTCGGAATTATTTCGGTTTTAATAATTTAAATCCAATTCTTTATTTTTGGATTTAAATTTTCGATGGCGATTTCTCGGGTATTACACAAAAATTCTGAAATTTTATATGCACATACTAGACATGATTATCTACAACTTTCATTTATATTGCAAAGATCAAATCGGACTAGAAAATATAGAAACAGGTTCATCAAGTTCGGACATATTCACAGGCAGATTTCGAAAATGTTTCGTCAAAACAGTTCATGTTCGATGCAATTTGAAATAGCAAACATCGACGAAAATGTCTGAAATTTTTACACAACCTAGATTAATGTATTGGGATTAAAAGTCTAGTTTTGAGTTTTTCGGTTTGAACTCTCGAAATAGGGGTTTTGGTCCGATTTCAAATCTATCACAGTTTCAAGTTCGAATCTCAAGGCAGGTTGGTTCTCGGCCGTTTTCGGGTATCAAAACACAATGAAAAATTATGAAAATTTTACATGAACTAGATCTATGTCTTAGGAACGTTTTTCATGTTTTAAGTTTTTCCGTTTGAGCAGTTTTAAGGGTTTGAAAAATTCGCACAAAATTCTTGCGCCGAGGGTTTTTCGTGTTGACAGATTTTAGAGTTATTAAATCCATATGTTTGGTTGCATTTTAAGTCACCCAAAACCAAGTAAGTATTAACTTACAGTGGTAAGGTGTTTGGTCGTCCTCGGGTCGCTTGGCTCGTCCCAAATCCACTACGAACGGATCTCCTCAACGCCAAGCTTCCAACTTTGGCCATGATTTCAACTCAGAAGAATCAATCCAATGTTAGATCGAGTTTTCGGGTTCGAAAACTTAAATGAAAATCTATAAACGACTTACCCAAGTCTGGAGTACTAGAGACCTTGTGTCCTACGCCTCCTCCGTCGGTTTTCATCGCCGGAAAGTGATCGGAAAGTTCGAAGTCGGTGATTTCGGGTGTTGGAAGAACTTGGGAGATTTTGGGAGAGACAATGGGGTTGCTAGGGTTTGGGATTTCGAAATAATCAGTCCCAAGACCCCTAGAGCCGGCCATATACACCTTCCTTCGCTCGGGATCGAGTTTCCAAAGTCGGGGGTCGAAATATGGCAAGAAATCGCCAAAACGCGTCAAGTGTAGCAGACTGCGAGGTTGGCGTGGGGTTGGCGCGGGGTTTGGCCTAACCCCGCGCGGACACCGCGCGGACCCAGACTGGGCCGCGGTGCAATCCCTTTGGGCCTTCCCTCTTCCTCCTTTATTTTGGGCCTTTGTCTTCTCTTTGGGCCTTTCTCCTTCTATTTTCTTGGGCTATCTCTTGAACTTTAAATCCTATTTCAAATTTATTTGGGATCTCAAATTAATTTCGGATTCGAAATATTAAGTCCATCTATATTTGGTTCCCGTGCGATAATTTATTTAATTAAATTATTTTCGACTCCACGGGTTCTTGGATACTTAATTCCTTCTTGAATTAAATTCCTTTTCTCATTTCTTCTTTTAATTATTTATTTATTTATTATATTCATTTATTTATTATATTTATTTATTGTTTATTTATTTATTTATTTACTTATTTATTTATTTTATGTTGCAAAATTCTCGGGTATTACAACTGGATCGCTGCCATGCAAGATGAATTACTTCAATTTGAAAGAAACTCAGTATGGGAGTTAGTACCACCACCTGACAACATCAACATTATTGGTACTAAATGGATCTTTAGGAATAAGAAAGATGAGCATGGAAACATAGTCAGAAATAAAGCTAGATTAGTAGCACAAGGCTACACACAAATTGAAGGTCTAGACTATGGGGAGACATATGCACCAGTGGCCAGAATGGAAGCAGTAAGAATCTTGTTGTCTGTTGCATGCTACTTAGATTTCAAGCTGTATCAAATGGATATCAAGACTGCTTTTCTAAATGGGAAAATAAAGGAGGAAATATATGTGGCTCAACCAGCTGGATTTGAAGACCATAAACATCCAGATTATGTTTACAGAGTCAAGGGTGCTCTATATGGTCTTAAACAAGCACCTCGAGCCTGGTATGAACGGCTGTCACAATTCCTTGTCAACAACGGCTATACCAGAGGAAATGTAGATAAGACTCTTTTCATTAAGCATTCAGATAAACACATCATAGTTGTTCAAGTATATGTTGATGACATCATTTTTGGTTCTACTTCAGAAGAACTTAGAAAAGGATTTATACATGCTATGAAAACAGAATTTGAGATGAGTATGCTTGGAGAATTGCATTATTTTCTTGGTCTACAGATCAAACAAGGAAAGGATGGGATATTCTTATCACAGGAGAAGTATGCAACTAATATGCTCAAGAAGTTCAACTTAGAAGACAACAAAGTGGCTAGAACACCACAAGGGTTACATGAGAAACTTTCTAAAAGTGATACCAGCAGTGATGTTGATCAAAAGCTTTATAGAAGTATGATAGGTAGTCTTCTCTACCTAACAGCAACCAGACCAGATATCTCTTATAGTACTGGAGTATGTGCTAGATTTCAATCTCAACCTAAAGAGACACATCTCAAGGCAGCTAAGAGGATCACGAGATACATAAAAGGAACCATTGGACTTGGAATTTGGTATTCCAAAAGATCATCACTTGATCTTATAGGATACACAGATTCAGACTGGGCAGGAAGTTGTGATGACAGACGATCAACAACAGGTGGATGTTTCTACCTTGGTGATAATTTGGTCAGTTGGTACTCAAGGAAACAAAATATAGTTGCTCTATCTACAGCTGAAGCTGAATACATAGCTGCTACTTGTTGTTGCTCTCAACTTATGTGGATGAAGCAAACCTTGGCAGACTATGGAGTAAATCAAGAGAAATTTGTAGTATTGTGTGATAACACAAGTGCTATAAACATCTCTAAGAATCCTGTACTTCACAATAGGAGCAAACATATTGATATCAGGTATCATTTCATTAGAGATTTGGTTGAAGATAATATTTGTGATATTCAACATGTAGGGTCGTCAGAGCAACGCGCTGACATCCTAACCAAAGCCATGGAGGGAGATAAGTTTGATAGGCTTAGAACAATTCTGGGCCTAAGTTTCTATACAAACTAAATTTTGTTATGTTTTGGGCCATTTTTGTTTTTCTTTGTACACTAACCTTACAGGCCCAAGCATATTAGAGAGGGAATTCGAATAGAGACAAAAGAAAGGATTTGATTTGGCGAGATCACTGATTTGATGTCTGCAGAGTGTCATCATTTCCCTGTGACGACTGTAACCGTCCCTTCACCTCTGCAGTTCACGTAGCTTGAAACCGCCATCATTGTTCTGCCGTTTCACCTCTATCAATCGTGGTTAAACGTTTCTTACTCAGTCTCTCTTTAAATACCTTATCGCACAATTGGTTTCTGCACTACTTCTTTCTTTATTTTTCTTAAGTGTTGCAGTTTTTCTTCATTCCCCTTTAATGGCGTCTTCTTCCTCCCCCAAATCCCCTTCTGAACCTGCTACTGATTCATCCATGCCACCAAATACTGAGACACCTATTGATCCAGTTCAAATAGTTTCGTCTGTTCTTCAAGCGCTGAGTGGTCAATTTCAATCTCATTCAACAGCTCAAGTTGGAGAGTCGTCTGGTGGAGATGCTAACAACAATGCTGATGAACCTGTTGATGAAAACGTCACTGACGTTTTACCTCTTGATTCTTTACCCCCTGCTGGCGCTCTCCCTGCACCTCCTGCACCTGCTCTTCCAGCACCGCAGAAGGAAACTTTTTCTGTTGATTGGGATGATGGAACAACCACTGAGTATCCTCAAGGCGATGAGGACAATCTTTTCGACTCAAATGCTGCTGATGATGTTGTCACTAGAGATGCCGAACAACCTAGGGACGACGAGCCTGATCGAGAGGTTACTCCGGAACATCGTCCTGTTGCCCGTACCCCTGTGACTCGTTCGCGCAAAAGGAAGGATAAGCAACCTGCTGTTGAGACAACACAGAAACGACCAAAGAAAGTTGGCCCCATGACTGTTAGTGATGCCCTGAACTACAGGTTTTATGACAAGGAAGCACAGAAATTTGTCAAAGATCTCAACAATCGTGATTTCATACCAGAGGAGCAGTTTACTCATCCAATCTACAAGGAACTTGGTTTTATGAAGTTTTTGGAAGACACAAAGCTTCTTTACTGGGCCACGAAACTCGAGGACTACTCTCCTGCCTTAGTTCGCGAGTTCTACGCCAATCTGCATCCTGATGTCTTGGATGGTGAATCCCCGTTCGGAGGGAAGGTCTACATACGAGGCAAGATACTGGAGATTTTTCCTCAAGTTATCAACGCGTTGTTAAAGGTTCAGCTGAACAGCAACCTGGATGATGTCACGAGTTACATGCCTAACTCAAATGCCGAAGTGGCTTATGAGATTTCAAACACCAAAAGTGTTGCTTTTGGTAGGGGACAACTTCGTGTTCAGCAGCTCACTCTCAAATACAACTGTCTCTTCCGTCTGTGTAGTTCGAACATCCTTCCAACAACCAACGCCAGTCAAGTGTCTTCTCATATGGGTAAACTCATGTTTTGTATTGAAAAGTATCTTAATATGACAAACTTTGGTCTCTCTGTTCTTTCCAAGATGCTAGGTTATACCCGCGGATCCATTGGCAAGAATGACCTTCTTCCTTATCCTGCTTTGATTACCCGGTTCCTGAAAAAGAATGGGATCAAAGTTCCTAAGGAAGAACGCATTCCAATCAAGCAGAACACTCCCTCAACCAACCTGCGAAATATGCACAATGACATCCTCCTTGGTCCTGCTATGTCCGGCACTGCTTTGGTCAATCATCTGAAGACTATTATTCTTCGACAGAATGAGGAGGTTTCTAATGTCATCAATGCTGGTCTCCGCATCCGGAAGCAGAACAACAACATGTTGAAGCTCCTTCTTGGCTCATTGTATCCTCCGCCTACTGGAGAGGAGGATGATGAGGAGGCTTGATTCATCAAGGGGGAGTATGGTCTCTGCTGATGCTGACTGCTGACCGTGGTTATTGGGTAATTTTGACAATATTTCAAGGGGGTACTTTCTAAAACTGAAACTGATAATTTTTGATGATATTTTGGGTCTGTAACTAATGATGTCTGAATTGCTGAATACTTTCTGAATACTTTGTGTTTGCTGATGCTTGCTGATACTTTGTTTGTTTTGTGGTATTGATATTACTGAATTTCTATGTCTGATTCATATGATATGATTGGTTATAATTAGCTGGTGTTTCTCTTATGTTTTTACTACCATTTATTTTTTTTTTTGGACTTGATCTACTAATCTTTGTTGTTAGTGTGGAATTCTGAACTGTTATTCATCATACTGGTTTGAGACCTATTTGTGATGAATCAACCTCTTCATGAAATGAGGGGGAGATTGTGGGCACTAAACATTTCATGCAAGATCTTATTGGTGTCAATACAGCACACTAACAACAGGACAGTTTTGTGATTGTCGATCAAGCCTCACCAGCTCCAGGGACTCAAAGACCAAGACGTTTTCAGTTTATAAATAGTCCATTTATTTAAGTCTTTGAGTTAGTCTTTGTATTTTACTTTTAATCTTCTACACTTTACCAAGAGAGATTTTAGTCTTGATTAGAAGATGTACTCTAGAAGTCAAAACAAGTTCTTCATGTTTAGATGATCAAGGGTTTTGTTCTGGAGTGAATTTGTGGAATTCATGTTTGTATATCTTAGATCGAGTTGTAAATTCATGGAAGGAAACTTCTTGAATTAGTATAGGGTTCTTGTTCAGGGATGTCAACTGGTTGCAGGAACTACATGATCATCAGAGTTTCTCAATAGGGAGATTAGAGATTGAGGGGGAGTCTTGTCAATTCTCTAGATCGAGTTGATAGAAACTAGTTTGAGTCTTGTAGTTGTTCTTGATCTTTGTTGAAGTATTCTCGCCTGGATTGGAATCCCCCGGATGTAGGACAGGATGTCCGAACCGGGTCAACAAACAATTGTTCTTTACTTTTCTGCAATTGTGTGTGTGTGATCAGAACTACGCGTTAACACCCTGCTCGTTGGGACTGTCAGTTATGAGATACACAAAAAATATTCTTTAATTCACTCACAATTTTAAAATATGAGTTTTACAAACGCAGCAGAAAGTTTGGTCCAATTCAAAAATGTAAACGGAAGGCGACTGCTATGAAAATCGGACTGTAGAAAGCCAAGACATAGTGGATCAATTCTCATGAAGGAACCTTTTCAAAATAAGCAACGGAATTGGTTCAAAACGATGGATCTTTACATACGTAAAATGCTGGCAGATTGTCATCAGATTTTATGTCAAAAACCAGATCCGATTTTGGAGTCCAAAATGCGTCCAAAATTCATGAAATTAAAAGCACATAATCGTGAAGATGTGGGGAATATGTTTTGTGAAGAAACTTTTCCAAGATAGGTCTCTAAGTTATCCAAAAACAGAGATTTTAAATATTGCGCAGGAATAGAGTTAATCCGACAGATTTGATACATAGACTAAGGTGATGGATTTCGGATTTATACACATAAAAACCATGGATTGGGATCTCCAAAACTTGATCTAATGAGAGTTAACTTACATTAGAAGTCACTAGAAGTGAAGGATTTCGAAAGCATGGGCTGCAAGGAGATCGAACATGCTCACGAACTCAAGGACGCACAGGATACATTGCCATCTTGATCAATGATGGAAAACATTAGATCCTAACTAATAGGAATTCGACTTAAATCCATGGAAATGAAACCTAAACGAATTAAACTTACTGTATTAAGGTATGAAGATGAGGGATTTCGAATTTGAAGGCTTCAATTGATGAAATCAGTCCACAAAACCCCAATACACAGATTTGCTGTAACCTCATGAATGTTCGAAGAATCAATCCTTAAACCTTAAGAAATCGAATTGAGGGCATGGAAAAGAGATATAGAGGAAGTGCACTTACTATATTGAAGGATAGATTTGGAGGATTCAAAGGAATGGTCTGCTACATGTCCAGGAAGTCACACAACACTCACTATTCCTTCAAAGTTGCAGTCAATTGAACAAGTTAAGGAAACTTGTTGTGGTTAATGATTTCTTTTTATTGTTTGGGGGTTTTGAATATGTAAAATCTCGACCTTGAAGAGATTAGATACCTTAGAACTCGTATTATTGGGCTGCCACATTTGAAGAACATACAAGAAGTCACACACTAACTCAAATTTTCGCTGGTATGAAGAAGGCATGAGGATGGGTTGAATTTGGCAGGTACAATGGGATGGAATGACTGTAAATGACCACTTTAATGACCCCTTAACTATTCTCAAACGTTTGCATACGTTTTTCACTTTATTTGGAAGAGTTACAGCTCAAGAATGTAACTCTATCGACAAGAGTTGCTGCAGATTTTTCTCTATTTATCTTGGGGATACGCAAGTGTGATCAATTGGGAGTTTAATGGCTTGAAACTTGAATTCTTGAATAGTATTAGCTGTAATAATTATCCTATAATATTTTGAATACTTCCCTCAAATTTAGACACATTAAAATGTTATAAAGAAATGATTACATCTTTATAACTCCACCTTTATCCAAAATAATTGCTGTCAATATATATGACAGATTTATGCCCATTAAAGGTGTGTTAATGGGATTCAAATTTTGCATTTCTATCCTCTAATGATGTAACAACCATCCCTTGATGATTTAGGAACATTACCATAGCTGGATATAGGAAGAATAATGGATAAGTTTGGAGTCAAATAACATTAATTAATCCATGACACTAAGAATTCACCCCTATGTGTTCGAAATTAACACGATTCATTCTCTAAATTTAAAATATTTTTTCCCAAGTAATAATAAATCTAAATAAATTATTCGATTTTTTTTTTCCCGGGTATTACAAAGAAGGAGAAGCGGCCAAGCCGCCGCCGGACGCGCCCGCCATGCCGGAGAACGCGGAGCCACTGCCTCCACCGCGCACCACCGCCTCCGGCCTCCCACTCCCCGCCGCCGCTCGCCCTTACCACCGCCGCTGCTCCGATCTATTCTCGCCACCACCACAGCCGGTGCCATTGCTGCCTCTCTGCCCGTCGCCGCCGCCCGCGGCCGTCGGCCCCTGCCGCCGCCGTGGTGACCGCGGAACCACCACCCCCATCTTTTTTCAATCCAACAACAAACCCAATGCCAAAAAGAAAAATAAAAAAAAGAATGATGAGAGAAGAGAGAAAACAAAAAGAAAATAATGAGAAACAATGAAGTGCTATGCTTATGCCCCATGTGTTATGTGTATATTGGAACCTCCTTGTGTCTCCAAAGAAGGAGAGTCTGTATGAAAGAGATAAGAAGTAATAGTGTCTGTTACCCTCTAAACCCTAAACCCTATTCTATTTAAAATATTATATATTATTATTTTTAATATTAATAATCTATTTTATTAAGAATTGTCCGATTTTTAACTAGCGGTGATCCCGAATTGGAGAATGTGGAATCTTGAACTACTCAACTAATGGTATCGAATTATTAAATTATTAAGTCCATAATCAAGAGTTATTAGCTAATTAAGTCCATAAAAATCTATTACATTAAAATTATGAATGGCAGGATATTAAGAATTTAATTAAGTTCACAATTACCTACATATATTTAATCCATTAAGCAAAATAAAATTTATCAAGCTCAATTAATAATTACAGGAGCCCAAAATAAAAAAAAAAATACCATGGCCCAAGCCCACAAGAGACAAACCTAACCCTAACCCTAACCTAACCTGCCGCCACGGCCTTTCAGCGCCGGCGCCGGCGCCGCCGCCGGCCGGCCACCGCCCGCCACCAATTTTTCCAAAATTTCATTCTTTCTTTGCCGGCGAGCCGCCGCTCGCCTCCAGCCCGTGTCCGGCCACCGCCAGCACCCGCCTCGCTGCTGCCCTTTTCACCACCACCACCGCGCGCTGCCCGATACTCTAATAATTGCTATTTTTTTTTGAAATTTTATTTTGTTTTTGTTTTCATTACTATATATTATATTATTTGAAATTGTATATATTATTATTATTATTTATTTCACTTGTGTACGTATTATATATAAATTATATTATATTATTTGAAATTCTATATATTATTATTGAATTTATGTATGACATTTATTATATTTTTGGTAAATTTATTAAAGTATTAATTATATTTATTATTAAAATTATTATTTTATTATTATATTTGCTATATTTTATTCTATTTGAAATTGTATATAATATTATTTTTAATATTAATTACTATTATTTAAAATATTAAAATTCTATTTATTAAAATCGGACATTTCTTAATTATATTTTTAATATTAAACCCTAAACCCTAAACCCTTAGACATAATAAAAAAGTTTTATACACCACCACTTAAAGGATAACTTTTCTACCCGAAATGATAAAAAAGCCTTCGGTCGAAGCATTCGATCGGACCGATCGAAACATTAAAGGCCGACCAAAGTGAGTATTACTTAAGCATGATTAGTTGAGCTTCGGTCGTGAGAAAAACCTTCAGTCGGCCAATGTGATGGCTTCGATCAAGCCGACCGATACTCTAATAATTGCTATTTTTTTTGAAAATTTATTTTGTTTTTGTTTTCATTACTATATTTTATATTATTTGAAATTGTATATATTATTATTATTATAATTATTTATTTCACTAGTGTATATATTATAATTGAATTTATATATGACATTTATTATATTTTTGGTAAATTTGTTAAAGTATTAATTATATTTATTATTAAAATTATTATTTTATTATTATATTTACTGTATTTTATTCTATTTGAAATTGTATATATTATTATTTTTAATATTAATTACTATATGGAAATCATTATTATTATTTTTGATGTATTTATGATATGATTATTATTTGAATTATATATTAAATTTATTATATTATTGGTGTATTTGGACATTTTAAAGTATTAATTATATTTATTATACCAATAATATAATTATTGGTATTATTATGATTATTATTTAAATTATTATTTTAGTATTATTATATTTACTATATATTATATTACTTGAAATTGTATATATTATTATTTCTAATATTAGTTAGTATTATGAAAATTATTATGAAATTTTATTATATATTTTTTATATTATTATTATTATTTAAATTATATATTATATTTATTATAATTTTGGTGTATTTGGACTTTTAAAGTATTAATTATATTTATCATACCAATAATTAAATTATTGGTATTATAATGATTATTATTAAAATTATTATTTTAGTATTATTATATTTACTATATATTATATTCTTTGAAATTGTATATATTATTATTTATCATATTAATTAGTAGTATGAAAATCATTATTATTATTTTAGATATATTTGTTATATAATTATTATAATTTAAATTATATATTATATTTATTAAATTTTTTGTACATTTGGACATTTTAAGGTACTAATTATATTTATTATACGAATAATTATGTAACACCCCGGATTTGATAACCCAGGCCGGGATGTCGCCGCCACATCTCCCTAGCAAGACACGGCTTCCCGAGCTCACTAAGGAAATGCAAGGCTTATGGGTATGTAAAAGATTTAAAAACATTCCAACAATTGAGTACGGAATTTAATAATACTTAATTCAAAATACGGGAGTAAAAATCATCATGCGTGAAATAGAGGAAATGCAGCGGAAAGTAATTACGGCCAACACGGCCAAACCTCAGGTTTAACAGACCCGGTAAAACAGTAGTACGATGCAGAAATTAAAAATGTCCATAAATGGTTTCCCCCAAGTGCATATGCATGCGTCACTCGACATACTCTGTAAAAGAAAAATGACAACGGTTTATCAGTATAAAAATATACCGAGTAAGTTAATCCCTAACTAAACAATTTAAGGGGTTACATTGTTTAACTGAAATTACACCTTTCATGCATTAATTTAAAAATCCATATTTTATTCGCTGCGGAAAAACATGATTAAATTATTCAAGACGAGAATACATAATTAAAGGACTTAATTAAAAGCGTAATTCAAAAGCATAATTTAAGAACGTAATTTAGAAGCATAATTTAAAAAACATGGTAAATAAGATTTAAGCACAATTAAACACTCACAGAAGTCTTTTATATTTTATCCCGCAAACTAAGAAGAGGACACCATACCGGGAGATCACTAACGAGGCAATCTCAAACGTAGGACCACTAACGAGGCAGTCCAAATAAATGGGAGACCACTAACGAGGCAGTCTCAAAGATAGTAGGACCACTAACGAGGCGATCCAAAAACACAGCGCGCGAGATCACTAACGAGGCAATCTCAGATAGTAAGGAGACCACTAACGAGGCAGTCTCAAAGATAATGATAGCATGAAGATCCGCTCAGCCTAGTAAACGAGATTTTTCGAAAGTTCGTATTTCAATGTTACCAAAATATTCGATATCGCGTTTCGTAGTTCGAGTTTTCTCAAGTTCGAAAAATCCGATTCGACGCAGTTTACGCCTTTCTTAATTAAAAATTCATCTTTACACCAAAAATTCTAAAATTTACATAGTAGCTCAAAAACACACACACGAACAACTTTCATGTTTTAAGTTTTTGGAAATAAGGTTTCGAAGTGAGTCAAATTTCAAGTTCTTTGCAAAAGATAATTTCTGTCCAAAAACCAATTCTGACACAGTTACGTGCAACGCCGATTAAAAATTCATTTCAAAGCCAATTGGTCCAAAATTTTTACAGGATGTACACAACACCTTAATGAACAACTTTTATGTTTTAAGATTTTGGAAATAATGAATTTTAGATGTTCAAAAATGGACCACAACACGCTGCATACGCGCGGACTCCAAAGTTAGCTTAGAACAGTTTCTGAAAATCATCCGTTTGACATATCAAATGAACTCCAAAATTCATGAAATTTTATATGCATAATCTAGACACAAATATCTACAACTTTTGTTTAGAAATATAAAGTTGAATCATTCTAAAAACGGGTGAAAAACATGCATCAAGTTGAGTAAATAATTCTGTCAAAAATTTAAACGTTCGGTTTTTTCACAGAAAGTTTACGGCGCGATTTGGTATAGCAAATCTTATGTCCATGGCTGAAATTTGGACACAAGGTAGATTAGAGTCTCAGGAACAAAATCTATGCTGAAAAGTGTTCGGTTTGAATTCCCGAAGGTCGAGTTTTGGGCGAGTTTATAAAATTGGGCGAAAATAGGGTTTTTGAAAACCGATTTTTGTTTCGTGTCTAGATCTTAAGTTTTAAACGAGAATAAGCCACAAAAATTGAAGAGTAAGGTCTTAACTTACTTAGTTAGAGAATATGGTCGTTGGAAGGGGTTTCCAGATGTCCTAAGGTCGCGACGAACGGCCAACTTCTCCAATTGCTTTTTGTTCGTCCCCCGACGTGAAATCGTAGTAAAAGGAAAATGGTTAGATTTCGAGTTTTTACAACTTATGGACGACTAAAACACTGTAATACTTCTTACCAAGGTTCTAGAGGGTAGAGGCTTCATCCCGTTTGCCTCGTCGTCGCCGGAATACTCGTCGGAAAGTGAAGTCGAAGGAGTTTTGAACTTGGAGAGGAAATTGAGGGAGTATAGGAAGTGTTTACTGTAAGATTAGGGTTTGGGGCGCCCCTTAGTCGTTCTTAAGCCTTTCCTAAGGCTGGGATCCGTTTACCATCGGAGGGGATGTTAATTTAGTCAAGAAAATCGCCATGGAAGGAAAGTTTACACCTTCTGCACCTCTGGCGCGGTGGTGACGCGCACCTATAGCTTTGCCCGCGCGGAGCACGCGCGACCAGTCCTGGTACGCGCCTCCTCCTGCCGCGCGGTGGCCGCGCGGCGAGCGCGTGCCGGCCGGACTGGCCGGTGCGGCGGTCCGCGTGGTCCGTCGGGTCCTTTCTTCTTTTCTCTATCGGGTTTCTACCCTCTACGTGTTAGCTCGACTCCTCGGGTCGCTTTCGGTTCGAAATCTTTACCTTAAATTTGTTACGAGTCCGGGCTTAATGCTCGTAACATTTCCGTGCCCTAATTAGTATAGTTAATTTAGTTCCAATTCTTCCTAACGTTTTTGTGATTGATCTTGTGATTTATTTTGTGATTTAGTTTGTGGTTTATTTTGTGATTTGTTTTGTGATTTGGTTTGTGATTTGGTTTGTGACTGAACTTAGAATTTAGTTCCACGCTGCCTACGTACTCTGTGAAGGGATCAAGTCATGACGTAGTTCAAAACAATTTGAATTTGTTTTTCTCGGGTGTTACATCCTCCCCCCCTTAAGAATACAGTTATGTCCCCATAACTGTGGCCGGTTCATTTTGGAAGAGGGTAGGGTAACGTTGTTTCATGTCGGCTTCCAATTCCCATGTCGCCGTCTCCGTCTCGTGGTTAGACCAAAGGACCTTGACCATTCTAACGGTCTTATTCCTCGTTACTCTCTCCTTCGTGTCAAGTATTCGCACCGGAACTTCCTCGTAACTCAAGTCATCCTCAAATTCAATTTCTTCCGGTTGGAGCACATGGGTCGGATCGTGCACATACTTCTTGAATTGGGAGACGTGGAATACATCGTGAACACGAGCAAATTGTGGTGGCAACGCTAGCCGATACGCGAGATTTCCCACTCTTTCCAGGATTTCATATGGTCCTATGTACCGTGGACTCAGTTTTCCTCGTTTGCCGAAGCGCATCACACCCTTCATTGGTGATACCTTCAGCATGACTTTATCGTCGACTTGAAATTCCAAGTCTTTCCGTCTCACGTCCGCTTAACTATTTTGCCGGTCCTGTGCGGCTTTCATCTTCCCTTGGATGACCTTGATTTGTTGAGCCATGTCCTCAACGAGTTGTGGTCCCACTATTACCGTCTTATCGTTCTCTTCCCAGCTTAATGGACTTCGGCACTTACGTCCATACAGTGCCTCGAATGGTGCCATGCCGATGCTAGGATGGTAACTGTTGTTGTAGGAAAACTCTATCAAAGGTAGATGATTCTCCCAACTCCCCTTAAATTCTAGCACACAGGCCCGCAGCATATCCTCCAGCGTTTGGATCGTTCGCTCCGTCTGCCCATCCGTCATGGGATGTAACGCGGTACTCATCTTTATTTGCGTACCGAGAGCTTCTTGCAGTTTGGTCCAGAACTGAGAGACAAACCTACTGTCTCTATCTGAGATGATGTCGTGTGGTACCCCATGCCGGCGTACCACATTGTCGACATACGCCCTTGCCAATTGGTCCATTGACCAAGTATCCTTCATTGGGATAAATATGGCGGCTTTTGTCAATCTATCCACGATCACCCAGATTTTATTCATTCCCTTCGGTGAGCGTGGTAACCCCGAAACAAAATCCATTGAGATGCTATCCCACTTCCAGCTTGGGATCTCCAATGGTTGCATTAGTCCTAGGGGTTTTTTGTCGTACTGCCTTGACCTTCTGGCAGGTAAGGCATCTTGCCACAAACTCGGCTACCTCTCTCTTCATGTTCGGCCACCAATAGTTCTTCTTCAGGTCCTTGTACAGCTTGTCCCCTCTGGGGTGAACCGAGTAGGGGGTGTTATGGCCCTCCTCCATCACCTTTTCCTTCAGATCCGCAGATTTTCGTGGTATACACCACCTTCCCTTGAAGCGAATGCTTCCGTCCTCATGAATTTTGAAATCCATCGCCTTTCCTTCGGCAATGCCCTCCTTATTTCTTCCAACTTCTCGTCACCCGGTTGGGCGAGTCGTATCTCATCGAATATGATCGGTCCCACTACCATCGTGTTGACGACCTCGGTTACCGTTCCAGGATGCACCAGTTCTAGACTTAATTTCGCCAAGTCTTTGTACAATTCGGCCGGTATCACAAGTGAGTTCGCGACGTGTTGAGTCTTTCGACTCAAGGCGTCGGCCACGACGTTGGCCTTTCCTTCGTGGTACGCGATCTCCAAGTCATAATCCTTAATCAGTTCTAACCATCTCCTCTGCCTCAAATTCAGCTCTTTTTGCGTGAATATGTACTTGAGGCTCTTATGGTCGGTGAACATTCGACACCTTCGCCCATAGAGATAGTGTCTCCAAATCTTTAAGGCGAACACGACCGCGGCCAATTCCAGGTCGTGCGTCGGGTAGTTTTCCTCGTGTGGTTTTAGTTGGCGCGATGCGTACGCTATAACCCTTTGATCTTGCATTAGCACGCATCCCAATCCCTCATTCGAGGCGTCACTGTACACCTCGAAGTCTCCATCCTCTGATGGTAATGCCAATACTGGCGCTGTGGTAAGTCTTTTCTTCAGATCCTGGAATGCGGCTTCGCACTCGCTGGTCCAGTTGTACTTCGTCCCTTTCTTCAATAGTTGAGTCAACGGGCGGGCGATTTTCGAGAAATCCTTTACAAATCAACTATAGTAACCCGCCAGTCCAAGAAAGCTTCTTATCTCTGTTGGATTCTTCGGTGGCACCCACTCGGTCACTGCCGAGATCTTTGCCGGGTCTACCGCCACTCCGTTGGCGGATACTATGTGCCCGAGAAATGCCATTTCTCTTAACCAGAAGTCGCACTTGGATAGTTTACCATACAGTTGGTTCACTCGTAAGATCCCTAGCACTTTGTGTAAGTGCTCGGAATGTTCCTCTTCACTTTTTGAGTAGATCAGGATGTCATCTATGAACACCACCATGCATTGATCTAACAACTCTTGAAATACATTATTCATGAGATTCATGAACATGGCTGGGGCGTTCGTTAGCCCAAAGGATAGCACCGTGAACTCGTAGTGCCCGTAACGAGTCCTGAACGCCGTTTTTGGGATGTCCTTTTCGGCGATCCTCAATTGGTGATATCCCGAGCGTAAGTCGATCTTTGAGAATACCGTAGCTCCCTTTAGTTGGTCGAACAAATCTTCGATCTGGGGCAACGGGTACTTGTTCTTGACGGTGACTTGATTGAGTCCCCTATAGTCGATGCACAGTCGTAACCCTCCGTCTTTCTTCTTGACGAACAAGACCGGTGCTCCCCATGGGGACGTGCTCGGTCTAATGTATCCCTTCTCCAGCAACTCCTCGAGTTGCTCCTTTAGTTTCTTCATTTCCAGTGGCGCCATGTGGTAAGGAGCTTTCGAACCAGGCTCCGTTCCCAGAATGAGGTCTATTGTGAATTCAAGATCTTTCTTGGGTGGCATACCGGGAACGTCTTCAGGGAACACATCTGGGTATTCCCTCACCATCGGAATGTCGTCTACCTTGACTCCTTCAGCTTCCAGGTTATGAATGTAGCATGCGTATAGCGCGTAACCTTTCCGCACTAAGCTACATAACTTGAGGGCGTTGACTATTTTGTTAGACTTCTTAGGGGGTTGGGAGTAGAAGATTACTCTCCTCCCCCTACTCTTTGACAGCGTGATCTTTTACTTTTGGCATTCGATCACGGCCTTATAACGGGTTAGCCAATCCATCCCTAGTATGACGTCGAAGTCTCTGACGTCAAATTATACCAAGTTTGCGAAAAACTCTACCTTTTTTATTACCACAGGTATTCCGTTATAATGCTTTGAGCAAGCTATTACTTCTCCCGAAGGCAGTTGGATTCCTAAGCTAATCATTTCGCACTTAGGTAGATCTAGTTCAGCTACAACCCTCGAAGATAATATGGAACAACTGGCTCCGGAATCAAATAAAACTCTAAGCGGAGAGTACTTAGGACATGAAAGGTACATGCCATCACATCACCCTGCGCAGGTATGTCAACCTGGTTGATCACGTTCAACCTTCCCATCGGCCTCCCTTGATTGGCCGGCTGGTTCTGATTCGGATTTACGTTTTGTTGCTGGTTTGGAGGGCGCTGGTTCGGGTTTGGAGGAGGCCGATATCCCTGATTGTTGCCGTTCCTGCCTCCTTGATTGAACGGCTCATTGGGTCCAGTGACCAAATCTTCTCTCTTTGTGATGTTCTCGAGTCGGGTTCGACATTCCTCCCTCCTATGGCCAATACAGCCGCACCGGAAACATTCGCCCACCTGAGGACATCTCCTCACCAGGTGCGGCCTGCCACATCTCGGACACGGTGTCACTCGTCCTCCTTGGTTGAAATTCCGACCATTGTTGTTCTGAACATTCCCGTTCGGCCCTCACCGAAAGTTGTCCCCACCAATAGTGTTGCCCGTCCTATTGTCCCGGTTTCTTTTGTCTGGTCCTTGTACCCCTCGGCTAGATTCCCATGCAGTCTTTCTCTTTAGCTGTTGTAATCGTGCGACGGCCACCGCACGGTCGTAGACAACTTGTAAGTCCGGGTAGTTAACCCCGGTGATCACCTCCCAAATTGACAAGTTCAACCCCATTTCGAATTTCTGCGCCTTCTCCCCGTTTGTGGGTACCATCCGAGGCGCAAATCTCGCCAGCTCCTTAAACTGAGCATAGTATTCTTGAACAGATTTTTCCCCATTAAAATTTTAATAAATTTACTACATAGGTAGGAATAAAAGTTGGGCCTCTATAGTGGACTAAAAATTTAATATTTCTTTGGCTAAGATTTTTGGCTACGTAAAAATAAGCTTTTGGGCTAAAAATAATACTAGTAGTCGAAAATAATAAATTTAAAAATAATACTTGGGTTTAAAATAATGGTTTAAAATAATAGTAATAAATTATCCGGGCTCTGATACCAACTTGTAACACCCCGGATTTGATAACCCAGGCCGGGATGTCACCGCCACATCTCCCTAGCAAGACACGGCTTCCCGAGCTCACTAGGGAAATGCAAGGCTTATGGGTACGTAAAAGATTTAAAAACATTCCAACAATTGAGTCCGGAAATTAATAATACTTAATTCAAAATACGGGAGTAAAAATCATCATGCATGAAATAGAGGAAATGCAGCGGAAAGTAATTACGGCCAACACGGCCAAACCTCGGGTTTAACAGACCCGGTAAAACAGTAGTATGATGCAGAAATTAAAAATGTCCATAAATGGTTTCCCCCAAGTGCATATGCATGCGTCACTCGACATACTCTGTAAAAGAAAAATGACAACGGTTTATCAGTATAAAAATATACCGAGTAAGTTAATCCCTAACTAAACAATTTAAGGGGTTTCATGTGTTTAATTGAAATTACACCTTTCATGCATTAATTTAAAAATCCATATTTTATTCGCAGTGAAAAAACATGATTAAATTATTCAAGACTAGAATACATAATTAAAGGACTTAATTTAAAAGCGTAATTCAAAAGCATAATTTAAGAACGTAATTTAGAAGCATAATTTAAAAAACATGGTAAATAAGATTTAAGCACAATTAAACACTCACACAAGTCTTTTATATTTTATCCCGCAAACTAAGAAGAGGACACCATACCGGGAGATCACTAACGAGGCAATCTCAAACGTAGGACCACTAACGAGGCAGTCCAAATAAATGGGAGACCACTAACGAGGCAGTCTCAAAGATAGTAGGACCACTAACGAGGCGATCCAAAAACACAGCGCCCGAGATCACTAACGAGGCAATCTCAGATAGTAAGGAGACCACTAACGAGGCAGTCTCAAAGATAATGATAGCATGAAGATCGGCTCAGCCTAGTGAACGGGATTTTTTGAAAGTTCGTATTTCAATGTTACCAAAATATTCGATATCGCGTTTCGTAGTTCGAGTTTTCTCAAGTTCGAAAAATCCGATTCGACGCAGTTTATGCCTTTCTTAATTAAAAATTCATCTTTACACCAAAAATTCTAAAATTTACACAGTAGCTCAAAAACACACACACAAACAACTTTCATGTTGTAAGTTTTTGGAAATAAGCTTTCGAAGTGAGTCAAATTTCAAGTTCTTTGCAAAAGATAATTTCTGTCCAAAAACCAATTCTGATACAGTTACGTGCAACGCCGATTAAAAATTCATTTCAAAGCTAATTGGTCCGAAATTTTTACAGGATGTACACAACACCTTAATGAACAACTTTCATGTTTTAAGATTTTGGAAATAATGAATTTCAGATGTTCAAAAATCGACCACAACACGCTGCATACGCGCGGACTCCAAAGTTAGCTTAGAACAGTTTCTGAAAAGCATCCGTTTGACATATCAAATGAACTCCAAAATTCATGAAATTTTATATGTATAATCTAGACACAAATATCTACAACTTTTGTTTAGAAATGCAAAGTTGAATCATTTTAAAACGGGTGAAAAACATGCATCAAGTCGAGTAAATAATTCTGTCAAAAATTTAAACGTTCGGTTTTGTCAAAGAACGTTTACGGCACGATTTGGAATATCAAATATTTATGTCCATGGCTGAAATTTGGACACAAGGTAGATTAGAGTCTTAGGAACAAAATCTATGTTGAAAAGTTTTCGGTTTGAATTCCCGAAGGTCGAGTTTTTGGCGAGTTTATAAAATTGGACAAAAATAGGGTTTTTGAAAACCGATTTTTGTTTCGTGTCTAGATCTTAAGTTTTAAACGACAATAAGCCACAAAAATTGAAGAGTAACGTCTTAACTTACTTACTTAGAGAATAGAGTCATTGGAAGGGGTTTCCGGATGTCCTAAGGTCGCGACGGACGACCAACTTCTCCGATCGCTTTTTGTTCGTCCCCCGACGTGAAATCGTAGTAAAAGGAAAATGGTTAGATTTCGAGTTTTTACAACTTATGGACGACTAAAACACTGTAATACTTCTTACCAAGGTTCTAGAGGGTAGAGGCTTCGTCCCGTTTGCCTCGTCGTCGCCGGAATACTCGTCGGAAAGTGAAGTCGAAGGAGTTTTGAACTTGGAGAGGAAATTGAGGGAGTATTGGAAGTGTTTTCTGTAAGATTAGGGTTTGTGGCGCCCCTTAGTCGTTTTTAAGCCTTTCCTAAGGCTGGGATCCATTTACCATCGGAGGGGGTGTTAATTTAGGCAAGAAAATCGCCATGGAAGGAAAGTTTACACCTTCTGCACCTCTGGCGCGGTGGTGACGCGCACCTATAGCTTTGCCCGCGCGGAGCACGCGCGAACAGTCCTGGTACGCGTCTCCTCCTGCCGCGTGGTGGCCGCGCGGCGGCGCGCGGCGAGCGTGGGCCGTCCGGACCGGCCGGTTCGGCGGTCCGCGTGGTCCGTCGGGTCCTTTCTTCTTTTCTCTATCGGGTTTCTACCCTCTACGTGTTAGCTCGACTCCTCGGGTCGCTTTCGGTTCGAAATCTTTACCTTAAATTTGTTACGAGTCCGGGCTTAATGCTCGTAACATTTCCGTGCCCCAATTAGTCTAGTTAATTCAGTTCCAATTCTTCCTAACGTTTTTGTAACACCCCCATTTTCAAAACATCAAAATAAAGGGGATGTTACCGCCACATCTCTTGGATAAAATACCATAACACACACATGACCAAGAGATGCTAAGGCTCTACTAAGAAAACATAACCTTTATTCTCAAATCATGCATCATCCACAAATGTTTCAAAAATAATTATGCAGAAGACATTATGAATTTAAAGATAATTTTTATTAGCTAAAAATAAAACTTGAAAATCCCATCCCAATGCGTGCACGTGCCATGCCTACTCACTTGCGAATCCTGAAAAGAGAAAAGAAAAACACACACACAACTCAGTATAAACTGGTAAGTTAACCCACAGTTCCATAGGGACAAAACCAAAGAAACGACACAACCGCAAAATAATAGTGATAGTGAATTAATATTGACGAGGACACTTTTTACCGCATAATCCGCAAAATTTGTCTAAACCTACAGCACCGGTGCCCTAGCCTAGGCCCGCAGGCGAGACTAGGGGTTTAGACCCACAATACCGCATATTCAAAGGTTCGTCAACCTAGATTTAATTTAATTTGTGACAGAGGGGGCGAGTTTCGTCGCTGGAGACCCGTCACGGTCCTGCCCCTCAACCGCATAATCCGCAAAATCCGCAAAGTCCGCACATAAGCATCTACTCGTCAATACTAGTCCACACAAGAATAGAACTTATTTTTACAAACAATTTCTTTATATTTCTTGTATCCGACAGAAACTGTTATTATAATTTTGACCGCCACTAAAGAACAGACACTGCCACACATTCAAGTAAGGTTAGATATCTATTTACGTAGTTATTTTGACAAGAAAACTCCAAAATCGCTTGCAAAGCCAAGAGAATTAGTAAATAAAATCCACACATGCCTATCTTTCTGCCTTTATACATGTATATATATCTAATAACCATACGTGCCATTATATATATATAGAAATACTCATACACAGACCACCCAATTTGACTCCAAAGGCTACCAGGGACGAATTAACTCTCAAATAAGTGTTTGATTAATTAGTTTGTAACACTTTAGAAAATTTGCAAAAGACACAAGCCAATTCCCCTATTGCCGATCACACAGACTGAAAATAATATACTGACTCCAACCAATGGGAAGTTGACACAGACTTTGAACATGAAAACATAACGTTCCATTGACAGACCTAGCCAATAATAATACTGACTCCAACCATTGTTTATGAACATAAACTTAGCCGCACTCTAGAGTTAATTGAGTTGAAAAAAATATAGGACAAGATGGATGAACTTACAGTGCCTGACAACAGTCCTACGAGCAGGAAGGAATTGACGCCACAACACTACCCCCTACACGAGCAGCCTCCGATCCGACTCCAAGGAATTAGATTGGAATTCTTTAGGGTTTCATGTCCTACGCCATAAAATATCACATGGGAAGTTTGGAATTTTGCCCAAAATTGCCTAGACGAGAGAGATGAACAAGAAAAGAATTGACGCAGCACTCAACTCCACTTCCCACGAGCGGCACGGGTGTGCAGGAACTAGGTTTTGGATTTTTTTAGGGTTGTACGACTGGTTTTATACTCTTAGATCATTAGGGTTGAATGGTAGGTTTTGAATTCCATAATAATTGGAATAAATCTATCCCAATATCCATGGGATTTAATCCCATAACAACTCCATATGTTCCAATTTTACTAAATAAAGGGAATATTCATGGGATTCATGGACGGTAGCTTTGTTGCATCTTTCCTAACCATTTATTTATTTTAAATGATTATTATTATTATTATTATTATTATTATTATTATTATTATTATTATTATTATTATTATTATTATTATTATTATTATTATTATTATTATTCTGAGGGGTATTACAATCTACCCTCCTTAAAGATCTACTTCGTCCTCGAAGTCGCTCAACGCCTATGATAGTGAATCCCATGTAAGTGTTCAAGGAAATGTGACCTTTGAGAATGCATGATACAAAGAGAGTGTGGTATCTAAACGCATCCTACAGTGGGGCGCTCATAGGATTGTTACATCCTCCTCCGCTTAGGATTATAGTTATGTCCTCATAACTTCTTAAAGGGGTATCTTGGGAGACGAGTAACTATCTTAGCAAATTAAGGTCTCTGGAGAAAGTTAAGCTCAATGCTAAAGAATGAGGTCTATGTTGAAAGCGATGTAGTAAGTTCACGACGGAGAATAATTCAAATGTTGAGGCACTAAGCAACTAAGTGAAGAATAAGAACTCAAAATAATTTAGAATATGTAATAGTAACTTACCAAATTACTATTTTCTAACCACTGGAATGATCGGCGAGGTTCTATTCCTCAAAGAAATGATGCAAATCAAGTTAAGTGAATACACTAGTGATCACATGCTGTAATTTAACAGATAAAATACATTGATGACTAAAGCACCAAAATGATGGGAACTAAAATAAAGAGATTGGTTATCAGTTGGCCTTGTGGATTAAGAAGACAGTTTGAAAGTCCCATATGAAAAAAAAATGCATATAAAAGTTGACTATTCTGAATGTGTACCTATAGGCTTACTTATATAAAAATATGCATGTAGATAACCCATGTAATCAACTAGACTATTAAACCATGCCCTACTCTATTTGACTCAATTGGCTCACGAGTGTATCTCTATATAATAATCTTTATCAATATTTGGCGGATAATCCAAGGAAATGTATAGAGACAACTAGAGTAGTAATAGCTTAAACCATGTAAATTACTAACGGTTATCGGGTTATGCATATTCTTTTTGTTTAATTTGTGTCTGGGAGGAAAAACACAATTTGACATCTAATTAAAGAATGCGGCATATTATCATAAAATTATAAACATCATGGTATCCTAGGTCATATAAAGGCAAAAGAAAAGATCTAGGACTCACGTATGCAAGTAGAATGTAACTCAAAAGAGATTCTGACAGGCAAGGTTTTGGGCGATATAGGAGAGTGAGACTTACAATTGGTTAAACTAGATGAGAAAGGGACGAAAGTTCACCCGACACGAAGGTCCCACGAATGAAAGAAGAATTGGCTAGATGGCTACACTCCACTCTACCCACGAGCAGTTTCAAATCTCGAGGATGATATGACGAAATTTAGGGTTGTATCAAGTATGGCTAGTGCTAATGAATTTATAAGGAACTAATTGGCCACTTCGAAACAACTTTGAATTTAAACTGGATACAACCCTATCCTCATAATAGTCCTAAAAATAATTTAGAAAATGTAGAGCATAGCTAAGGATAATCTAGGTTCACAAGCACGTAACAAAGAAGCTAAATGCACAATCAAGCAATAAAATTTATTGAAGGCAACTATTGAAAATTCTAATTAATGGATTTAAGTACTATATAACTAAATGAATGCATGTATGCACATGACCCATTCCCCAAGTTTGAAGTAATTTAATTTATTGCATGATTTTAAAACATTTTTATGCAAAAGAGAACTTTCATGGATTTTTAGAAAAATAATAATAATACTATGATGAGTTTAAAAATTATAATATTTTTATAGACTTAAAAATTTAGTACATAGCTTTATACAAAAAAAAAAAAACTAAAAATACTTATGTACTCTCAAAATAGTGGTCCGAAAGAATCGAACCGCTCTGATACCACTTTGTAACACCCCCATTTTCAAAACATCAAAATAAAGGGGATGTTACCGCCACATCTCTTGGATAAAATACCATAACACACACATGACCAAGAGATGCTAAGGCTCTACTAAGAAAACATAACCTTTATTCTCAAATCATGCATCATCCACAAATGTTTCAAAAATAATTATGCAGAAGACATTATGAATTTAAAGATAATTTTTATTAGCTAAAAATAAAACTTGAAAATCCCATCCCAATGCGTGCACGTGCCATGCCTACTCACTTGCGAATCCTGAAAAGAGAAAAGAAAAACACACACACAACTCAGTATAAACTGGTAAGTTAACCCACAGTTCCATAGGGACAAAACCAAAGAAACGACACAACCGCAAAATAATAGTGATAGTGAATTAATATTGACGAGGACACTTTTTACCGCATAATCCGCAAAATTTGTCTAAACCTACAGCACCGGTGCCCTAGCCTAGGCCCGCAGGCGAGACTAGGGGTTTAGACCCACAATACCGCATATTCAAAGGTTCGTCAACCTAGATTTAATTTAATTTGTGACAGAGGGGGCGAGTTTCGTCGCTGGAGACCCGTCACGGTCCTGCCCCTCAACCGCATAATCCGCAAAATCCGCAAAGTCCGCACATAAGCATCTACTCGTCAATACTAGTCCACACAAGAATAGAACTTATTTTTACAAACAATTTCTTTATATTTCTTGTATCCGACAGAAACTGTTATTATAATTTTGACCGCCACTAAAGAACAGACACTGCCACACATTCAAGTAAGGTTAGATATCTATTTACGTAGTTATTTTGACAAGAAAACTCCAAAATCGCTTGCAAAGCCAAGAGAATTAGTAAATAAAATCCACACATGCCTATCTTTCTGCCTTTATACATGTATATATATCTAATAACCATACGTGCCATTATATATATATAGAAATACTCATACACAGACCACCCAATTTGACTCCAAAGGCTACCAGGGACGAATTAACTCTCAAATAAGTGTTTGATTAATTAGTTTGTAACACTTTAGAAAATTTGCAAAAGACACAAGCCAATTCCCCTATTGCCGATCACACAGACTGAAAATAATATACTGACTCCAACCAATGGGAAGTTGACACAGACTTTGAACATGAAAACATAACGTTCCATTGACAGACCTAGCCAATAATAATACTGACTCCAACCATTGTTTATGAACATAAACTTAGCCGCACTCTAGAGTTAATTGAGTTGAAAAAAATATAGGACAAGATGGATGAACTTACAGTGCCTGACAACAGTCCTACGAGCAGGAAGGAATTGACGCCACAACACTACCCCCTACACGAGCAGCCTCCGATCCGACTCCAAGGAATTAGATTGGAATTCTTTAGGGTTTCATGTCCTACGCCATAAAATATCACATGGGAAGTTTGGAATTTTGCCCAAAATTGCCTAGACGAGAGAGATGAACAAGAAAAGAATTGACGCAGCACTCAACTCCACTTCCCACGAGCGGCACGGGTGTGCAGGAACTAGGTTTTGGATTTTTTTAGGGTTGTACGACTGGTTTTATACTCTTAGATCATTAGGGTTGAATGGTAGGTTTTGAATTCCATAATAATTGGAATAAATCTATCCCAATATCCATGGGATTTAATCCCATAACAACTCCATATGTTCCAATTTTACTAAATAAAGGGAATATTCATGGGATTCATGGACGGTAGCTTTGTTGCATCTTTCCTAACCATTTATTTATTTTAAATGATTATTATTATTATTATTATTATTATTATTATTATTATTATTATTATTATTATTCTGAGGGGTATTACAGTTTTTGTGATTGATCTTGTGATTTATTTTGTGATTTAATTTGTGGTTTATTTTGTGATTTGTTTTGTGATTTGGTTTGTGACTGAACTTAGAATTTAGTTCCAAGCTGCCTACGTACCCTATGAACGGATCAAGTCATGACGTAGTTCAAAACAATTTGAATTTGTTTTTCTCGTGTGTTACAAATTATATTATTGATATTATTATGTTTATTATTAATATTATTATTTTAGTATTATTATATTTACTATATATTATACTATTTGAAATTGTATATATATTATTATTTTGTAACACCCCGGATAATTAATTCATGATTAATTAATTTAATTGTGATTAATTAACACAAATAATTTATGCTTGGGCCTATTGTAGATTTCTTGCAAGCATTTAAACAATAAATAGTGGGTGCCCAACCCACTTGAAGGAATAAGTTGGCCCAACATAAAAGAGAGGATGATGAGGTTAGCCCAAGAGGATGGAGCCCAAGCCCATGACCCATTGAGAACCCTCAAATCAGCCATTGACCCCCATTTTTCACTTTGAACACTTCAAAAATTTGGGATTCCCGTCACTATGGAGTAAGGTGGAGGAAAAAGGTGATTTTGTGGAGATTTAGCCAATTTCTACTCAAATTGACTTGGGGGATTGGCTATATAACTTATGGTAAGTGATTTCCTTGCATTATTTCTTGTTTTTGAGGGTTTAAAGATGGATTTTGGTGGGTGTTCTTCTAAGTGACAAATTTGGGGTTTTGGTAATGATTTTGTAGTTTTGAGTTGGGGAAGCTTGGCATTATCTTCCTATTGAGTTGGTGAACTTGCTTTGTTGTTGAGGTAACTATTCTTAGCATAATCCTTGTTTTAAATTGGTTTTGAAATGCATGTTGGAGTTGGGGAAGATTATGAAGAGGATGATGATTGATTTTGAGTTTCGGGGTTCGATTTGTCAAATGTAGCTTGCAATTGGATGTTTGGGAGCTGGAAACTCGTGGAATTGAAGTTTAAAGACATCATATACTAAGGCAAGGAGTAGTATAGCTTATTTGGGGAAGGGATTGGCATGGAAATGGCTGAAAAATCTCCATTTCCGCACTGTGTGGCTGTGCAGAGGCATTCTGTGCCTTGCGCGTGCCCACGCCTAACGCGTTGATTTTCCTCTGTTTGCCTGCTTCAGTTATTTTCTTGCGCGTGCCCACGCCTAACGCGCCCGAGAGCGCTGCCTTCCCTGTTTTGCCTCTTTTATTCATTCCTTCTATTTCTTTCGCATTTTCACTTCTCTTTAATCTTCATATGAATGTTGGACATTGATAAATGATGTTTAAAACTTGTGCTAGGATAACTTAGGCGTAAAGGGGTGTTTCACATAAACCTTATGTTGTCTTAGAATAATTAAGAATGCAAAATTTTTGTGGATTCCTTTTGTAATTCTTGTGCCGTTATGAGTGTGTTTTGGCAAGCCCGGATATATGTTCATCTATAGTATCATGTGGGAATTATCTCCGGTACTGGCCATGTGGGATGAGTTCTCCGGCCTTCGACCATGTGAGATGTTATCTCCGGTCATGAGGCTGCTCTGATCGGGTGATCATCCAGCTCTCTCCACTTTATTTTGGTACCTAGCCGGGGTGTAGGCTAAATCGTCCGCGGCGGGGGCGATCTAAACAATCATGCTACCTAGGGAGAGCTAGTGGACTCTCACCGGCGGTACATGGTTGGCCATGGTTCTTAGGAAGCGCGCTAGACATATCTATGTGATGCATTTAGGTTAGATAGACATATCAGGTCATTGCACATCACGTCATTTATCCATCTAACATTTGTGTATGCAGTGTACGGCATGGTTGAAGCACCGGTATGGGATGGTGTGATGTTTATTAATCTACTCTTGTTGTTACGATCTTTATTATCACTACTATTATATTTACCTACTGTTTTATACCCTTCCCAATGCTCTGCTATTTCTATTCCTTGCGCAGTACTTATGTACTGACACCTTGCTATTTGTTTTTCTTATAGATACTCCAAGGGACGGCGCGGGGCATGTGGGGGATCATGGGGACGAGTGAATCTATTTTGCTCTATGACTATGCTTTGTGATTTAGTATTGCTTATATTGTTGCTAGATTATACTTGGGCTTGTATTCCTATCTTCCTGATTTCATGTTGGCCGGTGAGCCAAGTGTTGAGACAATGCCATGCTTATCCTTTACTTGTGTTGGGACACTATGTTTAAACTAGACTTATCTATCATGTCGAAACACTTTGACTCTTTTTGTAAGCCAACCTTTGGATATGGTGTTGTTAATTAGGTGGTATTTTCCTTCCGGTGTTATATTTACTACTTTCTTGTTGTGTGACTCTGGTTACCTTGCTTCGTATCACGAATCTTAAGCTGATTGGCCAACAGTTTAGGTGAAATGGTACGGCAGTAACGTCGCGAAAATGGTTTTAAATTTTCGGGTCGTTACATGTTGGTATCAGAGCTATTTTGCTCTTCTACGTGCTTAAAATTTGACAAAAGTCATGTGGTGAGGTGTGTGGGGGATTGCATATAGAATAGGTTGCATTGTTTTCTGCTAGTTGATATATTTTAGCATTATTATATTTTGGAACTGCGCACCTCATGAATTTAATTCATGGTTTGAGTAGAACCATGGTTGAGTCATGAGATGTTCTTGGAGATCTATACTTGGTTATTTGTTTATATGTATGTATGTTTTATTTATGTATACCGCTTAATACTGAGTCTTGGTTTTTTTGAGTACAGGATGCCACCAAGGAGAGGTAGACCTCGCCGAAATCCCGGACCAAATTTTGGTGATAGGGGTTATGACCTTGTTGAGGAGGGAAATGGAATTACTGATGATGAGCCAGAATATGCAGGTGATCCCATTCCCCCACCGCCACAACCACAACCACAACCAGGACCTATGCCTTTTGACCAGGCCCAGTTTATGCAGCAAATGATTGCCTTTATGCAAACCATGAATCAGGGACAGTGGGCAGGGCCAGCTCACCCGCCTCCACCTCAGCCTCCAGTGGACTATGTCTATTTAGCCAGGCACCATCAGCCGCCTATCTTCTGTGGCGGGTCTGATCCACTTGCTCTTGATGACTGGGTTTATCAAATGAATCAAGTATTTGAGAATATCAATTGTCCTGAGGATAAGAAGGTAAGAGTGGGTAGTCAATACCTATCTGGCCCTGCTTTACATTGGTGGAGGGCAACGTCAAATGAGTTTGAGCAGTTCCACACTTCACTTGGGAGACTTTCTGTAAATCTCTACGTTCGCATTTTTACACTACTCAAATGTTAAATGCCAAGAAGAAGGAGTTTCTTACCTTGGAGCAAACTGGGAACATGACGGTGACAGAATACTATCAACGGTTTGTGGAGCTTATGAGTTATGCCCCGGAGTTGGTCTCTGATGAGGAGTCCAAAATCTCTAGATTTGTTGATGGGCTGAGATCGGAGATTAGGGCAGGCCATGGGGTTCATTATACTTCTCTTGCTGTTGCATATGATCAGGCCTTGTTTGTGGAAAGGGCCAGGGAGGACACACAGCGCGCTTGGTCTAACAAGCATCGGGATAAGGGAAAGGGAGCAGCTAGTTCTAGCCGACAGCAGCATGGCAGAGGTGATATACATCGACCAAGGGAGCAGGCTGTCTTCAAGCCTGGGGTATTTTGCTGGCAGTGTCGTCAGGAGGGCCACTATCGTGACCATTGTCCACAGTTATCTCGACCTACTGGACCTCCATCCTATGCTACCACACGTGGAGGGGCACAGAGAGGGCGAGGCATATTGAGGGGCCGTGGAGGTCGCCTCAATGTCATAGAGCGGGCTGACGCTCAGGGTCGGGATGATGTGCTCATTGGTAAGCTTTACATTTTTATTTTTTTATTTTTATGGTATGGTGTGCTTATCTGTTTTATTGAATTGTTAGGATAGCACCTCATGTGGTTATATGTGTAGGTACTATCTTAGTCGACCATATCCCAGCTTATGTGCTTTATGATTCTGGAGCCTCGTGCTCATTTATATCAACTAGATTTCTGTCAAAGCATGATGTGGGACAATTGGAGGAACACCATCTACCGGTGTTTATGCCTTCAGGATCTATTATTGAAAGTCAATGGATCAAGCCTGATGCACATATCCAGATAAGGGGACGTGACTTTAGGGCAGATTTGGTTGTGTTAGATCTGGCAGACTTTGATGTAATACTAGGGATGGACTGGTTATCGAAATACCATGCCAGGCTTGATTGTGGGATTCCCCGCATCTCTTTCTTGGACGAAGAGGGTAATTCTGTGGTCTATTATCCTCCTAACATTCGTGTGATATCTTCTACTTCTTTTGCTTCTTTGATACGCAGGGGTTATCCTGTATACATTTGTCATGTACATGAGGTGGATGCATCAGCACCTGCTTCATCCATAGACCATATTCCTATTGTCTCTGAGTTTCCAGATGTCTTCCCTGATGAGATTCCAGGACTTCCCCCTATTAGGGAGATCGGTTTCACCATCGATCTTATACCAGGATCTGCTCCGATTGCAAAGACTCCGTACCGAATGGCGCCTGCAGAGCTTAGAGAATTGAAGGAACAACCGAAGGAATTGTTGGATAAAGGATACATCTAGCCAAGTAGTTCACCTTGGGGTGCACCAGTTATATTCGTAAAGAAGAAGGATGGGAGTCTGCGTATGTGCATCGACTATAGAGGACTGAATCAGGCGACTATTAAGAACAGGTATCCATTGCCAAGAATTGATGACCTGTTTGACCAACTCAGAGGAGCAAGTATATTTTCTAAGATTGATCTTAGGTCTGCATACCATCAGATACGGGTGGCAGAGGCTGATAGGGAAAAGACTGCCTTTCGGACCAGATATGGATATTTTGAGTTCACTGTCATGCCTTTTGGACTAACAAATGCATTAGCTGTGTTTATGGATCTTATGCATCGTATCTTCAGACCTTGGCTTGATATATGTGTGGTGATCTTCATTGATGATATTCTGGTATATTCCCCCAGCCCACAGATGCATAAACAACATTTGAGGACGATATTGCAGGTACTTCGTGTAACGCCCCAAAAATTTAAAACCAAATTTCTGTGACGTCACGGCCGTGTTACCTCTCTTAAACTGTTGGCCAATCAATTTAAGATCAATAACACGTAGCCAAGTAAACAGGAAGCCAATAAATCATAATACAAATCCAGAAAGGAAACCTCACATCATAACAGACGTCCGGCTTACAAGCCTTATTCATGCGACATAACAGTCGACATAACTGTCTCATCTCAACCTGTCAGAGATGTCAAGTAAAACTCAAGACATAACATAGTGTACCGATCAGTACCACAAGCAGTACGAGACAAGATAATAGAGTCATAGCATATTATTCAAGACAACACATAAGTCCTCAACATGCTAATGCATCTCTAGGTAGATCACTCATCCCCAAACCCCACATCGTGCTCAGGCTCTGCGTCCTCCCCGGGATTATCTATACATGAAAACATAGCAAGGGTCAGTACAAGGTACTGAGCAAGAATAGAAGAATCGGCATAAGGGGAAACAAGAATTAACTTGATTCCCTAGAAGTATATTTAGACATATAGGTGGAGATATATTCCGTTTTTAAACATTTGTTAGGCATAACATAAAAATTAAACAGTGCAAATAAGTAAACATCACACCGTCCCATACCGGTGCTTCAACCACAGCAATTAAGATGAATGATGGATGATGAGATGAAATGTTATGACCTAAGATGTCTATCTACCCTAAATGCAGCACATAAGCATGTCTAGCGCGCACCTAGGTACCATGGTCGGTATTCCCTCCCATATAAGGGTCCACACCCCTTAATGGTCGAGAGACATACCCACAGTGCCCCCGCCGCGGACACTAACAGCTGAGATCGTGGCTTACGGCAAGCGGGTCAGGCTAAGGGTCATGAGCCCTTTCTAGCCAAATCAGACTAGGATATAAATCCTTTTCAGTCTCAATGCTTCTGGGTAGCGATCCCACTATGTCCCTCATCGGATACCGATTCGTAAGCATAGCGTATCCTACCGTCGTGGCATTTCATATCATCACAGATATTCACATATCATCACAGATATTCACATATCATCACAGATATTCACATATCATCACAGATATTCACATATCATCACAGATATCCACATATCATCACAGATATTCAGATATCATCACAGATATCAAGATTCAATTCAATCACATGTCCATACGCAAACCAACGCATCAGGACATAATAAACAACTCGTCTCGAGTTAAGTATAATCCGGGGTATGCCAAGTCCCACATATCGGCATCAACAACTCATCGCGAGTTAAGTACCAAGGGTGTGCCAAGCCCCACATATCGGCACCAACACATAATCAGATTCAATTCCACACATGTCAATACGTAAATTACGTGTCATGACAAAATAAACAACTCACCACGAGTTAAGTGTCAAGGGTGTGCCAAGCCCCACATATCGGCACCAACACTCACATCAACATAGAAGCGAAGCAAGACTCGATCTCAACTAAGGCATAGTAGATCACCGCTAATCGCAACTAGGTTCAAAGATTGTGAGCATAATGATAGTCATGGCATGCTAGAAGCATAAGAAGAACTAAGGAAACACGCAGGACGAAGAACCGGAAAACGAGCGAACGAATCGCGCGGGCAGGGGAGCCCGCGCGCACCCGGCGCGGTTTTCCCAAGGAGGGCGCGCCGGCCCCGCGCCAAAGACGCAGGTCGCGTCGTTCGTGTCTCCGCGCGCTGTCCGCGCGGTTTTCGTGGAAAAGGAGCGCCAACTGCGCGCCGTCCTGACAAGGACGTCGTTGACGTTCTTCTCACGCGCTGCCCACGCGCTTTTTGGCTAAAGGGCGCGCCAAGTGCGCGCCGACACATCAGAAACGATGGAAATGGCGGTTTCCGGCCATTCCACCGATTATGCCCCCATTTAGGCCTATCTCTACCCTTGCCTGGTATTGAGATGATCCAAACTCTTCCAATACAGCTCCCCAACGCCTCCAAACACCAATACCAAGCTACACAACAAGAAATCAAGCTCCAAACATCAAACTTCATTCAAGAACATGATTTCATCATCATGAAACCATTTGAAGCTCTAAAACTGAAATCATCAACACAAAAATGGTCTCAAGTACTAACCTTAGCTTCCTTCAACACTTATTCAGCTTCCAAACAAGAATCCAAGCTTCGATTCAACACCAAAAGCAAGAATTTCTACAAACACCCAATTTTCGTCACCAACTTTCATCACCCCAAAACTCACTCAAACATCATCAAAATCAAGTGTAGAAACTAGGAAAATACTTACCAAAGCTTATATAAGTAATCCCCCAACTTGATTTGAGGAAGAAAACACCAATTCCAAGCCAAAATGAAGAATCCTATCTTCACCGAGAGGGAGTGACGGGAAGGAGGGATGATGATGATGAAATGGGGTTTCCCAATGCCCAAATCAGATTTTTGAAGGATCAAAATGGATCCGGGTCGGGTCACGGGTCTCGGGTCGGGTCGGAATGTGGGTTAAAAGAGTTACACCACTTGTCTTGACCACATTGCACCCGTTTGAGCACTTGACTCTTATTATCTAGTGAGTTGAACTCACTTATTCCCCCACTTAAATCTTCATTTCCTACAAAATAATCCACATACCAAGTCTTTTGTTAATTAACCATAACTAAATTAAATTAATTATGAGTTAATTAAATCGGGGTGTTACAATCTCTCCCCCTTAGGATCATTCGTCCTCGAATGAAAATGTATGGATTAGGGTCATTACCTCACTGAATTGGAATTAAGTCCAATTCGGGATAACGCCTCGCCATGCTTTCCTCTGTCTCCCAAGTAGCATCCTCTACGCCATGTCTCGACCAAAGTACTTTCACCATTTTGATCACCTTATTGCGAAGTATCTTTTCTTTAGTGTCTAGAATCGCCACGGGGTGCTCTTCGTATTCTAGGCTGTCATCCAATTCCACCTCCTCCGGTTGTATAATTTTGTTAGGATCCGAGATAAACTTCCTCAACTGAGAGACGTGGAAAACGTTGTGCACATTTCCCACCTCAGTTGGCAATTCTAACCGGTAAGCGACCTTCCCAATCTTTTTAGTGATCTCATAGGGGCCTATAAATCTGGGACTCAGTTTCCCCTTCTTCCCAAATCGTCTCACGCCCCTCATGGGTGACACTCTCAAGAGTACCCAATCTCCAATCTTGAATTCAATGTCTCTCCTGGACAAATCAGCATAACTCTTCTGACGATCCTGAGCTTCCTTCATTCTGTCTCTGATCACACGTACCACTTCAGTGGTCTGTTCAATGAGTTCAGGACCCATCACCACTCGCTCTGAAGGATCACTCCAACATAAGGGCGTCCTGCACTTTCTTCCGTATAAGGCCTCGAAAGGCGCCATACGAATACTCGCGTGATAGCTATTGTTGTAGGAGAACTCCACCAAAGGTAGATGTTCCTCCCACGATCCTTGAAAATCCATCACACACGCCCTCAACATATCTTCCAAGGTTCTAATGGTCCTTTCGGTCTGTCCATCAGTCTGAGGGTGCCACGCAGTACTCATACTGATCTGTGTCCCAAAGGCTGTCTGCACTTCCTTCCAGAACCTAGACAGGAATCTGGAATCTCTGTCGGAAATGATTTCTCGAGGAATACCAAAACGTCTAACCACATGTTGGATGTAAGCGCCAGTCAACTGTTGCATGCTCCAGTTCAATCTCATTGGTATAAACACAGCACTCTTGGTTAGTCGGTCCACAACTACCCAAATAGTATCAAAACTGCTCCGTGTCTTGGGTAGCCCGGTGATAAAGTCCATAGCAATGGACTCCCATTTCCAAGTAGGAACATCCAAAGGTTGTAATAAGCCTGAAGGTCTCATGTGCTCGGCTTTCACCTTCTGGCAAGTGGAACACCTAGACACAAATTCTGCCACTTCCTTCTTCATGCCTTTCCACCAATAGTTTTGCCTCAAATCCTTGTACATCTTTACTGCTCCCGGATGTACGGAGTAAGGTGTGCAATGAGCTTCCTCCAAAATTTTTCCTTTCAACGCCTGATCTTTCGGAGGCACACACCAACGGTCCCCAAACTTGATCATATCCTTGCTATCAATCACAAAGCCTTCCGCTTTACCCTTACGAATCCGAGCTTTCAATTGCATCATCTCTTGACTTACAGCTTGACTTAGTCTGAGTTCCTCGAGTAATGATGGCATCACCGTCATAGCATTCAGCCTCGCTATCGTGTCGTAAGGAACAACCACAACACCTTCCTTGTCTAACTCTTGCCTCAACTTCCAAGGGAGAGTAATTGAATTCAGTACATGTCCTTTCCTACTTAGTGCATCAGCCACCCGGTTGGCTTTCCCTTCTATGTACTGAATACTCGTGTCGTAGTCTTGCAAAAACTCTAACCACCTTCTTTGCCTACCGCTCATCTTATCTGCAGTGTAGAGACATTTAAGGTTCTTATGATCCGAGTAGATTTGACACTTGGCGCCGTAAAGATAATGCCTCCAAATTTTTAATGCATGCACGACCGCTGCCATTTCCAGGTCGTGAGTCGGGTAATTCAGCTCGTGAGGCTTTAATTGCCTAGATGCATATGCAATCACCTTGCCATACTGCATAAGCACACACCCAAGTCCTCGATAAGATGCATCTGTGTATACCTCATATTCCCCCGATTCATCAGGTAACACTAGGACCGGAGCCTCTGTCACCTTCTTCTTCAATAGATCAAAAGCCTGCTGACAGAGCTCACTCCAATGAAATAATACATCCTTCCTCAATAACTGAGTCAAGGGTCGAGCAATGCTAGCGAACCCTTTAATGAACCTCCTGTAGTATCCCACCAATCCAAGGAAACTACGCACCTCACTGACATTAGTTGGAGGATTCCACTCCAACACCGCTTCAACCTTCGCAGGGTCTACTGAAATTCCTTCACCTGACACAATATGCCCAAGGAAAGCCACCTTATCCAACCAAAACTCACACTTCGAAAGTTTGGCATATAACTTGTGCTCCCTAAGCACCTGCAACACTGTCCTGAGATGTTCTTTGTGTGTCTTTACACTGGAAGAGTATACCAAAATGTCATCAATAAAGACAACCACACAAACGTCTAACCAAGGTCGAAAGACGCGATGCATCAAGTCCATAAAGGCTGCTGGGGCATTAGTTAGCCCAAACGGCATCACTGTGAACTCGAAATGACCATACCGCGTTCGGAAAGCTGTCTTTTCACGATCTCCCTCTGCCACTCGAATCTGATGGTATCCTGATCTCAAGTCGATCTTAGAGAAAGTGGATGCACCCTTCAGCTGGTCAAATAGGTCATCAATCCTCGGCAGTGGGTAACGGTTCTTGACTGTGATCTGATTGAGCCCCCGATAATCAATACACATCCGTAAGCTTCCGTCCTTCTTTTTGACAAAGATTACCGGTGCTCCCCAAGGCGAACTGCTAGGTTGAATGTATCCTTTATCTAATAGATCCTTAAGCTGTTCCTTCAACTCCCTCAACTCGGCAGGAGCCATTCGGTAAGGGGCCTTGGCAACTGGTGCCGCTCCCGGTACCAAGTCAATGACAAAGTCTATCCCCCGAACAGGCGGAAATCCGGGTATCTCATCAGGAAACACATCTGGAAACTCCGAGACAATAGGAATCTGTGCAATTGTCGAACTCGAGGGTGCTGGCGTCATCTCACGCACAGAACAAAAGTATACTGGATACCCTTTTCTAATTAAAGCTGCAAAAGTGACAGAAGATACCACTCGAATGTTAGGAGGGTAATAAATCACTTGCTCACCTTCTTCATCGGTGAAGGAAATCCTTGGTATCCCGCAGTCTAATCTGGCTCGGTACTTAGATAGCCAATCCATTCCCAAAATCACGTCAAAATCGGCCAAATCTAGCACCACTAGATTCGCTCTGAACTCTCGCTCTTTGATGATTATCTGTGCATCGGGTTTAATCCACTGGCTTCGCATGAGGTCTCCCGAAGGTAGCGTAACAGGGAGTTGATAAGCCTCCAGTGGTCCCATATCATTATTGGTTACGAATTCCGATGATATAAACGAGCATGATGCACCCGAATCATATAAGGCATAAGCAGGCACATTATCAACTAGTATAGTACCTACGCATTTAATAACATAAGGCACTACTTGGGCATTTGTTACAGATGGTTAAGTCGATCAAGATTGAAGTTGAACAATAAACAACTTACCAGTCATGACATCGTCTCGCCCATCTAGCTCAGCCCGCTCAATCACGTTGAGGCGGCCCCCACGGCCCCTCTGTGGTCCACGACCTCGGTCTGCACCTCGTCCACGCGACGCATTCCCACCAGACGCACCTGAAGCAGATCCTCCTACTTGACCTACCAACTGTGGGCACTGTGACCTCAAATGTCCTTGCTGTCCGCAATTCCAGCAGTGGGGTCCGCTTCTATACGGTGGCTGTGCATAAGTCTGAGGTCTAGAGGTCCTTCCACCGCTTCTCGGCCTCATCTGCCTATGCTGGGGTCTACTCGGTCCCCTCGAATCTCTGCGACGAGCGGCCCACACGCGCTGCGCATCAGTGCGAGCTCTCTCAATGAATAAAGCCTGATCATATGCTGAAGCTAAGCAGGCATGTTGGTTGCTAAACCCAGTCCGGATCTCAGCCTTCAATCCATCCACAAACCTCGAAACCTTATCTTCCTCGTCAGCAACTAGCATTGGTACGTATGACATGAGTTCCACAAAACGACCATAGTATTCAGACACTGTCATATTTCCTGCTTGCTCTAGGTTGAGAAATTCCCTCTTTTTAACATTCATCATCTGTGTAGTGAAAAAGTGGGATCTCAAGGCATGACAGAAAACTTCCCATGAAAAGTTGGGTCTCGCCATAAGCTCATTCTTACACGACCTCCACCAATGGAGAGCTGGTCCAGTAAGATACTGCCGTCCCACTCTGACCTTCCAATCCTCTGGGCAGTCTATATTCTCGAAGATCTCCTCCATATGATAAATCCAATCGGTCAGAGCAACCGGGTCTACTCCTCCACTAAAGACCGGCGGTTGATAATGCCTTGCTAGATGCACGTAATCCACGGGTCTGGATGGTGGTTGTGCAGGTTGATTCGCCTGCCCCTGATACATCCCATGCATAGCATTAAACATATTTTGCATAAACTGAGGGTCAATGGGCATCTGCACAGGTGGCGGTGGTGGTGGTGGCACTGGTTCGTCCTCATAGTTCAAGTCATCCTCCACCTCTACCGGTTCCTCAATTGGAACATCTTCCACGTGATCATTGCCAAGTCCACCATCCTCATGGTACTGTCCACGACCCCCAATAACTGGCCCCTGATTCCTACGAGGCCTTCCCCTCCTCCTGGGCTCTCCACCCCTGCGCGGCGGCATCCTATATTCATAACGTAACGAGATATTCAGTAATATTCGATAAATAAGAATAATTCTCTACCGAACAAGAATTATTAAGTATAGAATTCCCGGAATATCCCCAAGGATTGATCCTGGTTTGACTCACAAACCACAATCCACCCTATAGGGCACGCAGATAACCAAAAACAATGCAATCTACAAGAATATAAGCAGAGCTAGATGCAATTCCTACACTATATGCTTTCCCCCACACATCTCACCACATGCTTGTGTTAGAATTCTAAGCACATACGAGCAGACATGGCTCTGATACCAAATGTAACGCCCCAAAAATTTAAAACCAAATTTCTGTGACGTCACGGCCGTGTTACCTCTCTTAAACTGTTGGCCAATCAATTTAAGATCAATAACACGTAGCCAAGTAAACAGGAAGCCAATAAATCATAATACAAATCCAGAAAGGAAACCTCACATCATAACAGACGTCCGGCTTACAAGCCTTATTCATGCGACATAACAGTCGACATAACTGTCTCATCTCAACCTGTCAGAGATGTCAAGTAAAACTCAAGACATAACATAGTGTACCGATCAGTACCACAAGCAGTACGAGACAAGATAATAGAGTCATAGCATATTATTCAAGACAACACATAAGTCCTCAACATGCTAATGCATCTCTAGGTAGATCACTCATCCCCAAACCCCACATCGTGCTCAGGCTCTGCGTCCTCCCCGGGATTATCTATACATGAAAACATAGCAAGGGTCAGTACAAGGTACTGAGCAAGAATAGAAGAATCGGCATAAGGGGAAACAAGAATTAACTTGATTCCCTAGAAGTATATTTAGACATATAGGTGGAGATATATTCCGTTTTTAAACATTTGTTAGGCATAACATAAAAATTAAACAGTGCAAATAAATAAACATCACACCGTCCCATACCGGTGCTTCAACCACAGCAATTAAGATGAATGATGGATGATGAGATGAAATGTTATGACCTAAGATGTCTATCTACCCTAAATGCAGCACATAAGCATGTCTAGCGCGCACCTAGGTACCATGGTCGGTATTCCCTCCCATATAAGGGTCCACACCCCTTAATGGTCGAGAGACATACCCACAGTGCCCCCGCCGCGGACACTAACAGCTGAGATCGTGGCTTACGGCAAGCGGGTCAGGCTAAGGGTCATGAGCCCTTTCTAGCCAAATCAGACTAGGATATAAATCCTTTTCAGTCTCAATGCTTCTGGGTAGCGATCCCACTATGTCCCTCATCGGATACCGATTCGTAAGCATAGCGTATCCTACCGTCGTGGCATTTCATATCATCACAGATATTCACATATCATCACAGATATTCACATATCATCACAGATATTCACATATCATCACAGATATTCACATATCATCACAGATATCCACATATCATCACAGATATTCAGATATCATCACAGATATCAAGATTCAATTCAATCACATGTCCATACGCAAACCAACGCATCAGGACATAATAAACAACTCGTCTCGAGTTAAGTATAATCCGGGGTATGCCAAGTCCCACATATCGGCATCAACAACTCATCGCGAGTTAAGTACCAAGGGTGTGCCAAGCCCCACATATCGGCACCAACACATAATCAGATTCAATTCCACACATGTCAATACGTAAATTACGTGTCATGACAAAATAAACAACTCACCACGAGTTAAGTGTCAAGGGTGTGCCAAGCCCCACATATCGGCACCAACACTCACATCAACATAGAAGCGAAGCAAGACTCGATCTCAACTAAGGCATAGTAGATCACCGCTAATCGCAACTAGGTTCAAAGATTGTGAGCATAATGATAGTCATGGCATGCTAGAAGCATAAGAAGAACTAAGGAAACACGCAGGACGAAGAACCGGAAAACGAGCGAACGAATCGCGCGGGCAGGGGAGCCCGCGCGCACCCGGCGCGGTTTTCCCAAGGAGGGCGCGCCGGCCCCGCGCCAAAGACGCAGGTCGCGTCGTTCGTGTCTCCGCGCGCTGTCCGCGCGGTTTTCGTGGAAAAGGAGCGCCAACTGCGCGCCGTCCTGACAAGGACGTCGTTGACGTTCTTCTCACGCGCTGCCCACGCGCTTTTTGGCTAAAGGGCGCGCCAAGTGCGCGCCGACACATCAGAAACGATGGAAATGGCGGTTTCCGGCCATTCCACCGATTATGCCCCCATTTAGGCCTATCTCTACCCTTGCCTGGTATTGAGATGATCCAAACTCTTCCAATACAGCTCCCCAACGCCTCCAAACACCAATACCAAGCTACACAACAAGAAATCAAGCTCCAAACATCAAACTTCATTCAAGAACATGATTTCATCATCATGAAACCATTTGAAGCTCTAAAACTGAAATCATCAACACAAAAATGGTCTCAAGTACTAACCTTAGCTTCCTTCAACACTTATTCAGCTTCCAAACAAGAATCCAAGCTTCGATTCAACACCAAAAGCAAGAATTTCTACAAACACCCAATTTTCGTCACCAACTTTCATCACCCCAAAACTCACTCAAACATCATCAAAATCAAGTGTAGAAACTAGGAAAATACTTACCAAAGCTTATATAAGTAATCCCCCAACTTGATTTGAGGAAGAAAACACCAATTCCAAGCCAAAATGAAGAATCCTATCTTCACCGAGAGGGAGTGACGGGAAGGAGGGATGATGATGATGAAATGGGGTTTCCCAATGCCCAAATCAGATTTTTGAAGGATCAAAATGGATCCGGGTCGGGTCACGGGTCTCGGGTCGGGTCGGAATGTGGGTTAAAAGAGTTACACCACTTGTCTTGACCACATTGCACCCGTTTGAGCACTTGACTCTTATTATCTAGTGAGTTGAACTCACTTATTCCCCCACTTAAATCTTCATTTCCTACAAAATAATCCACATACCAAGTCTTTTGTTAATTAACCATAACTAAATTAAATTAATTATGAGTTAATTAAATCGGGGTGTTACACTTCGGGAGCACAGGTCGTACGCCAAGCTGTCCAAGTGCGAATTTTAGCTTGAGAAAGTGTCATTTTTAGGGCACATAATTTCTGGAGAAGGAATTTCAGTGGATCCGGCCAAGGTGGATGTAGTATTAGAATGGAAGCCACCTGCTAATGTTAGTGAAGTGCGGAGTTTCCTTGGGCTTGTTGGGTATTATAGGAGATTTATAGAAGGGTTTGCTAGCATTGCTAGGCCATTGACTCAGTTGCTCAAGAAGAATGCTAAGGTTTAGTTGGGATGAAGATTGTCATAAGGCTTTTGCACTATTAAAGGAAAAGGTGACTGAAGCCCAATTTCTTATTCTACCTGATGAATCGGGGGAGTAGGAGGTGTATACCGATGCCTCGCACCGTGGCTAGGGATGTGTACTAATGCAACATGGAAGGGTCATTGCGTATGCATCACGCCAGCTGAAGCCCCATGAGTTGAACTATCCTACGCATGATTTGAAGATGGCTGCGGTAATTCATGCACTTAAGATCCGGAGACATTATTTATACGGGGCTAAGTGTCAGATATTCTCTAATCACAAGAATCTCAAATGTCTTTACACTTCGGATAAGATGAGTGGTCGTCAACGAAGATGGTTGGAGTTCATGCAAGATTTATGACACCAACATACAATATATTGAAGGTAAGGCCAATAGAGTGGCTGATGCATTGAGTAGAAATGGCATATGATGAATTCTATTACTCTTCCATGGAGTTTCAAGCAGGAGCTTGAGAGAGCCGAGATAATAGTGGTACCATTTGGTTTGACAAGAAGGTTAAATACATTGGTGGCGATTCCCTCGTTGATCGAAGAAATAAGGTGTAATACCCGTTAGTTTTAGGATATAAAATAAGAATTTAATCCGATGAGAAAGGAGGTCTTGTTTACGAGAACCCGTAAAATCGAAAATGTACGGAAGTCGAAAGAAAACCCAGACCGACGGACTTAAGATTTCAGACATGAAATCAATTTAAGTCGGAATAAAATTAGGGTAGGAATCACAATCCGAAAAGATCCCGGAAAGTCGAGCCGAAAACACGAAAGGATAGAAACCCGAAAGAGAGGAGGAAAAGACCCGACGGATCGGATTGCACGGACCCGCCCGAACCGAGGTCCAGGCGGAGGCCGTGCGCTGGCCGCGCGGTGTTTGGCCTACCAGCGCGCCACCACCGCGTGGCACCACAGAATCCGGCCATTCACGCGTTTTCGGCAATTTCTTGCCAAAATTACAACACCCGACGATGGAAAGTAGATTTTGGACGGGGGAAGGAGTATTAGGACGACCTAGGGTTGATCTCCACCCCATTTGTCAGCCTCCCAAACCTCCTCTACTCTCTCAAACTCTCCCAAGCCAAAACACCCTTCCGACGAACTTCTGACGAACTTCCGGCGACTCCCGGCGACCAACGACGACCGTAGGAACGTGTAGATCAAGGTTTACATCCCTTAGATCATTGGTAAGGAGTACTCAGATTCCTTTTCTCAATTTTATCTCCAATCCTTAATCTAACTTTCGAATATTGGACTCGTAAACACGTTCGTGACCGAAGGAGGAAGAGAACGTGGGCAAGGATCCGTTCGTAGTAGCGTTGGACGAGCCGAGCGACCCTAGGATGACTCAAAACACCATCACTGTAATTTGATGCCTTTCATATCAATACGGGTGGCTTAAGGGCGTCCGTTTTAGTCACGTTGTAACGAAACGT
>JAOANR010000009.1:30041883-30135940 GCA_030278955.1 Hygrophila difformis | reverse complement strand
TCTGGATATTACCATTACCATACTTTCGAGTTAAAATGCTCCCATTACCATACTGCTGGCTATTGAAACAGGCAAGGAAAAGTAAGGGCGATCCTGGAGCTGGTCCATCCAACACCAAAAGTGCTGGACATCAAGTAAGTATGGTGTTATAAGTACATGAATTGAGTATATCGACATGGAAATGTGTAGTTGGTGAATGACCTACATGGATTTCCAGGCGACTGCAAAAGAGGGCCATGAAGAGGGTTCCATTGCCAAAAAAACCAAGAAAAGTAGCTACTTTACACCAGGCATGTGAATTTTGGTCTAATCTCGCTATTCAATTTTTATTCTTGTATGCCTTTATGTTCTACACTAACTTATTGATATTGCAAATGTTCCCATCAATAGCAGCCAACAATGTTACAAGCAAGAGATCCTGTTGTTGGCCAAGAAGAACATGAAGAGCTCGATGAACCAGTTATCACGCAAGAGAAATCGGTGCAACTCCCCCCCCCCCCCCCCCCCCCCCCGTCTACAACCAGGTCCATCTATTCACCAGCAAATGATGGAGCTAGGCCCTTTGCCACATTCAAAGCCTGCTCCAACTAAAGGTGGATCCTGGAGAGTGCCACAATTCTCGGTTGGGAACACCGGACCTGCAACACACAACCTTCGCCCGCGAAAGGACTCTTCAAGCAAGACGAAGTGATGTCTTAATTATGCTACTGGAAGTGTTATGATTTTTGTTTAAGTGAATTCAAGAAACCGAACTTGTCACTCCACGTAGGATATTCTGTCTATTTGTTTGTTTAACTACCATGGCTACATTACAGCTTGTGTTTCTATTGGCATATGGCTGCCTTTTGCTACTGGATGTGTCATATGTGTATGAAGCATTTTGTCACTGTTTTGCATATATTAAGCTGTAGAGCCAATTCAGTTGACCTCTTTAGTCATATGGTTTTGCATTCTCCTCCACTCTCTGTTTGATATTAGTGCACGAGTAAAATTTAGTCTACCTTAATGTTGTCACTATGTTTATTTTTAGCCAAATTAGTCTACCTTTCTGTTTGCAAAGACATAGTAAATCAACTTGCGAATTGCCTCGGATCCCATTGAACAAGTAGTACAATATTTTAAACTAAAATTACATGCCAAAACGTGGTTTCACTGATTCATACATGATTACATGCCAAAACGTGGTTTCACTTCTTCTTTCACCTACATAAGTTGTTTGAATGTAAGGTGACCATTTGTAGCCCCTGTCTTCCATGTCCAACCCAATACCAAATTACAAACTCCTAGCAGTACATACATTATCTTTTATTGTCTCCTCGATGCCAAGATTTCCTCATTATCCCTTGCTTTACCCCTTTCAAGCTTCTTCATCTCTTTCTTCAACGTGCAATTCTCGTTCTCCACACACTGTTTCCCATGTTCAGTCTGTTCTATCGAAGCAATCTTCTGCTCATACAAGTTGCACTTATTTAACAGCCCACGCACAACCGCTTGCGATCTCTTACACAACTCTTCCTCTGCCCAATCAAATAAACCACAACCACCCTATTTGCATCAGAAAACATTTAGACATAACATGTTTACGTATTTCCCATTACAGTGATCAATGTTTATGTATTTCCCATTACAATTTATGACTGTCAATATCAATTAACCCTACCCATTAGCACCAACATGAAGTGTTAAGCATTTCAACCAACCAATCCAATAGAACAATCCCAACCCAACCAACAGCAAATGTACAATCCAACACCTCAAATTTATAGACAATAGAACAATAGCTGAAAATTACTCCCAACAAAACCAAGAAAAATGGATCTTGCATCCCTTTCAACCAAATAACAACTTACCGGCCATTCAGGGTAGCCGTAGAACCTCCGCCCCGCGTCCGGCACCTTCCAACACGTCCTCACGTCAGCCTTCTTTCCACAGAAACACTCTCTCGTTCGGATCCCAAACGACGATTCACCATGGCTTGAGTTTTCCGACCTCGGCATCGTAGCGTATCCCCCAAACTTACAGAAGAAGGTGAGAAAACGAGTAGAAGAATCTTCAATTAGATTTCCTTGGGTCTGTTGCTACCATTGACGGCGAAGAATTTCTTCTTCTCTTCTTCTCCTCCCTTTCGATCGGCCTGTATTCTTCCAATGTGAAGAAAAATGTCTGTATTTAGGTCAAACTACTCATATACTCCAAACCCGGTCTATTTTATTGTATTTTAGAGACAAAAATACCGGCGCGTTGCTGAAATCGCGATTGCGAAACACGCGGCCCATGTAATGTCAGTTTCCGTCCAATTTACTCATTTTCGGAGCCCGCTCACCTTGTGCTGGCCAAAATTCCTAAATAAATTTATCATGGCTCAAATCCAGAAAAGGTGCCTTCTAGTGGCCTAAAAAATTTATCATCTCTAATTGAAATTATACTTAAATAATATATATTGTAAATTACTAATAAGTATTCTATACATTGATATTATATTCATTAATGAATAACAAATACTATTATATTAGATAAATTACACTACGATAATAAGTTGATGGAACTATAGTCATTTTAATTTGTCAATAGTTTTATTTACAAGAGTACTTCTTATATTTTCTAATTTAATTTGGAAATATCTATATTTTTATGAAATTTCTAATATCTCAACGCTTTAGGGTGTGAATCAATATCAATAATCAATTATCGAGTACAATACGATTTCACGTACTTTCTTTGACAATGTATGACATTACAGTCGTGAGGTAGAATGATTTTTATCTTTGCTTTTTCAATTTTTTGGTCCTATTTTTTGTAGTATAAGTATTTTTAAAATACTAAATTGTAATATATAAATATTGGTAATGACATATTTGGTCGATTTCTTTGTAATGTATATATGTACTCATAATGCTTAAAATAGTTTAAGGAGGTTGGAGAATGTAATCGACATAATAAAATTGAACAATTTTATTTGTTAAATTGGATAATTTTATTCATATTGTCCATAATTTCCGCCCATTGGGCGGGGAAATACTAGTTTATACAATAATACTAGTAAACAAGTAGCTGTTTCAGTAAACCTCTGTCATCCTGACACAGATCCTTCCCAGATGATATGAAGCTACAAACATTGAAAGTGAATATCCAGCAACTTTTCCATTGGTATGTCCATATACCCGGTTAGATACTAGGTAAACGAACAAACCAACACTACCACCAGTCAATGAAAAATCTTCGAGATATTACTAATATTTTGGTTCAACCAAGAGGATACAGGAACATCGTGGGAGCCATTGACTTCTTGAATACAATCAATACATACAATGGTAGTTGATCATCACAAGTTGGAATAACAAGCATATAAAACATTAAATGGACAGTTTCAACCTCATCACAGGACCACAGATACTCAATTTTTTGTAGGTCAAAACGTGAAATTGACATTTTCAATCGCATTAGCTGAGCTGAGAAGAAAATTGCAATAATAAAATTCAAAGTTAGTACCCTGAACATCTTCACTAAACTGCCATAGGACTGTAAAGATTCTACAAATGCGACACAATCTGATTCATTCTCTTGCACACTTCCAATAACAGCTCTAATGTACCACTTACTCAGGCAAACACATCCAATGGAAATGTTCCATACATACAGATAATAAAACCAATATTCTTACTTACATTTCTAATGGGGTTTCTAGGTTTACTCTTGTCTCCAACTTGTGTTTTGTTACTGCCAATGCACAAATAGCAACCATGAGGAAAGCAGATTCATCAATTTTCTCCATGTTCTTGATTATAGAATCACTCTTTCCTACAAGTATCAGCCTAGCAGGCCAATGGCACAAATAAACTTCCTGAAATAATCCCAAATGAACTTCTCTACCGTACTCTGGCTATTTTCATCAGCTAATGCATATTGATTGCAGAAGGCACCAGTTACTGCTCTTGCGTCTTTGAAAATTTCACTACTCAGATGGCCCTAATCTTGCATAGCTGCCAAATTTCTTCCGGAAATTTAAGTAACCTATTATTATACACGCAGCAAAGGGAATACCTTCGCCAAAAAGGCTATATAAGAGACCTGGCGACATCAAGCTAGAGATAGAGCTATATATTGAAACAAATGATTAGTTGAAGGTTGACTTTTGATGCAATCAAAACTTTTAATTCTAGGAACCAAGTCTAACATTCTTGTTAAGTGGTGCATTTGTTGTGGTGTATTTGTTGATAGGTGGAGTTAGTGGTGATGGAGTCCTAAGTGGTATCTCTTCTCCATTCCTATAAATAGAGTCTTTTCCCATTGAATGAAACACATCACACAAGAGAGAAATCATTGAGTGTTTTGGCTTGAAGAGTTCTATACTCTTAAGCTTGTGTCTTGTAGGCTTTCCTTTTGTGAGGAGTCATTTGTTGAGTGGGTTTTGTGGGTAAGGCAAATATTGTCCAAACCCTTTTGTAAAATTTGCCCCTCATAGTGAAAATTTATTTCTCCTTTTGCCCGTGGATGTAGGTCGGTTTGACCGAACCACGTAAATTCTCCGTATTTGTTTTTGCTGCATTTGGCTAATTTGGGTTTACAATTGGGTTTGTTTTTGGGCCTATTTCGGCAACAAACTGGTATCAGAGCCCTGATTGCGTAGTATGCTCTGTAGTCGCAGTTAATCTGATCTTCCACATCAGAAACGCATCTCGGTTAAGCTACCCTTTTGTGAGATTTGTTTGTGCCTCTTGTTAGCAAAATGTCGGCCATAAATATTAAGGTTGACAAGTTCACGGGGAGTAATAGTTTTAGCCTTTGGCAAATCAAAATGCGGGCTTTGTTAAAACAACAAGGTCTGTGGGCTCCATTGAAGGAAAAGGTAGATCCAGATAATGCTGAGATGGTGAGCCTGGAGGAGAAGGCTCATTCAACCATCTTATTGTGCCTAGCAGATGATGTATTACCGAAGTTGCGACGGAAACAAAGGCGTCTGGTTTGTGGTTAAAACTAGAAAGTCTTTACATGACTAAGTCTTTAACCAACAAGTTCCTATTAAAGCAACGTTTGTTCAGCCTACGGATGCAGGAAGGTACATCTCTTCAAGACCATCTCGATAGATTAAACACTATCTTGCTGGAGTTGCGTAATATTGATGTCGTTATCGAGGACGAAGATGCTGCATTGATATTATTAGTATCTTTACCACTATCATTTGAAAATTTTGTACAGCCATTTATAGTTGCTAAAGATACTGTCAGTTTAGAAGATGTATGTGCTGCTCTGCATAGTAGGGAATTGTGCCATAAGGCATCTTCGAGTAATGTAGATGATCAGGCAGCTGGGCTCGTTGTTAGCAGTGGCAAGGGACATGGAAAATTTGTAAAACAAAAGAAGAAAAAGTCTTTTGTTAAAGGTCCCAAGCCAGGTGATGTATGCAATTATTGTAAAGAGAAAGGACATTGGAAGACCCAGTGTCCAAAGATGATGAAGAAGCAACAACAGGGAGCGCAACAAGAGTCTGTCTCTGTTGCGGTCAACGACGATACAGATCCAGAGGATCATTTGGCTTTGGTCACAAGCGTGCAACCATCGCATGATGATGTATGGGTTCTTGATTCTGGAGCATCATACCACATGTGTCCTAACAAAGAGTGGTTTTCGAGCTACGAACCAGTCGATGGAGGAAATGTTTTTATGGCAAATGATTCTGTCAGTAAGACAGCTGGGATTGGTTCTATCAAGCTTAGAACACATGCCGGTGAAATTGCAACTCTGCACGATGTCAGACATGTTCCAAAGCTGAAGAAGAATCTGATATCCTTAAGAGTCCTTGACAATAAGGGTTTCAGATACGAAGGGGAGCATGGAGAACTCTACATCATGAAGGGATCGTTCGTGGTTTTGAAAGGAGTCTTGCATGGATCTCTGTATGCTGTGCAGGGATCTACTGTAGTAGATTCTGTAGCTGCTGTTGCTGATACTTCTGATATGTCCAAGCTATGGCATATTAGACTTGGGCATATGAGTCAGAGGGGAATGCAGATCCTGTCAAGTCGTGGTCTTCTTGAAGGTCACAAGTTAGCTGAGTTCGGGTTCTGTGAGCACTGCACATTTGGTAAATTACATCGTACCAAATTTGGAAAGGCAACTCACAGAACGAAGTCGACGTTGGATTACATTCATTCTGACTGTTGGGGTCCTTCACGAGTTGAGTCGCTTGGGGGCAGCAGATACTTTTTGTCCATTATCGATGATTATTCAAGGATGACTTGGGTAATCATGATGAAGGAAAAGGGCGAAGCTTTCTTGAGATTCAAGCAGTGGAAGGCGTTGGTAGAGAACCAGACCAACAAGAAGATTAAAAGGCTTCGAACTGATAATAGTCTGGAATTCTGTTCGAGGGAATTCAATGAGTTCTGCAAGAACAATGGAATTGCACGGCATCACACAGTCAGGAACACTCCACAACAAAATGGAGTGGCAGAGCATATGAATCAGTTGCTTTTGGAGAGGGCACGCTGCATGCTCTCAAATTCTGGATTGCCAAGGAGCTTTTGGGCAGAAGCAGTTAACACTGCTTGCTTTCTGATCAATCGGGGACCTCATACTGGAATTGATTGTCTGATTCCTTATGAGGTTTGGTCGGGTAATTCCTATGATTACTTGAATTTGAAATCTTTTGGATTTGCGGCTTATTATCACGTAAACGAGGGAAAATTGGAGCCCAGAGCAAAGAAGGGCGTTTTTGTAGGGTATGGAGATGGAGTCAAAGGATTCAGAATTTGGTCACCTTCTGAGAAAAGAGTTATCTTGAGCAGAAGTGTGGTGTTTGACGAGAACTCTTTCCTCAATCAGCCTACGAAGGTTGTGAATGTCTCAGAAAATTCGGGTGCTGACAGTAAGGTGGAGCTTCAACTTTCACCTGATGATTCAGATGAACAACGAGGGGATGAGCAAGAGCAAGAAGTGTATTTGGATTCCTATCAATCAACCGAAGTTGAGCCGCCTGAAACCAACCTACCATCGAGTTCAGCTGATGTGCAGAAGCAAGGAATTGCTTATGATCGTGCTAGAAGGGTGGGAGTCCAACCTCCTAGCAGATATCAAGATTTTGTCTGCTATGCTCTACAAACAGCTGAAGATTTGAATTATTCTTAGCCCTCCACTTACAAAAAAGCTGTATCATGTGGCGAGTCTGTACAGTGGCTTGCTGCAATGGGAGATGAAATGGAGTCGTTACATAAGAACGACACTTGGGAGCTAGTCAAACAACCACCTGAAAGGAAGATTGTCACTTGCAAATGGATCTTCAAAAGGAAGGAAGGTGTCTCACCAACTGAGGGCGTACGATATAAAGCCCGACTAGTTGCTAGAGGATTTACTCAGAGGGAAGGAGTTGATTACAACGAGATTTTCTCACCTGTGGTCAGACACACTTCCATTCGTGTCCTGTTGGCTATGGTAGCGCATCAGGATTTGGAGCTCGATTCTTCATGGGGAATTGGAGGAGGAGATCTATATGTCTCAGCCTGAAGGTTTTCTTGTAACAGGAAAGGAAAACCATGTTTGCAAATTGAAGAGACCATTATATGGTCTTAGGCAATCTCCGAGACAGTGGTATAAAAGATTTGATAGCTATATGGTTGAGCTTGGCTACAACAGAAGTCCATATGATTGTTGTGTCTATCACAAGAAGTTGGAAGATGGTTCGATCATCTACTTGCTTCTGTATGTAGATGACATACTCATTGCTGCACGGAACAAGGCCGATATTCAGAAATTGAAGGGTCTACTGAGTGCAGAGTTCGACATGAAGGATTTGGGTGCAGCGCAGAAAATTCTGGGGATGGAGATCTATCGAGATAGAGATCAGAAGAAGCTTTTCTTGTCACAGAAAAGCTACATCCAGAAGATTCTGTCAAAGTTTGGAATGTCTTCGGCGAAACCTTTGAATACTCCATGTGCTACTAATACACAACTCTCAGCTACCTTTGCACCTAAATCTGAAGCTGAGAAGGAGTATATGGCAAAGGTTCCATATTCTAGTGCAGTGGGCAGCTTGATGTATGCCATGGTATGCACTAGACCTGATTTGGCACAGGCAGTCAGCGTGGTTAGCCGATTCATGGCGAACCCAGGAAAAGAGCATTGGCTCGCTGTGAAGCGAATCTTTCGCTACTTGAGAGGTACATCTGATGTTGGTCTCATCTATGGAGGCGACTTGCAGTGTTCGGTGGTTGGGTATTCTGATTCTGATTATGCTGGAGATGTGGATAGCAGGAGATCAATGACTGGTTATGTCTTCACTTTTGGATGCTCTGTTGTCAGTTGGAAAGCAACTTTGCAAGCTACAGTAACACTGTCTAGTACGGAGGCAGAATACATGGCGTTGACAGAGGCAGCCAAAGAGGGAATTTGGTTAAAAGGACTGGTTGGCGATCTTGGTCTACATCAAGATCAAGCAGTTGTGTTTTGTGATAACCTCAGTGCAATATGTTTGGCTAAGGATCATGTTCATCATGAGAGAACCAAACACATTGACGTGAGATATCATTTTCTGAGATCAGAATCGAGGATCAAAGTGCAGAAGATTGCTACGGCAGATAATACTGCAGATATGTTCACTAAACTTGTACCTCATAGCAAGTTTCGACATTGCTTGGACTTGCTAAATGTTTTGAGCTGCTGATTGCCTTTTTGAGGCATTTTGTAATCCCATGGTGGGAAGTTTGGAGGCAAAAGAAGAGTTGGAGTACCGTTCGACACATTTGTGTGCATAGGTACATTTATTTTCAGGAAAGTTTGAGATCAAGGTGGAGTCAGCTCATCATTCGACTTTCATTAATATGCACCAAGGTGGAGATTTGTTAAGTGGTGCATTTGTTGTGGTGTATTTGTTGATAGGTGGAGTTAGTGGTGATAAATGGAGTTAGTGGTGATGGATTCCTAAGTGGTATCTCTTCTCCATTCCTATAAATAGAGGTTTTTCCCATTGAATGAAACACACCACACAAGAGAGAAATCATTGAGTGTTTTGGCTTGACGAGTTCTATACTCTTAAGCTTGTGTCTTGTAGGCTTTCCTTTTGTGAGGAGACATTTGTTGAGTGGGTTTTGTGGGTAAGGCAAATATTGTCCAAATCCTTTTGTAAAATTTGCCCCTCATAGTGAAAATTTATTTCTCGTTTTGCCCGTGGATGTAGGTCGGTTTGACCGAACCACGTAAATTCTCCGTGTTTGTTTATTTTGCTGCATTTGGCTAATTTGGGTTTACAATTGGGTTTGTTTTTGGGCCTATTTCCGCAACAATTCTCAATACAGTTCCCTGAAGAATTTTTTAGATGAACAAAACCACTTGATCAAGATCTATTGACATCCATCCCTCAGCACTCCAGGTGCCATATCTTTATCATTCCTTATTTATATCATATGAGAAAAACAAATGCTGCTCCTCTTGTATATTAAGACACAATTTACCCAACATGAAAATGTAATTTTGTTTTTTTTTTTTTTGTTCCTTTTGTTGATTTTTCACAAGAAATCTTTGGAACATCACAGAAACGCAGCTTGTTCCAAAAGCTTTCCCTACTCACCTAGGAACTTCTTGCTCTAGCTGTTTCATATGTTACCTTACAATCCTTCATCTGTCCAAAAAACACATTTTACTTGCCAAAATACCACTCTCATGGATTCAACAAAAGTTTGTTCACTAACCCCATTTAATACCACTACTTGGAACGGGGAGTACAAATTTATCACAAAGTATGCGTACTGTATAAACTACAAAGAAAACTTAAAAACATGATGGAATGCTATGAATATGTTACCAATAAACGGTACCATACATTCCCAAATGTCTTCTATAACAACTCAAAATCCAGTTGTAATTATTTATTAAGAACCGAAATCTCCACTTGAAATAAGTACAAAGAGTTGCACAAAACAACCTTGGTTGTGCTTGTACAGAAGAAAAAAGAGAAAACCATACATGCAAGTGTAGAACAGGTTAAGCGCAAACCTAGAGTGAATTCAGTGTCATCTATTATCAACTTCTAATCTCGCTTGTAAAGCGTATTCCTTCTTGCACCCTCCAAAATGGTTTTGTCCGCAGTAATGAAATATGCTGATATGCTTGCTGGGCATCATATAACAACATAAAAACCAAAAGCACATTAACATCCCATTATTCCACCAAAATAATGGAAATATCCAGATTTACTTACCAGCGGATATAATCAATGCCTGGGCAGTATAGTTTAGATTGGCCTTGGCCCAAGGAATTGTTCGAACAGCAACCAACTGAAAATTTAGGTGCACGGATTCATTCAGTCTGGAAATATTAAAAGGTTACAACAACACTAAACAAAGCTATTTTTTTCATCCCCATTCTTATCCCATGATAAATTGCCAGCAAACAAGTTGAAAATGTGTCGCAAAATTATCCAACTAGATTCATTTCAGATCAAACTTAGCTATGTTTCAAATGTTCCAAGATCAATTTTAATTCACTTTTCATACACATTTATGTTTTAAATCTAATACCTACTTTTCATAAGTTATGGTAAATATTTCTTTTCAAATGTTCCAAGATCAATTAGGGATCTATCTTCTGAATGTTAAATAAACACAAACTATCATCTTTCATTGAAAAGATAGTTACATTAATTCCTGCAACCAAATCTGTCAGATTCATTTTCATTTCTTCCAATAAATACAACTTTCTCTGAATAAAACCCAATTATGAGCCAAGGATAAAGGAGAAACTTCTCATACGATAGGAATAGCGCTGGCTACACATGCGATTGAGGCAGCTTTGGCTCCGGCTCGCACCGATTCTGCAACGGCAAGAAATATGCGAATAATAAATGTTAAAGGTTAATTTTCTGCCTGGATGAAAGTTATTTTAGCTTAAAAGAATATCTTTTTTTCGATCAAACTCAAATATCAGGAACAACAACATAAACAATCCCTAAAATGTAGATTTGATAGCTGAAGACCCACATAAACAACCTCACCAAAAAGAAAAACAAAAAGCTACCAACACAGGAACAAGATACACCATAATATGCCCCAGAAAAGACATAAACAAACATTGGGGCAAATCAAAATGAGAAGAATTAAACCGAAAAATCAACCTTGAGTGACCTGCTTAGTGCGAAGAGCTTTATCGTCATCGATAGGAGAAGGAATCATGATAGCATTGGTGCGATTTGCTAAAAAATTCCTCATTTCTGAAGGAATCCCCATTTACGCAGATTTGAAAACAGGAAATGATTGGAAATTGGGACCTGGGAGGAAATGAAATTTAGAATTTGCGATGGAGAAATTTCCTAAAATAGTAGTGCTATAGACCCAAAGTGTATGAATGTGTCTGATATTTGATGAGGAAGAGAATTTGTGTTTGTCTATGTAAATGTATTCCCTAGTGAGGCGGTCAAACGTGCTTATAAATACTAGTATTACCCCGGGAGTTTGGTAGGCATGGTAAAAAGAAGGAATTGCTAAACTATCAAAACCGAACGAAAATTGTACTATCAAATTTCTTATTAATCAAGATATTCAATACAAATATAAATACATCATTGATCAGTCATTGTGACTATTTTTCTCGTTCGACACAAATATATCAATTGTTGAAAGGTTGGTTGTGGGTACACACCTCAATTGTTGGTTCAACCACTTCTACACATCCCCGTTTATAAGCAGCAAGCCTTATTGATCTTTGAACATGTCAAAGTAATCCGATTATTGTCAAAAACTGATCAATCATATACACCATTGCAATGGACAATTGTTGAACTGAATCCAAGCCGAATGGTAAACATGGTCTCCAAATGATACATGGATAACAATCGATCTTTAGTATTGCATTGATAAATTGACCTTTACACAGACATTCTTGACAAAGCTAACCAATTATTCCAAATCAAAGCTAAGCAATTATTGATAAATCAACGATTAAGCACAACATACAATATCTTCTCACATTTGCCTTTTTTGAAGGCCCTTCGCACCTTCATTTGTAACTCTTCTATCTAAGCACAAGCCAGCCCCTGAACTTAAGCATTTATTGTAACTCTGTATTACTACGTATTCAGTTGATTGACAATCAAAATAAAAAAATTTAATATGCATTACTCGTATCAAGGAAGGGCGAAGAGTGACCCCAATAAAATTAGAATGGAAAACAGGAAAGAAACAAAAATGTGAATCACCATCCCTTAAGAATCAAAGATTTAGAATTACATCAGTGAGTGAAAAAATTCACAATACAATAATCACCTCATATCTTAAACTCGGTTATTGGAATTGAAGAATATATAACAGTTACTCTCCTAAACAAAAACACAAATTCAAGCTTAGCCTCATATGCACTCCATCCAGGCAATGAAGAATCAAACTTTTGTTCATCAGAGAATAAACAATTCATCCCCTTTTCACATGCTTCCTAAGTATGAAAGTAGAGAAATATCATAAATTATAAATTCCTAAAAGAGATCAAGAAAACTAAAGGCAAAAGAAACTCACATTCACCTAAGTATGAATGTGTCTGATATTTGATGAGGAAGAGAATTTGTGTTTGTCTGTGTAAATGTATTCTCTAGTGAGGCGGTCAATCGTGCTTATAAATATGTGTACTTGGATGCAGATGGTGTGCTGTGTGCCTGCCGTGCAGGCATTCTGATCTGATGAGCAACTTTTTGTGATATTTAACATTTTTTTTTATGTGTAAGATTATTTTGTGATTGAAATTGTGTTATAATGTTTAATATTTTGGTGATGGGTGGGGCTGTTTTTGTGATGCCAAAATCCCATACATCACAAAATCAGGATTTGACATCACAGTTGCACGGTACAGTCACGTGTACCACCTGCACAATAACAGAGCCGTGTGTACTTGAAGTAAGAAAAAATTATCAGAATTTGCAATATACGGTGGAAATACACTTGATGCCCGAGTTGAGTGGTATAGGCCTAAGCCTGACATATTTATTTAAGTATATCAATTTTTGAACTTTTTAAAAGCATGATTAAGTTTATTTTAAAATTAAATAAAAAAATTTATATGTATATATTTGGATATAATCATAAAATTGGATGACACTATTTATGCACTTAGGGGCCGTTTTATTTGGGGTAATGTGAGATTTCCCGTGGGAATCTTGTTAAGACATCTAGCATTCCTACGTTTGGTTGGAGGGAATGTTTGAGTTGATAATCTAAGATTACTATCGCGATGGGAATGTTGGGGCTTTTAGGTGGGAATGTGATTCCCATCCTAAACCCAGATAATCTTAGATTATCGGGAATATTTGCATTATGTTATATTAAATTACCTTTTATACCATTTTAAATTATAAATGTATTTTATATGTCAAAAATTATAAAAGAGCTTACCTCAAAGTTTATCATTATTTTTATTTAAATATAAAAGGGACCAATCAAAAGTTTTAATATCTATTTTAAAATTTTATTTTTAAATTTATTCATTTAATTTAAACAACACTTATTAAGGTTAATTAAATTTTAATTATTCAGCTAAAAATAGTAATAGTTATCATATAGAGTAATAAATTATGTATAAATATTTATTTGAACTACAAAAATTGTGTTTAAATATTTTTTATTATTTAGTAAAATATCATAGTGATACCATTTTTTAATTTAAAAGTAAGGACATTGTTGTAAATTGGTTTGAACTGGAAATCTAAGATTCCCAACTCAACCAAACAGAAATGTTAAAATGTCAAAAAATAAGATTCATGGTAATATCATATTCTCAGTAATCCGAGATTCCTGATAATGACATTCCCACCGATAATGTAAGATCACTACAACCAAACGATCCCTTAGTTAAATCTTCATCCACAGGTATTAATATTTTAAATTTACATTAGATGGATCTTCATTTACAACAGCTTTGGTGTCTTCACTCCCAAATTTCTCTCTAGAATGTGGGATCAAAAATCACATTCTAAAGAGAAAATTGGGATTGAAGACACTAGCGGATAATTTTTTTTTTGTTTAAGTAATGTCTCAATAAATAGTAGAAGTTATATTAAAATTAGGGATAATAGTTACAACAAAATATATTGACGAAAAATTGGTTAAAAAGAATGGTTGTGGTGTCACAATTAAAATTAAGTGGTGTTACCAAGACTAGTATAGTTAAATATAAAAAAAAATTTATCTTAAAATATTTGTTTCGCCAATTTAATTAATTTAAGTGGTCTCCTTTACCACCCATATTTACTACATACATCCGCCCCTGATTGAAGATTTTAGACGATTTTAGATGTTAAAATTTCTCGGAGTTTACTTAATTTTAACTATGAATTAGATCATGCTTGCTTAATAACGATTGCTGTGATCAATACAGTTACTATGATGAGTCTATAATATTCAACAGGAAAAATAGCTAAAAATAAAGATCAAGAATATGTAAGTTTTAAAGTGGTCCATTTAATTTATTAATTAGGTAATGAGTCAATTATTATGGTCCATTAATTTATTAATTAGGTAATTGGTCAATTATTATGGTCCATTTGACCCACTCCCACTCTCACAACAACATTTTTGGAACTCCTTGATGGGAGGAGTTTTATATAAGAAACCTTAAGGGCTCCTTTAGCTTCCTCATTCCACTTCTCTAGTTTCAGTAAAATAATTCAGTTAACACCATCAATTTAGAGAAGAAGGATTGGGAAAAGCCTACAAGAGTATTCACTGATTGTTGGAGATTGTTGCAGATTTATAAAGAAGGAGCAATGGCTGGTCCGCTGTACAGATCCGATTGCAAATGGTATGAGTAAGTGGATCTGTTTTAGCATTCTACATTTGGTATCAGAGCTGTAATACCTCTGCCTTGTTTGTATCCTGAGTTGATTCTGCACTCATGGTAAAGTGATATGTGGGTATAATGATTTAAGCCATCTGTGTCGGTAGACTTCATTTATTGTGATATATTGTGGATTAATGCAATTCTACTTCGAGATCAAATTCAACTGCTTGACTTCTGTAATATTTGTGTTATAGCCATTATATTTGACCATCTTGAATTCTACCTACATTAACTCTTTATATTTTAGAGTTAATACATGCTTAAATGGAGTTTTGGCTTTTCCATTTTCTGTCTGCCAGTTACTTTATTTTAGTTTGTGAAAAAGATTCCAAATCAGGTTTCCTTCAGTAAGGCTTGATGTATTGAGATGCATTCATTTATCAAATTAGTTGCTTTCTTTACTTTTTCGGAAATCGTGGAGCAGAATAGTACCCTGTTTTCTTTTTCGGATTTCAGTCCTGTGATTGAAAATTGAATTTTAAGATAATGTTTGTTGGTCTAGAGAGAATCACGTGATTTGGACTCAAAGCTTTAAGGTAATTTTAGTCAAAACCTATTGCTGTCATTATTGATTCGTCTTATGTGGTGAAATAATGGCTTATGGTCCGAATTAGGCTTTAGGGATTTGGTCATTTTTCTGCAATTGCATCGATGTAGCACACTTAAGCAATTCTGGCTTCATATTATATTGATATTTACAGACTGAGATGTAGTAATTGACTACATATGTGTTCCTTTTGAAATCCGACAATTCTACCTTTCGGAAATATTGTAAATGACGAGTCAATCTGCACTTGGATTTCCCAATCCTGTTGTACAGTATTTATTTGAACATGTGTTCCGTGTTCTTCAATTTGGTGGACATGTTATTTCCTTTAATCGGTAACACATTTTGTTTCCGCTGTGTTTGGCTGCTTTGAAATTGATTTGAAATAATATTTAAATTAAATGGGGTATTTGATTTTAATAAATTAAACAGTAGCCACAGCATCTTTTATTTGTTAAAATCATATGTACAGTTTTAAATATTATTTTAATTGTAATTAGTCATGTATGATACAATTAGATATGCCCACAGGTACTCTTTTGTATTTATATGATTAATTAGAGCAAAATATCTAGTTATATTTCTTGATTAGCCACAGGAATTGAGAAATGGAACATAATTGGATAGTTTTGTTTTAATGTTGAATTTAATTGAATAAAATTTTAGCCCACAGGTAAATTTTATGTCACTGAATTCTTTTGTTCTCACGTATTTACATTGGTAAAGCGTGCTTTAATTTTGCCTCAAATTTTAATTATGAGTATATTTTGCAGTTTCTCAACCAGTTACTATTTTTGATATTAAATGTGGAATTCCTGAACTTAATGGTGACAATTACAAGATATGGAGGGAGCGTATTTTGCTTCATTTGGGCTAGATGGACATTGACTATGCTATTAGGAAAGATGAACCACCCGCTATTACTGAAACCAGCACTCCAGATGCTGTTGATCTTTATGAAAAGTGGGAGAGATCTAACCGTCTTTCCGTTTCTTTCATAAAGACCAATATCTCTGCTGGATACAGGGTTCAATTGAGAAGCATGACAATGTCAGGAACTTACTGAAAGCTATTGCTGAACAATTTGTTAAGTCAAATAAGTCCCTTGCTAGCACCCTTATGATGCAGTTTACTTCATTGAAGCTCACAACCATTAAGGGAGTGCGTGAACATATCATGCGAATCCGGGACATTGTGGCTCAGTTGAACAATTTGGAGGTAACCATGTCTGAATCCTTTGTGGTGCACTACATTTTATGCACTTTACCTCATCAATATGCTCCTTTTAAGATCTCTTATAATACACATAAGGACAAGTGGTCTCTTAATGAATTGATGAACCATGTGTGTGCAAGAAGATGAGAGATTGCTTTTGGAAGAGGGTGAAAAGATTGAAAGTGTGAACTTTACTACTTCTAGTAAGTTCAAGAAAGAAAGACAAGCAAATAAGGGAAAGATTCCTATAAAGCCAGACATTAAAAAGGAGTCCAAGTGTTTCTTCTGTAAAAAGAAGGGACACATGAAGAAGGACTGCTTAAAGTTCAAAAGCTGGATGGAAAAGAAAGGTAATCTTTTCACTTTAGTCTGTTATGAATCTAATATGGTTAGTGTTAATCATAATACATGGTGGATTGATTCTGGTTCTACAATCCATGTTTCTAATACCTTGCAGTGTATGCGAAACCTAAGGAAGCCAGTGGGAAGTGAACAATGCATCTATTCGGGAAGCAAGATGAGTTCGCATGTGGAGGCTATTGGAACATGCACTTTAGTTTTGAGCAGTGGTTTTAATTTGATTTTGGAAAATACTTTCTATGTTCCTAGTTTCAGCAAGAATTTAATTTCTGTTTCTAGACTTGCACCTCTGGGTTATTGCTTTAATTTTTCGGACTCTGATTTTACATTGTTAAATAAAGCTCAAACTGTTGGTTTTGGAGAACTTTCTGATGGACTGTATTTTATTAAATTGCAAATTGACACTGCTTATGATTCTATGCATGTTACTACTGGTTTGAAAAGGTGTATTGTGAATGAGAATTCTTCTATATTGTGGCACTGCAGATTAGGACATATCTCTATGGAGAGAATTAAGCGATTAGTAAATGAAAATGCACTTAGTACATTGGACTTTACTGATTTTGGGACTTGTATAAATTGCATTCAGGGAACGCAAACAAACAAGTCCAAAAGTGGTGCTAAGAGGAGTTCGAATCTTTTAGAAACCATTCATACAGATATTTGTTGTCCGGACATGGATGCAAATGATCCAAAATATTTCATCACCATCATAGATGATTACTCTCGTTACATGTATCTCTATTTACTTCGTTCTAAAGATGAAGCTTTAAATGCCTTTAAAGTTTTTACAGCTGAAGTAGAGAAAGAATGTGATAAACAAATTAAGATTGTGAGATCAGATAGAGGTGGTGAATATTATGGGAGATATACTGAGAGTGGACAAGCTTTAGGTCCATTTGTCAAATTTCTTCAAGAAAATGGGATTGTTGCCCAATACACTATGTCTGGTTCTCCGGATCAGAATGGTGTAGCAAAAAGAAGAAATCGAACATTAATGGACATGGTGAGAAGTATGAGGAGTAATACTAAACTTCCTCAATTTCTGTGGACTGAAGCACTTAAGACGACTGTGTATATATTGGACTGAAGCACTTAAGACGACTGTGTATATATTAAAAAGGGTTCCAACCAAGGTTGTCCCTAAGACACCTTTTGAGTTATTCAAAGGTTGGAAACCTAGTTTGAGACATATACGCGTTTGGGGATGTCCGTGTGAAGTAAGAATTTATAATCCACAAGAAAAGAAGCTTGATCCTAGGACCCTTAGTGGATTTTTCATTGGGTATGCAGAAAAATCTAAGGGTTATAGGTTTTATTGTCCTTCTCATAGTACTAGGATTGTGGAATCAAGAAATGCCAAATTTCTTGAGAATGACTTGGCCAGTGGGATTGATTGTTTTCAAGATGTTGATTCTGAAAAAGATCACTATGATGATCAAACTATTGAGCCGACTGATAGACTGTTAGTCTTACATGCTCCTTCAGTTTCAAAGGGCATTAGACAACCGGCTATTGAAACTCCACAAGCTGTTGAAAATAACCCTGTAGATCAAGTTATGGTTGGAGGACATGTTCCTCAGCAGGATGATGTAACAATATTAAGAAGGTCTAATAGGGTTAGGAGAACAACAATTCCTAGAGATTATGAAGTATATCTACAAGAATCGGATTATAACATTGGAGCTGAAAATGATCCTGATACGTTTTCACAAGCCATGAATTCTAAAGAATCAAATTTATGGCATAAAGATATGATGGAAGAGATGGATTCTATGGCTTCTAATCAAGTATGGGATCTTGTCGAGTTGCCCAATGGTGAAAAACCCATTGGATGTAGATGGGTCTTTAAAACCAAGAAAGACTCACAAGGCAACATCGAAAGACATAAAGCACGACTTGTAGCCAAGGGATTCACTCAAAAGGAGGGAATCGATTACAAGGAGACATTTTCTCCTGCATCAAAGAAAGATTCATTAAGAATCATCATGGCATTTGTAGCTCACTTTGATTATGAGCTACATCAGATGGACGTGAAAACAGCTTGCCTCAATGGTGATTTAGAAGAAGAGGTTTACATGAAACAACCTGAAGGATTCTTCTCTAATAAAGGTGAGCATTTAGTTTGTAAGCTTAATAAATCCATATATGGTTTGAAACAAGCCTCCCGCCAATGGTATTTTAAATTCCATGAAGTTATATCTTCATTTGGCTTTGAAGAGAATGTCATGGATCAATGTATATACCTGAAGGTTAGTGGGAGCAAAATTTATTTCCTTGTTTTATATGTGGATGATATTTTGCTTGCAACAAATGATAAGGGTATGCTATATGAGGTGAAACAATTTCTCTCAAAGACCTTTGATATGAAAGACTTGGGTGAGGCATCTTATGTCATTGGCATTGAGATCCATAGAGAAAGATCTCAAGGGATTTTGGGATTATCCCAAGAGTCATATATCAACAAAGTTTTAGCGAGATTTAATATGAAAAACTGCTCACCAAGTGTAGCTCCCATTATGAATGGTGATAAATTTGAATTAAGTCAATGCCCTAAAAATGATCTTGAGAGGGAAACCATCAAGAATATCCCATATGCTTCAGCTGTAGGAAGTCTAATGTATGCTGAGGTTTGCACCAGACCTGACATTGCATTTGCAGTTGGAGTTTTGGGAAGATATCAGAGTAATCCAGGAATTGACCACTGGAGAGTTGCAAAGAAAGTTATGAGATATCTTCAAGGGACAAAGGGATACATGCTCATGTACAAAAGAACCGATAATTTGGAAGTGATTGGTTATTCGGATTCAGACTTCGCCGGCTGCATTGACACAAAGAAAATCCACATCTGGTTACACTTTCATGTTAGCTGGTGGAGCTGTATCTTGGAGAAGTGCCAAGCAATCCTTAACTGCTACTTCTACTATGGAAGTTGAGTTTGTTTCCTGTTTTGAGGCTACATCGCATGGTGTTTGGTTGAAGAGTTTTATATCTGGTCTTAGAGTCATGGATTCCATTTCTAGACCACTTAAGATACATTGTGATAATTCTGCTGCAGTGTTTATGGCCAATAATAACAAAATTGGGAGTCGAAGTAAACACATCGACGTCAAGTACTTAGCCATAAAGGAACGTGTTAAAGCGAATAAAGTGGTCATAGAACATATTAACACTGATTTAATGATTGTTGATTCCTTGACTAAAGGCATGCCACCGAAGAAATTCAAGGATCATGTAGCACTTATAGGACTTGGTTCCATTTAATGATGTTCACATTCATTGTATTGTCAAAACTCTGTTTAAGTTTGTTTATTTCTCATTCATTTGTGCACATTTAATTTATATTTTGAGAAATAACTTTCAGTATTGATCTAGAATGAACATGGGGTTTATTCATTAGGTTATGAGCCTATTTTAGGAGACTGGATTTATTGTAATACATAGAAGATAATACTCATATTTAGGACCTATCACTATGATTCTTATATCTATTTCTCATACATTTAATTGTGTGGTAAATGGACCAAGTGGGAGAATGTAAGTTTTAAAGTGGTCCATTTAATTTATTAATTAGGTAATGGGTCGATTATTATGGTCCATTAATTTATTAATTAGGTAATGGGTCAATTATTATGGTCCATTTGACCCACTCCCACTCTCACAATAGCATTTTTGGAACTCCTTGATGGGAGGAGTTTTATACTTCATAAGAAACCTTAAGGGCTCCTTTAGCTTCCTCATTCCACTTCTCTAGTTTCAGTAAAATAATTCAGTTAACACCATCAATTTAGAGAAGAATGATTGGGAAAAGCCTACAAGAGTATTCACTTATTGTTGGAGATTGTTGCAGATTTATAAAGAAGGAGCAATGGCTGGAGGTAAGTTAATCTTCCCCTTCCGCTGTACAGATCCGATTGCAATTGGTATGAGTAATTGGATCTGTTTTAGCATTCTACAGAATATACAAGATGCACACAATGAATCAACAAAACGAAATCCCCGTACAAAAAAAAATTGAGACAGTACCACTTACAGACAAATTGCGCATTCAAAATAAAAATCAAGAATCCAACAAGAAAACAAAACTGTGCCAAGAAAAGAAATACAGAAATCAAAACCCCATCACACTACAAAATCAAGAAATGAAATGCCGAAGTCAAAATCAAGAAAACAAGTCTCTTAACTATCTAACTGAAGGGATGCCTGCGGGAACCTCCGCAAAGGTACGAATTTGATGGTTTGGATCAAGTGAAGCGTTCAAGCAATTGATCAGGCACTGCTGAACCTGGTCCATTTGCAAATGTACAACAAAATCACCAAGTTGTTGTCTTCCTCGAAGGATTCTGATCTGCGGTACAAGGAAACCGGAGAAACGGAGAATTGGGAATTGGGAGGGTTGATTGCAGGGGTTTTTGTAATTGTGGATTTTTCTTGATTTTTTTGTTTTTTTGGATTTTTATTTTTTGAGTTGGATACATCTGATAAAAAATAGTGCCACGTGGCTAATAAAATGGATTATAATTGCTAAGTAAGTTAATTTAGTCTTATTAGTGAAAAAGGACCGATTTGAATTTAATTAAGAAAGATAGAGGACTATATTGGACAAAAAATAAGTAGAAGATGGAATTGACCAAAAGAAAAAGAACTTACCAAACACAGTTGGCCTGAGTGGTATGGGGCTCTGGCAGCTTAAGCAAAGGTCTCGGGTTCGAGCCTTTGTGTATACAGAATTCTGCTTTGGGAGAGACAACCCTTCAATACCCACCCGATCCTCAAAGGATTAGTCTTGGGTCCAATGAGGCCTGAGGATACCCTGGTATTCAACTTAAAAAAAAAAAAAAACTTTGTTGGCTATTTTTCCATATTCAACATGTGGGGATTGCTTAAGGTTGAACATATACTTCTAATATGAGTTAGTTAATATCTGTACTTTTGTACGAAAATTTAATACTTATAAATAGTAATGCAACATCACCATAATAGTCTATTTGTGATACATATATAACTCACTTGCCCGTTCAAAATATTAGTGTACTAAATAATTACCCTTTAATTAAACAATCACAATTTGGGAGTTCTTGACTTAGTGGTTAAGTTCATTATTCATCATACTTTCATTCTTATGGTAGGTGTGGACTTCCACACCATTTTTTTTTTGTTTTGGCGTAGCCGAAGCCAGAGAAAAAGACTTCCACACCACTTGACACCCAATGTCAATGTTTACAAAACCCCAAAAAAAAAAAATTGAAGAAAACAAAATTCATATACTTACCAAATTCAAGAAATTTTTCTCTCTGTTGGTCTATTGGCCCAAAATGAGAATTGCCTCCAAATACCGTCAACGGGAAAAAAAGATGACGTAATCCACATCTACGGTCACGGTTTCATCCTCGTGCATAGAAGCAACCGCCATAATTTCGTCTCCAGAGGCAGTTCATTTATCTCACCACTATATAAGCACCACACCTTCAAAACTCAAACGACGGTTATGCTTCTCGGTTCTATTCTCCACAGTCTTTGATATTTTCCCAATTCTCTGCCTACTGTCGATCACTTTCAAGGTATATCCTCTCATCTTATGTGATACTACTTCTTTAGAATTATTATTACTTTGTAACCAAGATTGTAAACTGCTGTCAATTTTGATTCCGTTTAGAGATATGCAATTTTTTGTTTTGTTCGGAATTGGAACTTATGAACACTGTGATGACTGATGTTATTTTATACTGAATTAATATGAATCTTCATTTTAAATTAATTCCTGATTCTTAGTGAATTTGCCTCCAAAATTTAGATAATTGATTGGATATTTCTATTAGGTTTTCGCTATTATTATTTTCGTTTGTACTCTGTATGTTTTTGCCCTGGGACGGCGATCGGGAGCAGAGATTCTGAAATGGAAAGTGGTTTTGAGGATACCAGAGAGCGTGATTAATTGCGAATTTTGGTTACAGTGTATTTACTTGTTAATTTGGGGATTTTAGTGTGCTTACTGGTCGCCTACTCACTCGCCTTCTTATTGTTATTTCTGGTATGATTATGGATTATTATTGCTCTAGTGATTCTGATTTGAAAAGTGAATGCAGACATTGTCACCGCAGTAAACTCGCACGATCTTATATTTTTTTCTTCCTACAATATATCTTGATTTGCTACTCGCCACATCGCACTATTGGATTTCTTGAAGCTATTCTCCTTAATTTAGCTGCAAATGAAGAAGCATAAAGCAGTAGACATCCTGTTTGGATATCTTCTTTCTTTTTTCTTTTTTTTTTTTTTTTTAAAAAAAAAAACTAAGGAATGTGGTCGTGCTTGCTTAATAACGATAGCTATGATTTCTTGTATTATTTGTTATAACTTGTGTTCGACTTTCTTTTAAAGTAAGGAATATAAACTTATTTCTTGATTGATTAAGTTTCCATAATAGCAGAAATCGTGAAGCTAGTTTTCTTTGATTTCAGATGCAGATCGTTGTTAAGGATGTCAAAGGAAGGAGTTTTTCTCTCGAAGTTGAGAGCACTGATACCATTGCCGATATTAAATCGAAGATTCAAAAACAATATGGACACCCAGGGTACTTTCAGCGGATACTGCTGAACAAGGAGCGGCTTGAGGATGGCAACACTCTTGCGGACTACAAAATCGAAAATGATTCCACCCTCTATCCTGTCATGAATTACCTTGGTGGCATGCGACGCTTGGTCGCCATCGATGACATCAAGGGCATAGTTGAAGACAAGGATGACACTCCTTTAGAAGAACAGGAGGGGATTGCTTCCCAAAAGTACCTAGAGGATGTCAGTACTCTATATGATTTCATCATTCAGAAAAAATCCACTACTCCTATGCACATGTCCATGAGGTTTGTTACATCAAGGAAAAAGATCAATCTTGAGTTGCAAATCCCAGAAGCTGTTGACATGAAGATAACGATTCAGAAAGAGTCCACTATGGAAGACATTCCTTCTGATCAACAGTGCCCAGATGATGATAGAACTCTGGCAGTTCTAAACATTCCGAAGGAGTGCACTATAGCAATGGAGATCTTGGACCCAACTGGCAACTTGAAGACAACAATTCAGGAAATTGAGGGGATTCCTGCAGGATCAGCTGATGCACAACGCAGAGTGGTGGAAGCAAATGGACAGCAGACCTACTGCAAATGGACACCCCTGCGGGCTATGGCATACACAAATGGTTTCGTATGGTTTGTTGCTGGCTTCCTTCTTTACTCACTTGTGGTACTCGTTCATATGATTGATCAAATATAGAGAGAGCAAATGCATATGGTCAAATTTGTGACGCAAACAAACTTCACCAATTGGATCCACCTAATAGAGTCATCAAATCTGTGAACTACTCTGTGTTTTCTGCGCATCGTACACCTCTCCACCCCACCCACCTTCCCTTACACTCTAGCTTGCCAATATACCCATCCCTTTATATTTTCCATTCTTTTAAGTCAATCTTGTCTGTAAGCAAACTCACAAAATCAGGAAGTTGAGGTTCGTTCATCTTCCTTACATATGAATGAATCGAGTTGCTTTGAGTTGAGCCTACATTTTCCTATTATAAAATTTCAGATTAGACCTTTGATATATATATATATATATATAATTATATATATATATATATATAATGGTTTGTTTTACAAGATTAAACATCTGGAATCATGGATCGAAGGTGATTACATAGTAAGATGAAGATACTGGCTACTAGTATTAAATCAAATGAATCTGTAGAGGGTTGGATGAGAGTGACTATCGCCAGCTAAACAGGTTGCAGAATGCTCAGCAGCTGGTGGTAAGCTCTTTCTACATTCCCTTGTTCTGCCTGCGCTTAAGGCCGGATTGCAGAAACCACAGCAGTTGATTAAACCTTTATTTCTTCAATCATAAAATTGAAGGTTCAATTCGGCACCAGCCCATTTTGTTCTCGCGTTTGTCCCTTTAAATAGACATCAAAGTACAATGAACAAATTGCTATTTATGGAATCTCAATGGGAAGTAGGCTTGTTTATGCAAATGATCGAGCCATGCATCTCTAGGAGTTCTTTGCAATTTTTTTTTTACATAGACTATAGTTGGAACTCAAAATGTTTTGCTTTAAAGGTTAAATCATCTTTTCATTTGTCAAAAATATTTAATAACTGGATCATTCAAACATAATCATATTATATCGAAATTAAATTAGTCGCCTGATTACATTGCATTGTTATTATTTCATATTATATTACAGGGATACGAATAATTTACAATAGATAATATACGGAATAATTGTTGAAATTAATCTATGCTGAGCATTCACTTAGATAAAGTGATGAACACTGGGAGGAATTTAATAAGTAGGAGTATATAGAGTAAGTTGCAAGCTTTCATTCAAAATCAACAACTTAACATCAAGCAGTCATGGCCTATAAAGAAAGTGAGCGACTATATTTTAAAGAGATTAATATTAAAATAGGTTACTACCAAGGTAGTGCATTATAAAAAATAGGCCAAATAACCTTATTAGTCTATATCTGCATTGTAAAAAATAGGCGCTACAAGGTAATTTGACATATTTTTAAAATACACTGCCCTTGTAATAGTTTGGTTTTGCAGTTGTTGTTTGTAGTAGCCTAAAATCAAAAGTAGCCCCTTGGAATGCTCACTGCTAGACCTGTGGCTTCTGCTACATTTCGAGCTTTATGTAAGGTCAGCCCGGTTTTAGCAGAGGGCTTTCGCATGAGGCTTGGGGCTGGCACTTGTAATTTTTGGAATGATACATGGATGCACAGTGGGCCTTTGGTTAACAGGTTGCCGGCCATTCATCTCTCGGACTTGGATTTGAAGGTTAATGAAATCTTTTATGATGGGCAATGGCACTGGGACGTGCTTTCCACGGCTATTCCTCCGGACATCAAGGGTGACATCCTTCGGCAGGGCCCTTTAGTTCTTCATTCCGACACGCAGGACACCCTCGCTTGGATGAGCTCGAAGGATGGTAAGTACACAGTACGGGAGGGTTATCTTTGGCTTCTTCGCCAGCAAGGGCTGGTGGTGGACAGGGCTCGCTCATGGGTTTGGAAGATCAAAGCTCCGAAAAAGATACGGTTCCTCCTTTGGCTTATAGTTCATGCAGCCCTCTCGAGCAACTCTCTTCGGTACCACCGTGGCCTATCTCATTCAGGCACCTGTGTCATCTGTAACGGAGCGGAGGAGACTATATCCCACATCTTCTTTCGGTGCCCCTGGAGTATTGAAGTATGGAGGAAAATCGGAGGTCCGGTGGAGGATTGGTCTATCGAGGATGCGGATCTTGCGGGCTCCATGCATGGACTCTGCCGCAATTGGAATGGCTTACACTGGGCGGCTATATGGAATTTGTGGCGAGGTAGGAATGCAGCTGTGATGCGAGGGGAGAGTGTGAATGTTGCGGCCACCTTGAGAGATGTGTTCTTCCTTGGCGAACATTTTGATAAGGCCTTCTCCAAGCCGATTACGTTAACCGAGCCTAGGTGGGTTTCTTGGAATCCCTCAGCTGCGACGGGGTTTATTCTTCATGTAGATGGGAGTTCGAATGGGAACCCTGGCCCTGCTGGGTTTGGAGGAGTGATTAGAGAGGATAGCGGTCGTTGGATTGAGGGTTTTTCTGGCTCTCTGGGTACTAATACCAACCTAGCTGCAGAGTTGCATGCTATTTGGCATGGTTTACAGCGGCTCATCGCCTTGGGAATTACCGTGGCCACCTGCTTCTCCGACTCCTTGGCCGCCCTTAATATGATTCAGCATGGTGTTAATACGGAACATTGGCTCTTCCCTCTCATCCGACATATTCGTGAGGCGCGTGCCCGGGTCCCTGGGGCGCATTGGTTTCATATTTTGCGAGAAGGCAATGCGGTTGCTGACTCGCTTGCTAAGAGAGGGGCGAACGATGAGGCATTCTTTACTTTGTGGGCTTTTCCGCCAGATGGTTCTCGCGAGGCTGTTTCGGCGGACCTGGCAGGGACCTGGTTCCCTAGATTTTGATTGTTTTGTTTGTGTTTTCCTCCCCTTCCCCATTTTTCTGTTTTTTCTTTCTCTTTGCTGACGCTCTTGCGTCCTTGTTCACCAAAAAAAAAAAAACGTAGCCCCTTCCAATGACCTAATTGAATATTTATCACTGTTTTAAAAGACCCATTTTAAAACCCCGGAAAAAAAGACCCATTTTAATTTCAAATAGCTTTAGCTTGTTAAAATCGAACAATTTTTCATATGAATTAAACAACCACATATACTATAACTCAATTGGCCGATCTTACCAAATTCAAGAATTTTCCTCACCGTTGGTCTATAGGACAAAATGAGAATTCCCTCCAAAAATCGTCAAGGGGAAAAGATGACGTAACCCGCATCCACGGTCACGGTTTCATCATCGTGTATAGAAGCAACGGCCGGATTTTCGTCTCCAAAGGCAGTTCATATTATCCCAACCACTATATAAGCACCACACCTTCGAAACTCAAATGACGGTTTTTGCTTCTCGGTTCTATTCTCCCCATTCTTTGATATTTTCCCATTTCTCTGCCTACTGTCGATCACTTTCAAGGTATATCCACTCATCTTATTTGATTTGATACTACCTCTTTAGATTTTTTATTACTTTGTTAGCACGGATTGTAAACTGCTGTCGATCTGCAATTTTTTTGTTCGGAACGGAACTTATGAACACTGTGATTACTGATGTTAATTCATACTGAAGTAATGCGATTCTTCGCTTCAAATTAATTCCCGATTCTTAGTGCATTTGCCTACCAGATTTGATAATTGATCTGATAGTCTATTAGGTTGTCGCTATTATTATTTTCGTTTGTAATCTGTTTGTTTTTGCACTGGGAAGGCGATCGGGAGCACAGATTCTGAAGTGGAAAATGGTTTGGGGATACCAGAGAGCTTGATTAATTGTGAATTTTGGTTACAGCGTATTTACTTGTTATATTGAGGATTTGATTGTGCTTACTGGTCGCCTACTCGCCTTCTTATTGTTATTTCTGGTATTATTGGGGATTAGTGTTGCTTTAGTGATTCTGATTTGAAAAGAGAATGTAGAATTATCACCGTAGTAAACTTGTACGATCTTAAATTTTTGATTCCTACAATATATCTTGATTTGCCACTTGCCACATCGCCCTATTTGATTTCTTGAAGCTATTCTCCTTAATTTAACCGCAAATGATGCATAAATCCGTAGGCATCCTGTTTGGATATCTTCTTAGCATTCCTTTATGTTCCTTTCTAATCTTTTTTTTTGAGATTGAAGGTTTTGTTATTTGAGGTTTTGTCAGTAACTGGATTTCCTTTGTTTTCTTGAATTCAGATGCAGATCTTTGTTACGGCACACAAAGGACAGACAATAACTCTGGAAGTTGAGAGTTCTGATACCATTCGCAATGTCAAAACCAAGATTCAGGACAAAAACAAAATCCCTACTTCTGAGCAGAGGCTAATCTTCGCCGGCAAAAGACTTGATGATTGCAGGACTCTTGCTGATTACAATATCCAAAAGGACTCCACAATCCAGCTTTTCCTTAGCCTCCTTGGTGGAATGCAGATCTTTGTGAAAACCTTGACTGGGAAAACCATTATCCTTGAGGTGGACAGTTCAGACACAGTTGAAACCCTCAAGGCAAAGATTCAGCAGAAGGAAAGCATTCCTTTGAACCAACAGCGCCTGATATTTGCCGGTAGGCAGCTTGAAAATGGCAGGACTCTGGCAGATCACAATGTTAAGAAAGATTCCACTCTTCATTTGGCTTTGAGGTTGAGAGGCGGTATGGAAATCTACGTGCTGACTCCATCTGGGAAGAAGATCACTCTGCAGGTGGAGGGCACCGATACAATTAGGAAAGTGAAGACAAAGATTCAGGACGTGGAGGGGATCTGCCCTGAGAGACAGGAACTTCGCCATAATTCAATGATAATGGAAGACGACAAGCGCACACTTGCTGATTATAACATTCAAAAGGAATCAACCCTCCATCTCATTTTAATCATTGCTCGGGTGGTGATTACTGATGATGTTAAAAAATTACTCCCCAGTAGTGATAATCCACTGGTTTAGTTTGTTTTGCAAGTGTATAAACACACACTAGTGATGAGTGATGATTACTTTGCCATGTTTGGGGAAGAAGATCTCTCTTACAATTTTTTAGTCTATGATCACATTTACCGTGTGAGTGTTCCTCCTATTCCTGTAGTATCGCTATGCAATAAGTAATTGAAGACATATTGAATGCACCAAGTAAAGAAATACCCTTTTCTATCTCCATTCTTATTGTGTCCTTCTTTTCACACTTTTTTTTTGGGTTGGCAATCAAATTAAATCTGCATAGGAGAGAATTAGTTTAAACACAAAGGCATAACTAAGGACTATATATATGTGTGAGGGTTTTAGAGGGCGGCTACTAGGCTTGGTGTCGTGTTAAATGGGCTTTTAAGTATTGCTGTAAGGATATACTGCTGTATCTGTAATGAGAGGTGCATCAGGACACAGGAGCTTTGAGAAAATCCTTTCACAATGTTTTTTTTTTTTTTTTTTTTTATTCCAGTGATCTTCGTAGTTGTAGGTAGAATTAATGGTTCAGTTGAACTTTGATATACTAGTATTTAGGAGTTTAATTAAAGTGGTTAAGTAATTCTACATAAGGCCGTACCTAAAATCTTAATTTAATTAGGAAAGTAGTCAACGGTTGTATTGTTTGTACCTCGATTATTACCAATAAAGTAAAACTTGGTCCTTCACCATTTGCATTGGGCTATAAAATTAGTCTATTAACTAATTTGAGTAACCAAAGGCATAATTTTTTTGCATGCATGATCCTTGTGGAGATGATCTTCCTACTCGCTCGTTCACTGCTAGCTAGCAATTTATCGTAATCTGTTCGAGTTGGAATATTTATAATTTTGCAGTGCTAACGACCGTACGTTGTCGTCATTCTCCTCCCAATTAACACCTGCATGCAGCCCTTCCCACCGCCCGACATCTATATTAGTATTATATTACAGTTGCCGCTGGCCCTGCTGCTGCTGCTTTTAGATTTGTTGTTGCAGATCACTGTTCCTAATTAATAACGAACGTTGGGTTTGCCCAGCTGTGTGAAATTGTTTGTTTTCTCTTGTGGTTCGCTTCTTACATGTGACAGACAGACATGCTCTTGCCGTTCCTATGAATTTTCGTTTTCGTGTTTGCTTTTCCAATGTCTCTTATATGGAATAATTACCAAATAAGTCCTTTTTCTTGTCATTTTTTCCGGATCCGTCCTATTCGAACTTTTGGCCCCTATTAGTCCGCATCATTTGCTAATTAAAACCAAATCCGTCCTAAACTCACTAATCCAAGTCAATTAGAGATTTAATCAGAAAAATTGCCAAAAACATCCATTTTCTTCTCGTTTTGTCCGAATCCGTCCTCTACAACCCTTGCAATAATTGGTTCCAACTTTTTGTGATCATTGCATTAAATATAATCTACTTTTGTACATTATATTTTGTTCGTTTTTTTGTTATTTCTGTAGTCTACATTATACTGTCAAACATGAAAAACCTAATTATATGCATTACATACTTTCATTAAAATACCATCAAACATTGAGTTCAAAATTAAATATTTCATTGGCGCCTTTCTTTAAAATAAAAAAGGATGGCAAACCAATGACACTAAATCTTATGCATTACCACTTTTACTAATCACAACCTCCTTCTTTAAAAAAAAATGAATCAACCATGTTGGAATCCGGATGGCATATCAATACATTGAAAAGGATACTTCATTTCAATAATACAAAAAAAGGGCAATAATAAACTCCACGCATGTAAGTTTCTAATCTCTGCCTACTTCATTTCTTTCAACATTTGAGTGCTCCACAAATTCATCCGCTCTCTGAAATTCCTCATTCACATTGACAATTTCCATATCCAATTCCTTCTTTGCTTGGATGGCGACTCCACTAGTTTGTTATTGAGCCCTCATTGGTTGTGTCAATGGTTACATGTTAATTTTTATTTTGAAGGAAGACGCCATTGGAATATGTAATTTCGAATTTGATGTCATTATAATGTGAATACGTAATGCATCTAATTAATTAGGTTTCTTGATTGTTGACATACGAATATGATATGCATTGAAAAAAAAATTTACTTGTAATTGTGACATTATAATGTAGACTGTAAAAATAAAAAAAAAAGAACAAAATATAATGCACAAAAGTATATTAGATTTAACGCAATGATCACAACAGTTGGAGCCAATTATTTGCAAGGGTTGAAGTGGACAGATTCGGACAAAACGACCAGAAAATGGGTGTTTTTGGCAATGTTTTCTGATTAGATCTCTAATTGACTTGGATTAGTGAGTTTCGGATAGATTTGGTTTTAATTAGCAAACGAAGCGGACTAATAGGGGTCAAAAATTTAAATATGACGGATTTGGAAAAAATGAAAAAAAAAGGACTTCTTTGGCAATTATTCCGTGTCTTATACTTACTAGCTAGGGTTTGTGCTTGATTATACTCCTCCTCAAACTTGGGAGTATATATTAGGATTGTTATTGTTATTCTTTTAATTCTTCTGGTGTATGTATGGGAAGAGAATAACAAGCTGATAATCAATCAAGCCTGACGATCGATCAGAGCGGGAGAATGTGAAAAACAGAGAATCCAATGTTCCCTTTTACAACAAATAGATTTTTCCTAATAGTTACAGCAAAATAGTGGAAATGGAAATTATTTTTAATTTGGAGATAAGACAAACGGCCTCTCAAGAATTCCAATAGGAAATGATATTAGAAAATTTTATGCTTTCTCGTAGATTCCAATCCATAAAAAAATTCCACTCAATTTCATGTCAATAACCTCGCTTTTTGAATGATTTGGCGATGGGCCATTTCGCAGTATTTTTCGCATTCCGATGATGAAAAAAAAAATAAAAGAATTAAGAAGCATTACTTAATTTGAATATATAACTTTAACATAAAGCATCCAAATCTTACTCTTGAGGTGAAGTAGATACTTATAATAATTAGTATTATTAGAGTTGGAGGATTGATTTAATTTTTAAAGTAAGTATAACTTTTAATTCCATAGATGAAGTGCTCCAATGGCAATCAACTTAATCAAATAAATGATCCATCATCCATAGCAAAAAGACAATATAAACCTGTAACACATCATATCGTCATATTAAATAAACGGAGATACAAACCTAAAGTATAGGTTCCTTTATTTTACCAGCAAAAGTATATATCAAACCACACTAATAAATGTAATTTTTAAATACTATTAGAGAAAATGAAATAGGATTTTTCCTATCAATTTCCTTAATTAAGATATAATTTTAAGTTTAATGCATGAATTGTAAATGGATCACAACTCACGATTTGTTGGGACTTGGGTCATCCCCTACTAAATGTTTTGTTTCATATAACCCAGGCGATTCCAGGATCTTAAGTCAGTGTGTGCGAACTTGGAAAATTTTTTTACAGTAGTCGTGATATTTCTTTGAAAAAATTCATAAATCTACATCTACTTCACTTAATATTTTTCAACATAAAATAATAGTGAAATATTTAACTTTCATCACCAATACGGTTTTACAATTTGGATTTAACAATCTCCATCACATAAACTCTTTCAACTGATTAGCAAAGCAATGCACATAATCACATACTGGTTTTTTTCAATATTAAATTTAAAATATTTATAAGCTTTTTTCAAATATGTAAATATGTTATATTCGGATATATGTATTAAAAAAAATTAACATGATTTTGAAATAAGCTTAATTAGGCTTGCAAAAGGCTTAAAGTGTGGCCTATTTCTATTTATATAAATAGGTCACACTTTGACCTATAGCGTAAGCCTATCGATAGTTATATAGGCTAGACTCAAGTTTTAGAAAACTGAAGTAGGCCTAGCTAGGTTGTTCAAATCAAATCTCGGATTAATTTAGCTAGCCTATTTACATCCATATACATTCTCAATATAAGTTCAAACTAAATGTCAAAGATGAGCTTCGAAGGGAATTTAAAAAATGGGTCTTAGTATTCGAAACATACTATAAAACAACTACCATTTTCTCTTTTAAAAAAATATTGTTTGCGATGCATTTACTAAATATTAATAACACTAATATAAATTACTAAAAGTAAAATAATTTTAGTAGATAATTAATTAAATTATGATGGCATTCAAACATACACTGCAACCAAGCTAATAGATAGATTCTCCAATACATGTTAACAAAACTTGAATAAATACAAACTTATTATTAATATTAAAATTTAATTTAAATCTTCTTTAAAAAAAAAAAAAAACTTTTTTTGAAAAATGAGGGTGGTCAGCTGACCACCCTCCACTCCTTTGTATTCGCCACTGATAATACTCGAGTTGAGAACATTTTTATACACTATTTTCTCAAGGTTTTCTTATATTAGTATTAAATAGATTTATTTTATAGGGATGGGGACTTATCCCAGTGGTCAAATCCCCCAACTCCCAACCTATAGGTTGGAGGTTCGATTTGAAATTCATCAGATCCCACGTCTGGATGATGTGTTTTAATTCGAGCCATTGATTGTAAATTGGATGTATAATTACTAATTAATCCTTAAAATTAAAAAGAATAACTTATATTTAAAAATGATAACCTGTACATGTCAAATATTATATAGATAGATAGATTAAACAAATTAATTTGAAATAGGTGTTTTTTGTATTATTATTTTTTGCGAAGCCATTGGTCAAAGAAAGCGGTGGCAGAAGTCCACGCTATACAAACTACGAAATGATAAAAGGGATAGATAGAGAGCCGGGTGGAAAATAAACCCCTAACCATAAGATTAGAAATCATTAAACTTGACCATGTAGCCAAGTTTCATCCTAAAAGTAGCTATTAAGATAGCAATTCCGTTAAGGTGCGACTAAGCATTTTGACTTGATGTACTGCGATATATCGCAACCATTGATTCAACTTATAAATTGGTGGCTGAGATTAACTTAAAGGTTAAAATAGTAAATTTGCTACATTTAGTTTTGTTAACAGACAATTGCTCGTCAATTCCCTATGCTATTCAACTCTATTTTTCTTCTACACATTTCAATACAATCAATCGATCTTTCTCTTAACCTCCAATTTTTTTATTTGTGCTGCTATATAATATACATATATGTTCATCACAACGTACCTTAGATGTTTCTATTTTGAGTCTCTGAATTGTTAATGAAAACGTCGCTGAATTGTTAATGGAAAGATCGTTGAATTATTCTTGGTTGTTTCATTGAATTGTTCCGGGTAGCAACGCTGAGCTGTTCATGAAAACGTCTTTGAATTGCTTTTGGTGGCATCGCTGAATTGTATATGGTAGCATCGCTGAATTCTTCTTGGTTGTGTCGTTGAATTCTTCTTATTGTAGTCGATGAATTCCTTTAGGTACGGTCCTGAAATATTTTTTGGTAGCGTCACTGAATTATTTTGGTAACATCGCTGAATTGTATATGGTAGCATTGCTGAATTTTTCTTGGTAGCGTCGCTGAATTTTTCTTGGAGTACTCGCTGAATTCCTTTATGTAGGACCGCTGAAATATTTTCTGCTAGCAACACTGAATTATTTTGGTAACATCGCTGAATTCTATGAGGTAGTGTCGTTGAATTCCTCAATGTAGTGTCGTTGAATTCATTAATGTTGGGTCGCTTAAAATATTTTTGATAGCATCACATAATTATTTTTGGTAGCATCCTTGCAATTTTATATGTAATAAATTTATTACGCTTTTTAGGATTGTTGATCATAGATATAGATTATCAAATATTTGATATGATTTACTGTATTAGATTGATAACATACTAAATATAGGATTATATGACAATTATATCCTTTTTACATTATAACCATTAGATTAAAATGAACGGTAGTGATGATGTGCCTTGATGTACTGCCAAATTGGCCGCAGTACCGTAACTACTGTAACACCCCGGTTTTTGATAACCCGGGTCGGGATGTCACCGCCACACCTCCCTAGCAAGACACGGTTTCTCCGAGCTCGCTAAAGAGATGCAAGGCTATGATTTTTCAGAATTTAAAACATTCAAACGGCCCATTGTAATAGTATAACTTAAAAATAATGTCATTACAGTTGCAGCGGAAAATAATAGCTAATTATATAGATAGCAGCGGAATTTAAAAATTGGGCCAACATGGCCAAAACACGGGTTAAACAGGTCAGTTCATGGAAGTCATAACTGAATGCAGGAATTTAAAACAGAGTTTTCCCCAAAATGTTCCCATGTATGCATATGATGATGCATAATCCACATACTCTGAAAGAAAAGGGAAAATGTGGTTTAGTCAGCAAAAACGCGCTGAGTAAGTTAACACGTAGCATGATTAAGGGGTTTCAAAGCCATTAATTAAGTTTAAAGAAAAAAAAAACCATGAGCATACACTACGTAATTTAATTTATTTATCTAATAATAATGTAATTTAATTATCTAATAATAATTTAATTGCATAATTTAAAAGACATAGATTCAATAAGATCATAAATATAGCTTGCAAAGTAAATAATTGTATGACATAATTTAAAAGAGTAATTTAAATAAAGAAAGGAAGATATTCAAGTCTTTTAATTTTCCCGTTACTCCTTAGTCGAGTATCAAGATTTTCTTGGTATTCAAGTTTTTCCCAATTGCATTGCAGTCTCTACATATTTCAAGTAACCGTTGGCCGTAGCCAAATCCGCCATACCCAGTACCACTCCGGAGCCTCGGGAAACCCATACGGATACTCCCGAGAGTGTAGGCCCAAAAATATCTCGCCGTTTTGGCATAGTTTCCCATGTTCAACACCATCATCCAATCAGGCACGACGTGCAAAGCTTGGAGGGCACCTGCAGAGCACTCACCCCCTGCGTAGGTTACTCTCGCCGTTTAGGCACGACGCAAAAAGTTAGAGGGGCATCCGATGGGACACTCACCCTCTACGTAGAAAGCTCAATCTAGTCAAAACGGGATTTCAAAAACGTTTGTTTATGTATTTTATTTCAAAGGAATTTCCACTCGTTTAAACCTTAAAGGCCAATTTCCCAAATTTAGTAAGTTTCTCAAAAATATACTATTTCAGGATGTTGTTCGCTCTGATATCATTTAAAAATCCATTTCATGACCAAAAATTATGAAATTCGAGCAGTAGCTCGCCAACACACTAGCGAACAAGTTTTATGTATTAACTTTTTCAGTCCGGGTTAAGGAAACAAGTCACAAATGAGATTTGCACAGAAATAGTGTTATGTCCGGACTCAGACGTAGCAGTTTTCAAAGATGTAATTTTTAACATATCAAACGAATACGAAATTTGATGAAATTTTACAGACTCACTCCTAACACGATTATCAACAACTTTCATTTAGAACTCAAGGCCTAATTCTCGTCAGATCAGTGGTTAATATTTGGATCAAGTTCGAAACTAATTTTTGTCAGTTTTTATGAATTCGGTAAGAACGCAGATTGGTTCGGTTCAGGTTCGGAGGTCCAAATCTTGACGAAAAATTCTAAAAATTTACAGAGATCATCCAGACTTATAGATCTACAATTCTTATGTTTAACAATAAACCTAATTCGACATAAATCCAATGTCAAAATAATCAATCAGTTCGAATTATGTTTCTGTCTCTATTCCAAAATCCGAATTCAAGGCACGTCTGTTCGGTTCGACTTTCTGGCATCAAATCTCCACCAAATATTATGAAATTTTTACAGGAAGTAAATCAAGGTCTTAGATATTTAATTTTACAGGCTCACTCCTAACACGATTATCTACAACTTTCGTATTGAACTGAAGGCCTAATTCTCGTCGGATCAGTGATTAATATTTGGATCAAGTTCGAAACTAATTTCTGTCAGCTTTTATGAATTCAGTAAGAACGCAGATTGGTTCGGTTCAGGTTCGAGGTCCAAATATTAACACAAAATTCTAAAAATTTACAGCGGTTATCCAGACTTATAGATCTACAATTCTTATGTTTAACACTAAACCTAATTCGGCCTAAATCCAATGTCAAAATAATCAATAAGTTCTAATTATGTTTCTGTCTCTATTCCAAAATTCGAATTCAAGGTAGGTCTGTTCGGTTCAACTTTCTGGCATCAAATCTCCACCAAAAATTATGAACTTTTTACAGGAAGTAGATCAAGGTCTTAGGAATATTTCATGTTTTAAGTTTTCTCGTTTGAACACTTTAAGTGGTCCGAATAAAATCTATAAAAACGCTGCGCCGGTGTAGACAGATTTTAACTAGGGTTTCATTAAATCTATGTATTCGATTGTTTTTAACAACCCAAAACCACAATAAGCGTTAACTTACTTGTATTGGATCGTCCAGCTCGTAGGTGTGGCTTCCAGATCACTGTTTGACTCCTAGATCCGTCGGGATCTCCGTTCTTGATCCGGATCGGGGTTTAGAATAGAAGAGGAATCAAACTAGAATTCGTTTTCGAATTTCGATTGAAAAAGAATGGACAAATCCTTACCACGATGACAAGGTCTCTGAATTTTCGTCCAAGTCTCCGTCTTCCCTTGCCTTCGTGCCTCCGACGACTCCGGGATTAGGGTTTGAAATGTATAGAGATTTTTGTAGGGTTTGAAAAGTATTCGGGGTCGGAGGGGATGAATATTTATAGAATAAGGAGACCTAGGGGATGTCCAAGATCTGCCCTAGGGTGTCTTGAGCTGAAAGGTAAGCAACCGAAGTCGAAAAATCAGAAATCAGGCGAGAAAATATCGCATTGTTCGTTCAAGGGAGCTGGCGCGCGGTTGGCGCATTTTTCCCTTTGCCACGCGCGGCCACCGCGCGGCCTTGGCCGGGACTTCGGTCCGGGCCGGGTCGTGCAATCCGTCGAGCCTTTCCTCCTCTCTTTCGGACTTCTATCCCTCTATGTTCTTGGACTCCAATTTCCGGGCTATTTTTGGACTCCGATTTCCTATCTTAGTTTTATTCGAGTCTGAATCTACATTTGGACTCGAATTATTGAGTCCATCGGCGTTGGATTCACGTGTAACAATTTATTTAATTAAATTATCTTCGGCTTCACGGTTTCTCGGAACTTTAATTCCTTTTTAAATTAAATTCCATTTCTCATTTCCTTATCTATGTATTATGTTTATTTATTTGTTGTATTTATTTATTCTTTAATTATTTATTTTATGTTGTAAAATTCTCGGGTATTACAGTCTACCCTCCTTAAGAATCAACTCCGTCCTCGAAGTTGTATTTCGGCTTTTCTCGTGGTAAGAGTTAGTCCTTTTGTTTATTTTATTATATTGTGACTGAACTCAGAATTAAAATTTCTAAGCTGCCTACGTACCCTGTGAAGGGATCAAGCCATGACGTAGTTCAAAACAATTTGAATTTATTTATTTATTTATTCGGGATACATATTGTCAAGCCAAACTCAAAAATAAATGCATCTACTTTATTACGGGGTATCACATCCTCTCCTCCTTAGGACTTCAGTTATGTCCCCATAACTGCCTACTCATTATTCTCAAAATGGTTCGAGTATTGTTGCCTTACGCAGGTATGTCCGCTTGATTTCCCACTCTCAACGTCCCATGGGTCTCCCTTGATTATTCAGCTGGTCCCGATTTTGGTTTTGGTTCAGGTTCTGTTGAGGGTGTTGATTTTGGAGTCGATGCCCCTGGTTGTTGTCATTTTCACCGTCAGGGTTCCATAGTTGGTCAGGTCCGGCGGCCAGATCTTCTCTTTTGGTGATATTCTTAATATGGGTTCGACACTCTTTCATCCGATGTCCACGTCGACCACATCGGAAGCATGTGTCGGGTTGAGGGCATCCTCTCACCAGATGAGGTTGGTTACACTTTGGGCATCGGGGTACGTACCCATCACGGTTGAAAATCCTTCCATTGTTGCCTTGGGCTGGTCCACTTGGGCCTTCACAAAATTTATTCCCATCCGAGTCATTATCAGCTCTGCGGTCCTTATCTCTCTTGTCTCGTCCATGGGGACCTCGGCTAATCTCACATATCTCCTTCCGCTTCAGTCCTTGAACTCGTGCAACCGCTACCGCACGATCATAAACAACTTGTAGGTCGGGTAGTGCACCCCTGTGATCACCTCGTGAATTTCCAGATTCAAGCCCATTTCAAACTTCTGGGCTTTCTCCATGTCCGTCGGCACCAACCTTGGCGCAAATCTTACCAGTTCCTTAAAGCGGGTGTAGTATTCCTGCACCATTTGGCCTTCTTGTTTTAATAATAGGAATTCCTCGTACATTGCAGCTTTCATGCTCATGGGATAGAATCGATCCCTGAGCAGCTCCATGAACTTTGCCCACGAATAGGGCTCTTCCTCCTCAGTCAACTTCCCTTGGGTGGCCTGCCACCAATCATCTGCTTCGCCTCCCAAGTAATACAAGGCGACGTGTACTTTTTCTCCCTCCGGACACTTGACAGGGTTCAGAAGTTTGTCAAACGTTCTAATCCATTCCTCCAGTTTGGCAGGATCCTCCTGACCAGCGTAGTGTGGTGGCTGGTAGGGGTTTATCATAGCCAGATAATTGACGCGAGCCTGGGGCGGGGGCACTGCAGCAGTCTGCCCTTGGTTCACTTGCGCGTTTCCCAGCGCAATCAGAACCTCTTCTATCGTACAAAGACGATCGCCCACATTGTTCGGTGCGGGGGCGTCTTGCGCACCTTGGTTTCGAGTTCCTACTGGTGGAGTTGGCTCCGTGGTGTTTGGTGGTATTTCTTTAGTAGGTTGTGGTGCAGGTTGGTTTCTCGGTCTTCCCCTAGGTGCCATTCTGTTACAACGTATATAGATTAGGTTCCAAGAATTTAAGAAATTGTTTAGGAAGAGAGTTAAGAAGTCAAGAAGGGGTTGAGTGTTAAGTTTATACATGTCTGGATGTAGCGTTCGGCCAGGGTTGAATGAGTTGCGCGCTAGGAGTAGCAAGTGTCGAGATTTGTTATGCTTAGGCGTGCGCTTAGATGAACGCAATCTAGAACCAAGGCAAGATCAGACTCTAGTTAGCGTTCCTAATTCGATGTCAAACTTCTAAGTTATCTAGTACAAGCAAAAGATCTAAGTTAGAACATCGTCGCTTCTACGTTATCTAAGGTCTAGAAATGCAACATGCACATGCAATTGATGATCCCCCCCCCCCCCGAAAAAAAAAAATTAATGCACTATTTTTCTTTTCCATGGGGTTTTTTAAAATAAAATCTATCCCATGGTGGACTAACAATAGCAATAAGATTTGAGCCTCTATATTGGGCCAAATAAATAACATTTGGCTTCAAAGATATTTGGGCTAAAAATACTTTGGGCTAAGAAATTTAAAAATAATAGTTTGGGCTCTTTATAAGATAAATTTTTTTAAAAAAAAAATAATGGTTTAGAAATAATAGTAAAAATAATAATAGTATAAAAATAATAGGGGTTTAAAAATAATTTAAAAATATCTGGGCTCTGATACCACTTTGTAACACCCCAGTTTTTTATAACCCAGGTCGGAATGTCACCGCCACACCTCCCTGGCAAGACACGGTTTCTCCGAGCTCGCTAAAAAGATGCAAGGCTATGGTTTTTCAGAATTTAAAACATTCAAACGGCCCATTGTAATATAACTTGAAAATAATGTCATTACAGTTGCAGCGGAAAATAATAGCTAATTATATAGATAGCAGCGGAATTTAAAAATTGGGCCAACATGGCCAAAACACGGGTTAAACAGGCCCGTTCATGCAAGTCATAACTAAATGCAGGAATTTAAAACAGAGTTTTCCCCAAATGTTCCCCTATATGCATATGATGATACATAATCCACATACTCTGAAAGAAAAGGGAAAATGTGGTTTGGTCAGCAAAAACGTGTTGAGTAAGTTAACACCTAGCATGATTAAGGGGTTTCAAAGCCATTAATTAAATTTAAAGAAAACATGAGCATACACTACATAATTTAATTTATTTATCTAATAATAATTTAATTGTATAATTTAAAAGACATAGATTCAATAAGATCATAAATATAGCTTGCAAAGTAAATAATTGTAGGACATAATTTAAAAGCGTAATTTAAATAAGGAAAGGAAGATATTCAAGTCTTTTAATTTCCCCGTTACTCCTTAGTCGAGTATCAAGATTTTCTTGGTATTCAAGTTTTTCTCGATTATATTGCAATCTCTACATATTTCAAGTAACCGTTGGCCGTAGCCAAATCCGCCATACCCAGTACCACTGCGGAGCCTCGGGAAACCCATACGGATACTCCCGAGAGTGTAGGCCCAAAAATATCTCGCCGTTTTGGCATAGTTTCTCATGTTCAACACCATCGTCCAATCAGGCACGACGTGCAAAGCTAGGAGGGCACCCTGCAGAGCACTCACCCCCTACGTAGATTACTCTCGTCCGTTTAGGCACGAAGCAAAAAGCTAGAGGGGCACCCGATGGGACACTCACCCTCTACGTAGAAAGCTCAATCTAGTCATAACGGGATTTCGAAAACATTTGTTTATGTATTTTATTTCGAAGAAATTTCCACTCGTTTAAACCTTAAAGGTCAATTTCCCAAATTTAGTAAGTTTCTCAAAAATATACTATTTCAAGACGCTGTTTGCTCCTATATCATTTAAAAATCCATTTCATGACCAAAAACTCTGAAATTCGAGTATTAGCTCGCCAACACACTAACGAATAAGTTCGTGTTTTAACTTTTTCAATCCGGGTTAAGGAAACAAGTCAAAAAATGAAATTTTGCACAGAAATAGTGTTCTGTCCGGACTCAGACATGGCAGTTTTCAAAGATGTAATTTTAACATATTAAACAAATACCAAATTTGATGACATTTTACAGGCTCACTCCTAACATGATTATCTACAACTTTCATTTAGAACTCAAGGCCTAATTCTCGTCCGATTAGTGGTTAATTTTTGGATCAAGTTCGAAACTAATTTCTGTCAGCTTTTATGAATTCGGTAAGAACGCATATTGGTTCGGTTTAGGTTCGGAGGTCCAAATCTTAACGAAAAATTCTAAGAATTTACAGTAGTCATCAAGACTTATAGATCTACAATTCTTATGTTTAACACTAAACCTAATTCGGCCTAAATCCAATGTTAAAATAATCAATAAGTTCAAACTATGTTTCTGTCTCTATTCCAAAATCCGAATTCAAGGCAGGTCTGTTCGATTCGAATTTCTGGCATCAAATCTCCACCAAACATTTTGAAATTTTTACAAGAAGTAGATCAAGGTCTTAGAAACATATTTCATGTTTTAAGTTTTCTTTTTGAACACTTTAAGTGGTACAAATAAATTCAATAAAAATGTTGTGCCGGTGTAGATAGATTTTAACTAGGGTTTTTGTTAAATCTATGTATTCGATTGTTTTTAACAACCCAAAACCACAGTAAGCGTTAACTTACTTGTATTGGATCGTCCGGCTCGTCAAGTTCGTAGGCGTGGCTTCCAGTTCACCGTTTGACTCCTAGATCCGTCGGGATCTCCGTTCTTGATCCGGATTGGGGTTTAGAATAGAAGAGGAATCAAATTAGAATTCATTTTCGAATTTTGAATGAAAAAGAATGGACGAATCCTTACCACGATGACAAGGTCTCTGAATTTTCGTCCAAGTCTCCGTCTTCTCTTGCCTTCGTGCCTCCGACGACTCTGGGATTAGGGTTTGAAACGTATAGAGATTTTCGTAGGGTTTGAAAAGTATTCGGGGTCGGAGGGGACGAATATTTATAGACTTAGGAGACCTAGGGGACGTCCAAGATCTGCCCTAGGGTGTCTTGAGCCGAAAGGTAAGTAACCGAAGTCGAAAAATCCGAAATCGGGCGAGAAAATCTCGCATTGTTCGTTCAAGGGAGTTGGCGCGCAGTTGGCGCGTTTTTCCCTTCGCCACGCGCGGCCACCGCACGGCCTTGGCCTGGACTTCGGTCCGGGCCGGGTCGTGCGATCCGTCGAGCCTTTCCTCCTCTCTTTCGGACTTCTATCCCTCTATATTCTTGGACTCCGATTTCCAGGCTATTTTTGGACTCTGATTTCCTATCTTAATTTTATTCGAGTCTGAATTTACATTTGGACTCGAATTATTGAGTCCATCGGCCTTGGGTTCACGTGTAACAATTTACTTAATTAAATTGTCTTCGGCTTCACGGTTTCTCGGAACTTTAATTCCTTTTTAAATTAAATTCCATTTTCTCATTTCCTTATCTATGTATTATATTTATTTATTTATTGTATTTATTTATTATTTAATTATTTATTTTATGTTGTAAAATTCTTGGATATTACAACTATTCCATTAAGATAGGACAATTTTTTAGCAGTTAATAAAAGTAAATAAAGAAATTAATAAACAAATTCAATTAAGTGTACTTGCATGCATGTTGAGAGAATGATGTTTTGTGATAGATGGTTGTCAGTGCCACAAAGAAAACGTAACCAAATTATTGCATCACATATAATACCGCATACATCACAAACAACATACAAGCCATCATAAAAACCACTCAAACTACATGCCAAAAAACCGGCATGTATCAGTTAATAAATGGACCCACATTTTAAAACATTACAAAATTAAAGCGTAGACATCATATGGATCTACCTGCACTCAAGGTATATGCACCGTATCCACTTCTAAACAAATCGTTCATTAATCGTTTATAAATGTACACAACATAATACTAAATGCTAGGATGATAGAATATTCAAGGCAATACCAATGATATCAGGCTATCAGCAGTTTAGTAGAGAAGTAGAGATATACTATAGTAATCCATTTCATAGGTAACTTAATAAATTAAAGACTATTATTGTTTCTATATGCCTAAACTATTTTAAATTATTCATTTATATCATAATCAATTTTTTTGAAAAATATATACTTCAACTATTGAATTTTAGAAAAAATCTATATTTCCATTCAAGTTGTTGCTAAGGAATAGAGTTCCTGGTTAAAATTTGGGATTATGGTTTCGATTCCGGTACTATATATGTTTTTGATTTAACCTAACCTATAGTACCGGAATCAAAACCATAATCCCAGATTTTGACTAGGAACTCTTTTCCTTATGTAACCCAATTTGTATATGCATATTTAACGAAGAAATATATTTAACATAAATATGTTTGAAAATATAGATTCTTCTAAGATTTAATAGTTGAATTGTATTATTTTCCAACAGAAAAATTTAAATATAAAAATAAGCACTTTAAAATAGTTCAAGCAAAAAAAAAATTGTTCTTCAATTAAAAATACATACTATTAAGAGGGGTGTCAATTACAGGTTTCAGGTCGTGTTTGTATCGGGTTGATCAGGTTGTATAATATTTCAGGTCGGGTTTCGGGTCGAACCTGATTTGGGAAAAAATCCAAAATGACTAAACCCAAACCTGAAATTTTTCGTGTCGTTCGGGTTCGTTTTTTCGGGTTATAAGCAAAATTTACAAAATTTAAGGTTTCGAGTCGTGTTCGTGTCAGGTTGAGCAGGTGGAATAATATTTCAGGTCGGGTTTCGGGTCGACCTGATTTGGAAAAAACCCAAAATGACTAAACCCAAACCTGAAATTTTTCGTGTCGGTCGGGTTCTTTTTCGGATTCGTGACCCCTACTATTATAGTAACATGCATGGCAAATTTAGTGTTCAAAAAGTATACCAATGGAGTATTAAAAAAAAAAAAAAAGGAGTAGCATTTGTTGGGTCATCCAATGAATTGAACAACACTCCAAACACTTATGACAATGATATATCTGACCTACTTAGTACTCCTAAAATGACAAAAATAATAATTAACCAACATATATAGTACCATAATCTAACACATTATTGTCAAAACATAGTCATGTCAGCATTTAATTAGAAAAAAGTAATCCCCACCAGTTGGTCCTCCACTAACAAAAGATAATTAATCTAAACATTATGCTAATTTGACAAGACACTACAAGAAAAATTCGTTTTACCGACCCCAAAATGGGATCGGTAACTAGGTTTAACGGGTCGTCCAGAGGTGTACCGACCCCATTACCAACCCAACCGCGGGTCGGTAATTTGATGGTAGGTAATCTGGCGCCGACCAAAGATTCTGGAGGTCCGGAGATTACCGACCCCATTTGGGATCGGTAAATCTCTTATATGAAATAAAATGTGCTCAGGAGAGCTCGAACCCACAGCCTGAGCATCACCTAGCCACGCCCTAACCAGCTGGGCTACCCCTTTGCACCACCAATGGGAAGCCGCCACGTGTCATATATATTAATTCCTCCCCAAATGCTGAAGAGAGGGTTCGAACTCAGGTGAAGTGGATTTCTCACCCGCGCGCGTGCCATCCGGATACACAATTTTTCATGATATCATATGCAATTTGTTAAATATATATAATATTTTTATATATAAATGTGTAAATTAATAACTTAAAGATTAATATAAAAATTGATATTATTTAAAAAAATAAATAATAGAATAATCCATTAATAAATAAAACATAAAATTAAATTAAATGGGTAAAATTAATTAAAATACTAAAAACATAAATCAATATGATTAAATATCAATTAAATTATAAACTTTATAAAAATTTTAAATTCCATAATTAAAAATTTAAAATAACATATTCAATATAAAATTCAATAATTAATATGAATAATTCGGTCGCTAATTCAATCGGTTTAGGGACCTAATATGTTCGATCATGAATTTTGGTCGCTAAATTGACTTTTTGTTGTAGTTAATTAAATTGAAATATAAAATATAAACTAAAATTATATTAATTAACTAATAAAGAATTTATTAATTAATTAAAATATAAAATAAAATTAATTAAATCAAAAAAATTGAAATCAATGAATTAAATAAAATAATAAAATTATTCAAAAATTAAAAAAATAAACGTAAATAATAACATAAATTTATTTTTTATATAAAATACTATGAGTCAAAAATTAAAAATAAAATTAAATTAAATTAAATATTGCTAAACAATTAAATAAATTATTGAATTCAATAGTTAAATTAATAAATAAATAAATAATTAAATTATAAAATAAATGAATAATTAATTGCCTCAAATAAATAAATAATTGAATTATATAAATAATCAAATATATATTTAATAAAAATATAAAATAAATAATAAAATAATGGGAAAAACAGAAAAAAAATTTTAAAAAAAAATTGAAAACAACTACAGACCCTAAATTGGGGTCGATAACAATTATCAACCCCAAATGGGGTCGGTAATGCCGACCATATTAATTTTTGGTCGGTGTTTTGGTTTTCGAATGCCCCAGGTTCCAATAACGGCTACATATTACCGACCCCATTTTGGGGTCGGTAATGGGGTCGGTAAAATCCGACCCGGACTATGGTGGTCGGTTGTGGTCGGTAATTGGATTTTTTTCTTGTAGTGAGGATTTATTATGAGGTATGTGGGGTTTGTTTACGGGTTTGGATAGGATGATGAATGAGTGACATTCAGCTGGTGCTGGCGTGCTGACCCGATGAGGTATGCGTGCTGAGTGTTACTGAGATGTGTGTTGAGTATTTAATGGTGTTTGATTTATATAAAAACACTCAGCACATACAAATCACGCATTCAGCAAATATAAAAGCAAATACAAAGCACTTTTTTAGCACTTCAGCACCTGCTGATTCTGCTCCCAAACCAAATTTTATGTTGGGTACAGTTACTGTAAAGATAATAAATCATCCGCATATGAAGACAACAAATTCCAACCATTGATTTAAATCTGACGGCTATAAATCAAAAAGGGTATAATTGTTAAAAAAGTTGTAACCGTTTTTATATATACCAAACCAAGATTATTTCCTAATCTATGGTGATTCATATCTAATTCAAAATAATTTCCTGTAATCAAAATATTTTTCTTTAATGACTGGAAAAACTTCCTTATTTAATAATTTAAAAATATTTAGTGACTTAGCATTAAATAATCTCATCAATTACAACATAAGCACTCAGCGACATTATAAAGTGAATTCAGCGACATCACATATTTTTCTTTAATAAATATCGCTGAGCATCAAACACTCTTTCGCTGATTCTAACATATTATGTCGGTGGTATCTACAATATTATTTTGCTGAATTAGGTTTTATGTGTCGCTGGTTTTATAATATTATTGCGCAGAATTAGGTTTGATGTGTCGCTAATTCTACCACTATATGTCGCTGAATTAGGTTTGATTCTGCCTCCAAACAAGCAAAAGATGTCGCTGATATGAGACTATAAATTCGATGAAATACAACTATCAAGTCGCTGATTTTCTTTAGATTATCTATTTTTAGTAAGTATTAATGATTATGTTTATTTTTTGTCAGTCAATGTAGGCACATTTATTTTTATTTTTAGTAATCATTATATTTTTTCTTTGTCTAGCTACGGTAATGTAAGCTCATCGAGTCGCTGAAATATTTATGAATAGATCGCTGAAATATTGCTTATATAGTCGCTGAAATACCTATAATATATCGCTGAGATTAGTATAAATATGTTGCTGAAAATACAGTGTAAGTGTCGCTGCATTCACTATACAATGTCGCTGAATTTACTATACAATATCGCTGAAATTGGCACATACATCTATTTTTAGTAAATAAACCTATTTTTTAGTAAATAATCATATTGTCTCATACGCACATGAATATATGGTTTTGTATAATTATTAATTTATCCATTAATTTAATCATGTCCATCTATTCATATACAAATCAACATCTCAATCCTCTTGTCTGTACCGTAATGCGAGATTCAATCCGCACCAAAACATGTGCGCTCTATGTTTACAACAGTGAACCTTGTAATTTTCACATTTGCGGGATATAGAGTAATCGTGCTAACACCGATAAGTCCTATTTATATATTCCATGTTTGCATCAAAATCCCCATTTGACAATATTATTGGCATAATCCCGATCACTCCCAATATAAATAAACTGAAAATTTGTACAATTTTTCATTAATGTGGCAGATACACCAATTTCTTTTCTATGTTATTGGATTATTTTGTTCATGATTAAATGGAAAAAATGTCAAATAGGTCCTTTTTCTTTTCCAAAAATCCAAATCAGTCATTTTTCTATTTTATTACCAAAACAGTCTGCTACATAAATGGAATAATTTAGAAGGTTGGAGGCCAAATATTTTGGTAATAAAATAGAAAAAGGACTAATTTGGATTTTTGGAAAAGAAAAAGTACGTATTTGTCAATTTTTCCATGATTAAATTGATGAAATTTGTAAAACGACGCCTATATTTTTGTTGTATTCTCCATTGTTCGTGTTGGAAATAATCTACGTTGTGTTGTTTACACTAATTCATGTGCGCTCGATCATCCTTGTTACGCTATTGCTCAACATGTGGCCTTTACTGAGTATCTTTTTAGTACAAAAAATAATAACTTGACACAATGAGAATAATGAGTGAAGATTTATCTCCTTAAAAAAATCTACATATTGGGGTAAGATTATTAAAGTAAAGGAGCATTCCTGCATTACAAGATTTCATTATACCAATAATTTAATTAATTATAGCAATAAATCAATATATTTATGATTAAAATAATACTAAAATAATTAAACAGGAAATCATTTAAATTCAGCACTTCAACCCTTAGTATCAAAACTATACCCTTTAAAAAGATCATTGTTAAAATTAAAAAACTAGGGTTTCATGGAGCCTGAATTCTCTCGCCTTCGCCACCCAAGGAACCGCCGCCTACTCCTCCGGATCCAGGCGTTCCATCACCGCCGGCCAGTGGCGGATCCACGCCTAGGCTGGGTGGGGCTCCAGCCCCACCTCTTTTTTTTTAAAAAAAATATATATAGTATTTATTTATTTAAAATTTATAGTAATTATTATATTAGTATATTATTAATTGGTTTCTAAAGCCTTACCACAAATGAGTTTTTTTAAAGTCTTGCAATTTAAAATTAATATCTTGTGAATGCCATATAATTGAAAAGAGTTACTCCCTCCGTCCCACTCCAAGTGTCTTGTTACTGTTGGGCACGGGAATTAAAGTAGAGTTGGTTTGTGAGTATATGGTGGGGTCCACATAGTTGTTGGAGGGAAAAATTATTTCTATTTATAGAAAGAAGACATTTGTAATGGGACATCCAAAAATAGTAAGTAGGACATTTGGAATGGGACGGAGGGAGTATTAATTTTGTGTGAATGTGAAAGAGAAAAAAATGTTCATAACTTTGATATTTTTTGCCATTTCATGTGTGTTTTAGTGTGCCAAACAAGAAATCACATACTTCCTCCGTCCCATTTGAGAAGTCTCATACCCATTTCTTTTGGACACGATATTTTAGGTAGAATGCGTTATTGTGTTAAAGTGAAGTAAATAGTTGATGTGATGTTTATTTGAAGGAGCAAAAATTTTTTATATAAGAAAATATGTCAATTGTAATGGGACGGACGGAAATAGAAAGTGAACATTTGAAATAGGATGGGGGCGTTTTTTTTTCTTAAAGCAAATTTCAGCCCTACCACCTGCAAATTTCTGCATCCGCCACTGCCGCCGGCTAAACCCTCCTTTCGGGATATAGCTATCCCTCGCCCGCCCTCTGATATTCCAGTGAATTCGACACAGCCCCCTCTAGGGAATTTGGTTACATTCGATCTAGTTGATGGCAACCCCCTGCTTTCCAGTATTGATTTCGCTGATGCTGCTATTGCCCGTCTGAGCGCCCCCTTCGCGGACGCCTTGGTGGTGCAACTTCTTGGCAAACGTGTTAGTTTAACTACCATGCAAATGGGTCTCACGAGAATTTGGAAACCAAAAGGTCACTTTAAGGTGGTAGACAGTGATAAAAGTTACTTCTTGGTGAAGTTTGGAGCGGATGAAGATCGTCGGAAGGCGTTATTTGACGGTCCTTGGACATTGTTTGTCACCACCTCGCGGTGGCTCCGTGGACGAAAGATACGCATGCTAATGCGGGGAAGATTACTCGTACTTCGGTATGGGTTCGATTCCCGGGGTTGGATCCAATGTTTATTGAGGAGGAAGCGCTCCTTCTTATTGGTAAGCTTGTGGGTAAACCGATGAGAGTTGATGTTAATTCGAAAGAGTTAAATCGAGGAAGGTTTGCGCAGGTTTGCGTTGAGATCGACTTGGCCAAACCTGTCATTGGTAAAGTTCGTATTGCAAAGTGTTGGCAGTCGGTTGCGTACGAGGGGCTTCATCATATTTGTTGTGTACATCATGTGCAGGCGCCTGATGCTAAACCTCCGGTTTCCCCATCATGTCAATCGGAGACAAATCAGGCTATTGGAGCCACGGATGGTTCCTTGCCAAGTGATGCTGCGCTGGCAGCGAATAATTTTGGTGAGCGCAACCAGTCTGCGTCACAAGTGGCCTTACCTTGGGTGGTGTTAAAGGAGCAGCCGGGAGGGGGTACTATTTCAGAATCCCAGGATATTGCTACTCATGGGGTAGTGGCTCCGGGTTACACGTCCACTGCGGCCGGCTCGGCATGAGGGTCGCCAGGGTAACTCTAGAGTTCCTTTCCAGGATCGAACAAATCATATGGGTAATGTCTTAAGACTGGTGTTGGGAGGACATATATGCAAAAAGAAATGGTTGTGAGTAGCAAGGCTTTTGCAAGGGCAAGGCCTGAGTATATGGAGAAAGAAGGGGGTGACAGCCACGATGACTTTAAACGTGTTAAAGGAGAGCGGCAGCACCGGTCTATGAATTATGGTAAACCTTCTGCCACAACTTATGGGACAAAGGAGAATATTAATCCTTACCAGAACTCTTTTAGTGTGCTTGACACTGGGGCAAGTGCGATGGAGACTGAGTCTCCAGATGCGCGGGTACGTGATCAGCCTGATGACGTTGCCCATGGTTGAGTTTCATGACTTTACCATCCTTGCATGGAATATACACGGCGCCATACATAGGTCTACACATCGCCACCTATTGGATATGCTTCGTACATATTCTCCATCGTTGCTTATCGTTATGGAGCCGCGAGGGCTGTTTCAGCGGCTTCATGTTCTCCTGTATAGAAATAATTATGAGGCCGTCCACATCAATGAATGTGTCGGTCAAGCTGGGGTTTATGGATACTTAAGAGAATTGGCCTCCCGATCACTTTGTCGGTGGTATCTATTTTTCCCCGCGTCATCACTCTCCATCTTGCTAGCGAGCAGGTTTCTTGGTTTATGTCCGCAGTATATGCTAATCCGTGTGCTATGGACTAGGGTGGGCACGGTTCGGTTATCCTGAGTTGTTCAGGTATTTGTATTTGTATTTGAACCGGACAAATACTTAGATGAAGTATTTGTATTTGTAACCGGACTCCTCGGTTAACCGGGGGTTCGGTTTCGATTAGATTCAGCGGTTAAGCGATTCGGTTCGAATATTTTATCCAAGCCTATTAAACTTTATAATCAAATCTTTATTTCTTAATGTATGTTTACTTTTGAGGTTATTACAATACATAAAATAATCATATAGTTATCGAATTCGGTGGTTCATTTTAGTGTTATCAAAATATATTTATTATAATTAAAAAATCTTAGTTTAGTGTCTATTTCAATAATGAGTATTCTTAAGGGTAAAAAATTAATATAGGACACATTTTTTTATAGTTGTCTTTATTGACATATAATTATATACCATCAAATCTGCATAATATATACAATATATATAATTTTTTAAATACAATAAACATATTCGGTTCGGTTCGATTAATCGGAGAAAAAAATTATAGTATTTGTATTTGTATTTGAACCGGGCAAATACTTAAATAAAGTATTTGTATTTGAACCGGGGTCCTCGGTTAACCGAAAATTCGGTTCGATTTCGATTCGATTTTGCGATTCAGCGAATCGGTTCGAATATTTTGTCCACCCTACTAGTGACCACTGAACATGTCTGAATACTCACGCGGTTGGTTAATGATAACTGTTGATGTATATGCTCAGTTGATCCTTTTCCAGATATGAGGTGGACCACTGACAAGTAGTTTTTTTTGTTTGTATTCACCCGTTGTGAAATGTGGCACCACAATGCTAGGGGGCCTCATAATTTTTAGTCACCAGGGACACGGAAAAGGCTCAGTCACATAATCAACACCTTAAAGCTATTATTAAATATAATAATATTATATCCTAAATAACTAAATCCAATAAACAAGAAATATAGTACTACTTATCTAATACCATAGAAATTACCCGAAATAATTTTAATTCATTAAGTAGACTTTTATTAAATATTTAAACAACACTTGTAAAATTATATATGTAAATTTGTCTTTTCCAAAAGAAATATGAATTTCAATATCAAGGGTAATAGAATTATATAGTTTATGGAATATTTTTTAAATCTATTTTTTAAATTATATATATAAGTTTTTATATATATACACATTGGTCTTGAAAATTATTATGAGGATAGTATGTGAATATTTTAAGTATTTTGATATTCATTATAGAATAAATTTTTATAAAAATAAAAGTATGAGTTTTTATGTGAATCTATGAGAATTAACTTTTATATAGAAGAAAATATATTCATAGATTATAATTTTTATTTGATGATGACATGAAGACTTTGTGGTTTGAGTATTGTTATGAATAAAATAAAACCATGCATGTATATTATTATTATCTTTTTGAAAGCACATTAATATAAATACAATACTTAAAATAAATAAATAAATATTATATTATCATATCCAACTCATTGAGTATAAATGCATGCTACTAAATAATGGCAAGAATAATGATTTTTGTGGACAAGCTAATACTTCAATCATTTTCATGATACACTACTTACACAAATACAAGGTTAAAAGCAATTGCAAGAAATTTTCTTCCTAAAGAAATAGATGAAAAATCAACATGATTAACAAGTGTCTTGGATGAATGGCTAGCAAAGAAAGGTGATCAATTATCTCTTGAACCCACCAAGATTAATAGCCTCCATAATAGGCAAACCATTATGTTAATAGACAACATGATGGACAAAATTAATAGCCTCCCAAATTAATAGCCTCTTTGTTAGGCTATAAGAACCAAATGAGTGGATACGATACTCTAACCATTATTGCTCAAGACACACTTAATTGGATGATTGGTGAGGTTGTAATCACTCTCACAATGTGTCATGTTCGATTGTTCAAATCTTAGCCTATAAATAGGGGGAGTTTCTAGCCTTCAAACACACCAATCTCATCCACCTCATTAGCCAAATTCACTACCCATTTTATTCTTCAAAGTTCTCCCACATAGTGAGTATATTTTAAGGATTGTGGAGTCTTGTAGGCTTGGCAACCTTCATCATTCTAAGAGTTCTAACTCTTCTCAACACTTGATTAGTAAGATATCCTCCTTGTAAACTTGTATCTTAGAGATCTAAATCTTTTATTTTTATACTATAAATTGATTTCCCTCTATTTGTCGAATTTCAGTGAAACCCGTAATTTGTGGTGCGAATCTTGTGTTATAACGGCCATTATCTTTGAATCTTCTTGCTCTTATACATCAATTCTGTAAGTTAACATTCTCTACTTCAAGTTTTGGAGATCCCAATCCATGTTTTAAGAGTACAAAATTAGAATTTCCCCATTATACCAAAATCTGTCAGTTTTTCGTTTACATAAAGATCCATCTTTTTAAACTATTTTGGTTCATTATCCCTCAAAGGTTCCTTCATAAAACTTGTTCCTTATTGAGTTTAGTATCTTTCTGGAAAATTTTATAATTTTTAGAACTCGTATGAAAAAGTTATGGGATCCGCTTTATCGAAAGGTCGAAATCTCTTTTTTTTGAAATCTAAGAAATGATAGTGTTTTCTGAAATCCACATTTTTGAAGGTCGTAACTGTCTCAAAGCCAAATAGTTTCTTCATGAAAAATATTTATCTATGTGTTATCTACATTGTGGTAAAATTTTAGAATTTTTCATTGTGAATTACTATTTTTAAAACCTGTTGAAAATTATAGAGTCACTATTGAATTTCTGGCAGAATACATGTTCTGAAAAAAAACTCAATTTTTGAAATGTTTCCATACCTTATTTTGAAAAGTGTAAAACATGAAACTTGTTCAACTATGTGTTGAGTAAGTTTTCTCTCTCATCATGAATTCTCTCCCTCCGGATGGTCTTCCTGGTGAGAGCTCTCCCAATGCTTCTGCATCTTTCAGCCCGCCTTCTTCATTGGTTTTCACAGACCCCAAGGTCAAGATTAAGCCGACGTTCAGAGACATGATCCTGGCAGGGAAAGTAGCCAACCCGTCACCTTTCAAGGACGAGAAGATATCGGAGGAACTGGTAAAGCTGGAGCTTATCGATGGTGACAGACTCCGGCCTCGACTCTACCTGGCTCCTCAAATCCTGGAACGACTTCATAAACCATGGGAGGATGCTATCATTGTCTCCGTACTCGGGAAACGAGTTGGTTACATTGCCCTAAAGGAAAAGCTAACTCGACTTTGGAGGGTAGCAGGATCTTTTGAAATGATTGACATTGATGAAGGGTACTTCATAGTGAAATTTGACAGAGGGGAGGATAGGACCCGGATCCTTAATGGTGGCCCGTGGGTGGTGTTTGATAGTTACCTTACTATTGTTCCATGGAAACCCCATTTTTCAGCAGCTGAAAACTCCCCCAAAAAAACTATTGTGTGGGCTCGGTTTCCTCGGATGGGGGTGGAGATGTATGATGAGTTCATTGTTACACAAATGGCAAGGGCTCTAGGAACACCTGTGAGGGTAGATGACATGACAAAGCAAGTCAACAGGGGCAAATATGCCCGTGTTTGCGTTGAGATAGACCTCAGCCAGCCATTGGTTACAAGTATATTGATTGGAGAGTATTGGCAGAAGATTTCATATGAAGGGCTTCACCTTATTTGCAACTCCTGTCAACACTATGGGCACACCAGTAATGCTTGCAAGGTGAACAGGAATCTGGAAATGGAGAACTTGGTGTCTCCGGTGGTGGGAAACCAGGGAAAGGAGAACAAGGAAGAGGGTGGTAGCAAGCTCAAGAAAGACAAAATTGAAACCCTACTTGCTGGGAAAGTGCATGTTGGCAGCAAGGAGCAGGAAGTGGCAGGGGGGAAGTATTCCGAGGTTGCAGTATTTTCACCAAATCCGAATAGTGACAAAGCAAGAAACGTTGACTTGGGGGAAACTAGTACCCCTTACACTCAAAAGGATAGCTCAGGACCCGATGAGGCAATGGCAGAAATCTTGGAGACAAAAGGTGACATTCCCTCTCAACCCTCTTGTGATGAATGGGTGAAGGTAGTGAGGAAAAAAAATAATAACAAAGGGGGAAAGAAAAGTAATGTGTCGGCTAGCAAGGCCACACCAACTCAGATGGGCCGAAACACAGATGGGCCAGGAAGCAAAGTGATAAAGAACTATGGTGGCCCAAAGCCTATAAAGAAAATCACAAATTTTCTATCCAGTTTTGAGAAGGCAAAAAAGGGAAAAGGTATAAGGATCTTGGGACGGGCTTCACAGATCAGTGGGCCTCCAAACGAAGATAATGGGAGGAAAAAAATGAAAAGGGACCGCCCACCTGCAACCAAGGAGGAAATAGATGACAGAGCGTTGGCGGACGAACAGAGCGGGTATGAGCAGGAAGACTCTTGCAAGGAGAATAAAGATCCTAATGGGGGAGAGCAGGAAATGCTTGAGGGAGATAGAAAGGATGGGGCAGATGGACCAGAGGAACCCTAAAGCTTTGGGCCATGAGAGGGTAAGAGGTTCCATACTCATTCTTTTTATATTTTTTTTATGGATTACAAAAAATTCAAAAACTGTAAAGTGTTGTCCTGGAACATTGGGGGCATTATGGGAGCACAATCGAGAAGAATGCTGAAGGAATTCATGAGAATGTATAGTCCGGATGCTATCTTTATCTATGAACCGCAAGCTGTGTTTGGCTATTCGAAGAGGTTTTTGAAACAAAATGGTTATGAGGCCTTAGAGGTGCAGGAAGCTAGAGGGAAGTCGGGTGGAATTTGGGCTCTAGTCAGGACGGGGACTCAATTCCAAATCCATACCATTGATAAAAGGGATCGGATGATCACCTTGAGGGTGGCTAGTGGGGTGGACCATTGGTTCATTACGGCCTTATATGCCTCCCCAAGATATGAGGAGCGACGGATAAATTGGAGGGACTTACTTCAGGTGGCTGATAATATTGAAGGGGCATGGGGGGTTATTGGGGATTGGAATCAAATCCTAACGGCCATGGAGGTTAAGGGGGGGCTGTACAATATGTCCAGAGCTGGAGAACTTGGGAATGTACTACTTGAGTGTGGCCTGGATACTATTAACACTCAAGGTGGTATGTTTACATGGTCAAGACCTATGGGGGAAACTAGGCGTATCTACAAAAGGTTGGATAGATGTGTGGCCAACCTTGATTGGGTGACGAACTTCCCGTTGGGGAGTGTGAAGACGCTCCCACGAGTAGGATCGGACCATTGCCCGCTTTTACTCTCATGCGGCACACCCCCTCAAAGAGTCATAAACAAGTCGTTCCGGTGGGAAGCGTCGTGGATTGAAACACAAGAGTATAGGCCGGTGGTTGAGGAAGCCTGGGGTCAGCAAGCTACCAATATTGGAGAGCAACTTGATCATGTTAAACATCAGTCCATTGAATTTAGCAAATCTCACAGTGGCAATTATAAGTGGAGGAAAGTGAAGTTAATGAAGAGGTTAGCAGGGATTTCTAAAATGCTAGAACGGGTTGATTCGGTTCGGCTAATTCTCTTGGAGGATGAGCTTCGGAAAGAGTTGGATGTAGTGCTGGCCCAAGAGGAGATTCACTGGTATCAACGGGCTCGGGATAACTGGGTGAAATTGGGGGATAGAAACACGGCGTATTTTCATGCCCGGGCAAAAACTAAAGGGCACAGGAACAGAATTCATGGGTTATTCATGAATACTGAATATTGGTGTGAGGAGGAGCAATCACTCAAGGAGCATGTTAAAGAATATTTTCAAGAGCTCTATGCCAAGCCTGATCGGAATCTGAACCAAAGGCTGGATGAGATTGATTCCCATTACACGCTGCCTGGCTTCTGCCCACTTGAGAATGAATCTGTCATGACCCTGGGGAAGGACTTGGAAGTGGAAGAGGTGGAGGCAGTGATTAAGGAGATTAAGGGCTTGTCAGCTCCGGAGCCGGATGGATTCCCCGGACTCTTTTACAAGAAACTATGGCCGTTGGTGAATAAGTCGGTGTATAATTTTGTCAAGGAAGCCTTTGTGAAGGGATGGTTTGAACAGGAGATGGCAAAAGCACATATATGCCTAATCCCTAAGGTTGAAACCCCCACGGTGATTAGAGATTTCCGGCCGATTACCCTTTGTAATGTCACATATAAAATAGTGACTAAGGTGCTTGTAAACCGTATTCGTCCCATTCTTCAGAATATTATTTCCTTGCACCAGTCGGCATTCTTGCCGGGTAGAGGTACTATTGACAACGTTGTGACGCTGCAGGAGATTATAAGCTCAATAACGAAGTCTCATAACAGAGCTAAAGCGTTATTACTCAAGATTGATGTGGCTAAGGCATACGACAACGTATGTTGGGATTACTTGGAACTTTGCCTATCAGAGTTAGGGCTGCCTGAACATATCAGACGCTTGATCATGTTTTGTGTCTCATCTCCCTCGTACTCAATTCTTTGGAATGGGGAAGCCTTGGAATATATCAAGCCGGGAAAAGGACTTCGCCAAGGAGATCCTATATCCCCATACTTATTCTTGATAGTCATGGAGAAGTTATCACTACTGATACAGAAGCTGGTCCAACAAGGGAGATGGAAGCCAATTAAGATGACAGGATGGGATGTGGATATATCCCATTTGGCCTTTGCCGATGACCTCATTCTCTGTGCCGGGGCTGATGAGGAAAGTGTCAATAGCATCTGCAGCGCGCTGGACAGTTTTGCTGCGGTCTCTGGTTTGAAGCTCAATCCAAATAAATCTGCCCTTTTTGTCTCCAAATCAGTAAGTCATCAAGAAGCGGCTGACCTGGCTGGAAAACTCAATATCTCCAAAGTTGACAATCTGGGGACTTATTTGGGCTTCCCCATGCTAAAAGGGAGAACGAGATGTAGGGATTTCGATTTCATCTTGGACAAACTTGACGCCAGGATGAAAGGTTGGGCGTGCAAGTTTCTTAATAAGGCTGGGAGACTAACCTTGTGCAGGGCAGTCATGGCCGCAATTCCCACCTATGTAATGCAGCTTCATTGGCTTCCGGAGGGAGTTTGCGAAGCTATTGATAGGAGGATGAGAAGGTTCTTATGGAAGGACAACAACAACAAGGGCCTTTATTTGGTGAAATGGGACAAGGTGGCGATGCCCAAAGCTGAAGGAGGGTTAGGCTTGAGGAAGGCGCGTATAATGAATATTGCCCTTCTAGGCAAGCTCTTATGGAATAAGCTTCACTCAAATGATAAAAAACCTGGGTCAGAATGGTGAAGGAGTACATACCTGAAATGGGATCTGGTACCGCGGCAGAGAGACCAGCCAAGTCTAAGCTTCAAAGTTTGCTACAAAAAATCATTCCCCTTCTAAAGCATGGCTATCAGTTTCGAGTTGGTTGTGGGGAGGCCTCCTTGTGGTTCTCCGACTGGTGGAAAGGTGCCCAACTTGGCCCACTCATGCCATTTATAGCCATTCAAGATGTTCAACTTCAAGTGAAAGATATCATTGAGCAAGGTGAATGGGAGAAAGCATATACAGTCCTACCTGAGAATATTGCTAAGGAAATCACTGCTATACCCCCTCCGATCCTCCATGAATGTGTCCCGGACGTTTGGATTTGGAAAGGGAGCCCCAGTGGCATGTATACAGTCAGCTCGGCTGTAAAACTATTAACTGAGGCGGAAGCAAACAATGAGAACTGGAAATGGATCTGGAAAGCTACAATTCCAGAGAAAGTGGGCATATTTTTATGGATGATAAGCCATGATTCGTTACCGGTGAATGATGCACGCTTCAAAAGAAGGTTGGCTAATTCCCCCCTCTGTACCTTATGTGGCGTAAAAGAGGATGTGTGGAACCATTGTCTGTTCACTTGCCCATGGGCGCACCAGATTTGGGAGAAGATACATATCAAAATACCAACAGATTGTGATCAAATTCCAAAACCAATGATCAGATGCTTCCTTCAAGCAATGCTCCAGGCTTATGGCTATGTCTTTCTGGCGGCCCTATGGTGCGTATGGATAGAAAGAAATGCAAGGGTGTTCCGAGGAGAATTTAAATCTGGCTGGAATATGCTTAGGGAGATACGCTGCATGACTTTGGACATGCAGAGCGCGGAAAGGAGGAAGACAGCGTCTAGTGGACCAGCCATGGTCATTCACTGGAAACGCCATGGTGGGGTTGAACACTTTCTTCACACAGATGGCAGCTCTACTGGGGATCAGGGGAGAGCAGGTTTTGGCTTTGTTGTGCGTGACAACATGGGAACTTGGGTTGGAGGGGGCTGTGGGTTTCTTGGCAACAAAGATAGCCTCACGGCTGAATTCATTGCTTTAAAGAAGGGACTGGAATTTGCGGCGGAAAGAGGTATTAAAAGGTTGGTTTGCTACACGGATGCGTTGCTAGTGATCAAGGCCTTAAAATCTCAGGACCGTCTTTTCCTTTGTGAGCCTATCGTTCGGACCATCAGAGAGCTCCAGGAGAGATTTGAGAGCTGTGATATTCATCACCTTCTTCGCGAAGGGAATCGGGTAGCGGACAAATTGGCTAAGCTTGGAGCATCGAAGGAGGCTTTTTTCACCACGTGGGCTTACCCACCGGACTTGGTTTGTGAGGAACTCATGAAGGATGCTTCTGGTGAGGGTATCCTTCGAATGTAGTTAGCTCTCCTCCAACCTGTGGGGGATGGAGTACATTCTGTCTTGGGTTTTATTTTCTTCTTTTGCTTTTGCTTCTTGTTTGCTGGCTTCGGCTCAACCAAAAAAAAAAAAAAACTATGTGTTGAGTATCTACAGTTTAAATTTCATAGCAATCGTCTTTCATAGGAATTTTTAAACTGACTTGGCGTAAACTGCGATGTTGGACTTGATTTTTGGTCCAAATGAGAAATTGTTGGATTTTGAGATCCATGAAATGATATTTTTATATTTATGAGATATTGATATGGGAGTTAAATGTTGAAATGATATTTGGCATTATTGAATGCCCTTGTTATGAGGTTACTCCCTCGAGATTGTTGAAAACTCTTTTAAAGAGGATATTATGTGGAAAATTGTGGAAAACTCTTTTAAATCCATTGTGCACTATTAACTTGAGTAAGATGTCATATTTGATAGAGGGCTAATGCACTAGGGATGTGTCTTGCGGGCCTCCCCCTCTAAATATGCCAAGACGACATTGTTGATAAATTGTGCCAAAACGGCGTTATTGCATGTATGAGTCTATACTCTTGGGTGTATCCATGATGGGTTACTCGAGGCTCCGGAATGTGTCTGTATATGAGTCCGCTGCATGATGGTCATGACTTATGATCGATATTATATGATATGATATATGAAAAATGGTGTCCTCTTGTGCATAGTTGCTACAATGGTAAGAATGAAAGTTATTTATTTTGTTAAAGTTAATGTGTGTGATTATTTTAAAAGAAAAAGTGAAAATTATTATTATTATTTTTTTTTATGATTGTCAACCATTATTTTAAAACCCACTTCTTAAAGTGGAGCGGATTGACTTACTCAGTACCGTAGTACTGATAAAAAGTTATTGCGTTATCTTTTTACAGATATTGGAGCTGACATATGAACTGCATCTCATGACATGAGTATTTGGGGATGGGATTACCTTTCATCAAAAGATTGTTGCTTTAAGGAACCACGTACTTTTAAATATTAATGTCCTATATATTGTCTTTAGTTTATGCTTCCGCGTGAGAAAGAACAATGACTCTGGTATTAAATAATTTAAATTTTCTTATGTCTATATTTTATAAAATTCGCAATTATTTTTAAAGTTCATACTACAAAAATTTATATTTAGCCGTAGCACTTGTCAATTAAGTTAGCCAAAGGGCGAGCCTGACTGACAAGTGTGGCGGTAATATTGTGAAACCTTATAAGGATGAATTTCGGGGTGTTACAACTTTTGTTTTTTAAAACATGCTACGGACTCGGTGCACGCAGTCTAATGCACACTTTAAATCATTAATAACTCAAGATCAGGGCAGAATAGGCAGGTCGGTCACCCCTCGGAGTGGTTTGGTTTGGGTACGACCAGAGCAAGTATGGTGGAAGATTAACACAGATGGCTCGTCTCTGGGAAATCCGGGCCCGGCGGGGATGGGGGTTGATCCGGAACGACGAGGGAGAGGTAATTTTTACTCTTTCTGATTTTATTGGCATTACTGATTCAACAACTGAGCTTACAGCGATAAGTCGAGTATGTATGGCTTTGATTCGGGATCAGAGGTTCCCCCTTCAAAGGCTAATTTTTTAATGTGATTCGGCTAATGTGGTGGGGTGGTTGAGAGAACTGGAGGTGATGCTGTAGCGCCTGTGTGATCTGTCTAGTCCTATTGTGGAGCTGCTGAGCTTTGCGGGGGAAGTTAGAATCCAACATATACTGCGTGAGCGAAATTCTGAGGCCGACTTCTTGGCTCGTTGGGGTGCTAGGGGTGTTGGGAGAATGGTATTGAAGCTGTAACGCTGCTGTGAACAATTCAGTCGCTGCGACTTTGTGTCTTCTTTCATGAGAAAATCGTATAGAAGGGGGTTGATGGTTAGATTGTTGATTGTCTGTTTGAGTTGCTGTGGTTTTGATGTTGGTTAGTTATTTCTGTCTGCAAATATTATGATTTCTTGTCGCTGGGTTAGAAGCGCTGGAAGAGTGGAGTTGAAGGTTTTGTGCACTTTGCTCGGTTGGATCAGTATTGTGGGTTACTTTGCTAATGTTTATTTTTGGACTTTGACTGCACATTGCTATTACATTTTGTAAGGGGGTTGTATTTGGCCTCTGTATCATGCTGGGATGGGAATTGTATGTTGGTGGTGTATTGTAATGTTGATGGATATGAATAAACCTTTTATTCCTTAAAAAAAAAAAAAAAAAAAAAAAAAAAAACTCAAGTTCGATACAAATATAAAAATTCTAAAAGTTCAATATTTAAAAACTACACGATGAGATGAATATAAAATCTCACTTGACTATATTTTAACTTTTATAATTATGATAAAACTTTATGTTAAAGTGTGCGAACAATTGAATAATCTCAAATGTTGCAAGTAAAAAAATTGCTCTATCATTTTCCAAAGGATGGATACATAGTTGTTAAGATCCCAATTATGTGTTAGAATCTTATGATTTTATGCTCATACATCTTTAAAACGATCCCGATCTTTGTAGGATCTTAAAATTAGTAAGATCTGGATAAAATCTCAATCCTGATTGTAGAATATGGTGTATGGTAGGGTGCGGACGTCATCCACAACCGTTGATCATTTTCATCATCTAATGGTTGAGATCATTTGTAGGGTTACTATATCAAGTCGCTGAATTATGTTGGCCATGTCGCTGAATAGCATAGGCCATTTCGCTGAATTGTGTGGGGGCCATCGCTGAGATGCGTTCAAATGCATAGAACCATGTCGTTGAAATATAAAATTGTATCGCTGAAATGAATACAATAATGTTGCTGAGTTCTATAGGCCATGTCGCTGAATTACATAGGTCATGTCGCTGAATTGTGAAGGCTCCGCCGCTGAGATGCGTTTAAAATCCTAATGACCTTCAAACGGCTCTAACTTCAAACGTGGCTGAGATGAATAAAATAATGTTGCTGAATTGCATAGGCCGCGTCACTGAATTGGATTGGCTCTGTCGCTGAGTTGTGTATGTCATGTCGCTCAGTTGCGAATTCAACGATTGCGGATGTTGTCCACACGGATATGTGTCCGCACTGTAACCGTTCCCGTAAAATATTACGATCTTATGGTCATACTCCTTTAAATGCTTCTATAATCTTACGATCATACCATCTTAAACACATAAGATGTTTGTAGGATTTTATGATTTGAGATCAAAATAATTTTTTTCTTTATTTCAAAATCTAAAAACTTGTACTCCTTATGTATGATGTGTAAAAAAAGCATAATATGCATGTCTGTGGAAATAATTTATATTTAGTTGTGATGTTTTTTTTAATTGTATTAATTAACTTTCAAGATTCATAAGCACGCGAATTAATGCTTTTACTTGTTAGTATGTATAATTGAGTTAATTCATTATTGTAATTTTATAAGATTTTAAGATCTCAATCCGATCCTACAATTCTGATATTGCAAAGTAAAAAAAATCCCATATAGGATCTCGATCTTGAAACCTTAGTGCATAGGTACATAGGTACATTCACAATTGACCTGTGGATAAATACAACATAACATAGTACAGTAGTGCCAATTCTTAAAATAAGAATATTTCATGGGGAATCATATCGTGCATATATATGATGATTTTTAAATAAAAAATTATAAATAAAAATCAGGCCTTCACTGAATGATGAAGTCATGGGTGATGTCATACATAACCACATAATACTCCCTCCGTCCCGCGAAGATTGAAGCCTTTCTTTTGGGCACGGTAATTTAGGTAGTGGAGTTTAGTAGTTAAAGTGGTGTGAGTATTTGTGTTTAAGATTATAATAAATTTTGATATTGTTTATTGTTTAACCTTGACTTAATATTATCGTAGTGATGTAATTTGAGAAAAATATTCAAGTGTGGTCTTGTTAGAATCGTCTAATCGTGTAGTTTTAGAATATATATTTTATACAATTTTTATTTGTATCAATTTTGTAATATTAAGAGTTAAAGAAATATAAGGGACTTTGTGTAGGAAAGTAATAATGCATTGGAATTTGTGCAGAATAGTAAAAGTAAGTATTTTTAATGGGATTTGATAATAATTAAGATTCTAATCAAACTTATATTAATTTAATTTTTCTAAAAACGGAAAGGGTTCAAACTTCGTGGGACACCCCAAAAAGGAATAGGGTTCAAACTTCGTGGGACGGAGGGAGTAGTATATTATTACTATATACATTCCTTTCTCCAAAAGTAAGACATGACAATATATACTCGGCCGTCATTGCAAAGTTATTATATGGTCACTTCAAAAAGATTATCAATCAATAAGAGTAATTAAAAAACAGAAAATGGTTTATTCATATTCATCCATCAGGTTACCATTCCATTCTTTAATTAAATTTAGTTATTTAAACGTAGAATTTTAAGTATATTTAATAATTTTATTGTAAATATTTATATAATAAAAATTAAATGAGTTAACAATTTCTAAGTTTAGGCAATCGATCCCCTTAAAAAAAATCTTTCATATTCTTGGTCTTGAACCATTATACGAAGAGAACATAACATATTATTACAACCAATTTTTAATTCCAAAAAAAAAAATCAATAAAACACTATAAAAGATGTAAACAGAGACACGCTAAGGTATTACTAATCGTACAATTATTTTACGATTTTTTTAAAAATATATAATCAATTAATAGCTTTACTTAACCACATTTTTTTTAATGACTAGTAAAGTAATAAATGAGCCTTCACAAAATATTGGATATGTTTTCACAAATCGTTACAAAAGTTTAGTAAGAGGGTGTTTGGATGTGCGTTTTGAAAAGTGCTGCAGCGTTTTCAAAACGCATAATCAAATAATTGCTGTAAGAAAACGTGCTGCAGAAAATTAAGTGTTTGGATGAGCTTATACTGTTTTAAAACGCAATAATTAGATAATCAATTTTTAAGTGTTTGGCTTTGTGTTTTCATATTGTAAAATTACCACAATATGAAAACACAAAGCCAAACACTTATATAAAAAATAAATAATTATTAAAGACATCATCATTATGTTGGTGAACAAAGCCAGAGTAATTTTGCAGGTAATGTTCCTTTATACCAAACTATAATATTATAATGTATGAACTCACAAATGATTTGGCCTAACACAGTGAATTAATTCCATATTTAAAAGAACATTCGGAAAAGAATAAAGGTATTACGGAGCTTATATTTTCGCGGCTACTCTGGTACACAACTCCGCCGTCTTCGAGTAACGATTGCGCAGAGTGGCGGTATTAATGGGGAAGGAAGAAGCGCCGGTGGTAGTTGACGAGGCCCGCGCCGCTGACTGATTGGGAAAGAAGGAGTCCCTACTTTGCCTGGTAAAACGCCCCTGCTATAAGAGTTGAATAGCTGCTCCATTGCCTGGAAGAAATCTGCTGGAGTGAGAAAGGAATTATGCCCTAATGTATTAATGTGGGGATAATATGGTAACTTGAATTTTTGGTGCAAACGTGATTCTGTTGCAGCTACAAAATATAGCTGCAGAAAAACAGCGATATCTACCCCTCAAAACGCAGATAATTGATTATTAGAAGTAACTTACCCAAACAGGATTAACTAATTATCCGCGTTTTGAAAACGCAATAATCAGATAATCAGCTTCATATCGCAGAAACAAACACCCTCTAAGATTAATGAGTTATAATAGAAGCATAGGTTGGGGTTCGATCCCCACCCGGCCCCCTATCTCTCTCTTTTATCCCCTTTTGTAATTTTCACAGTTTGTGCTTCCACATGCATTTTCTGACACATGACTGTCAATGCTTACGAAAAAAAATAGAGCCATAGTGAAATTCAAAATCTAAAGCCTTAATACTTGGATACTCCGTGTTGGATCGGAAAAATATGGCGATCCACAGGATTCTGCAAGCTATCCGCTAAAATGCCCTGCAAAACAGACCAACAAATATTAACACACAAAGGTTAGTAACAATTTAAGTTCATAGAGCTCTAAACATAAAGTAATATATCTAACAAGAGAGCAAATGAAGCAATTCCTCAACCCAACCACACCTTCATTTGCCTCGCCTCAATTCCATTTGGAGACGCCGCAGATGCAAGGTTTCTATTGAAGCCGCAAAAGCTATCAGTTGGCGACTGAACGGTAGTGCAACAAGGGTAGCGGCAATGGCAACCAAGTTCCTCACAAATACTGTATTATGAACTTGAACGGGTCTGCTCACAAAGAGGCAGTGTACAAGAAACCTCTACTTAATTCAATCTTCACTCACCGTTTTACATGTTTCTCCACTTCTTGTGCCCTATAACGCCTCAACAATAACATTTCATGTTCTGCCTTCAATCGAAATAAATCCGATTAACTCCAAATCCTATTTCAACCAAAAGCTCTTGTACAAATATTGTGAAAATGTGGGAATTCACCGGATTCTTCAAGCCATCCACCCAAATGTCCTGCAAAACACACCAACAAACAGTAACACAAAAATTAGTAGCATTTAAGTTTGGAGAACCCCAAACACAAAGTAATTCCCAACCAAAGAGCAAAGAAAGCGACTTCTAAATCCAACCACACTTTCATCGCGTCGTCTCATTCCCATTTGTCGCAGATGCAAGGTTTCCATGGAAGCCACAAAAGCTATTAAGGGGAGAATGACCATACTTAGGCTATCTCTAACCCATACCTTTATTTTACCGTTTGTAACACCCCGATTTTTGGTCACCCAGGTCGGGATGTCACCGCCACACCTCCCTAGTAAGACACGGTTTCTCCGGCTTACTAAAGAGATGCAAGGCTAGGTATTTCAGTATTTAAAATATTTAAAACATTTGCAAACAGCCCATACAATATAATCTCGAAAATAATAATATCATAATGCAGCGGAAATAATATTTAAGTATAATATTGCAGCGGAAATGTAAATAAGACCGACATGGTCAAAACACGGGTTAAACAGGCCCGTTTATTCTATAGTCTAATGCAAGAATTTAAAAACAAAGTTTCGCAAAATATAATTCCCCCATGCATGAATGTGCTCATGTTCATTCATCATACTCTGTAAGGAAAAGGAAAAATAAACTGTTTGGTCAGCACAACTTGCTGAGTAAGTTAACACATGCATGATCGTAGGGTTTAAAAGCCATTAATTTAATAATTACATAAAAACATGATAATAAGCCATAAATAATTCAATTTAATTATCTAACCAATTTGCATAATTATTCCATGGCACTAGTCAGTAATACATTTAGCACAATTTAAAATGAAAGCCATAATTAATTTAAACAAAGCATTTAACAATTTAAACGACAACGATAAATAATCCAATTTAATTTAAATTCCCCATTACATCCCCGATTTAGTAATTTCAAGTGTTTCATGATTGCATCGCGATCTCGACAAGTTTAGCCGGAAACCGGCGGCCGCAGCCGTATCTGCCATACCCAGTACCACTCCGGAGTCTCGGGAAACCCATATGGATATTCACGAGAGTGTAGGCCATATATCTCATGCCGTTTTGGCAATATCATATCTCAAATTTTCGCGCGGGGTCACCATCGTCCATAAAGGCACGAAGTGAAGCAGTTAGGGGGCACCCTGCAGAGCACTCACCCCTAATTTTAATTTATCAAGTTTGTAAGGGGATTTATTTCAAAAATTCTGATTTCACTTAATTTATTTAAAAAGAGATTTCGACTCGTTTCAACCCTAAAGGCTAATTCCATCGTTTCAACAAGATTTCAAGATTTGACTCCGGTAAACCGCTGTTTACTCTAAAATAATTTAAAATCAGATCCAAGTCAGAAAATTCTGAAACTTTACCACTGACTCGGAAACATCGAGATGAACAACTTTTGTGTTTTAACTTTTTCAATCTGAGATACCGAAACAGGTCAAAAATATCAATTTCCGTAGTAACATTAATCTGTCCGAATTTATCATACAGCAGTTCAAGATTTTCAAGATCTACCATAGCAAATCAACTCCAAACTTAATGAAATTTTACAGAGACCTTCCTAAGACATTTTTCTACAACTTTTATGTTCGGCTAAAGATCTAAATCGGCCTATAACCCTAGTCAAAAACGTCATCAAGTTCAGGCCTAAGTTATGTCAAGAATTTCAAGATCCAAATTTTAGCAGTTCGGTTCCGGGTTGATCTCAGATACCAAATCATCACGAAAAATTCTGAAAATTTTACAGGAGATAGATCTAAGCCTTAGAGATGTTTTTTGTGTTTTAAGTTTTTCGTTTGAAGACTTTTAAGGGTTCGGAAAAATCGTACAAAATCGCTGCGCCGGTAAAATCCCATGTTGACAGATTTTTGAATTCTTGATTAAGCTTTTAGATTTAAGTGTTTTAATTACTTCCAAAACCATGTAAGTGTTAACTTATAGATTTCCAGTCGTCCGGGAACGTCGATTTCGGAGGCGTGGCTTCCAGTCCACCGTTTATCTTCTCCGTTCGTCGGGTTCTTCGTTCTAGATCCGATTCGGGGTGTAGAGAAGAAAAAGAAGAAAGTTAGGATTCGTTTTCGAATCGTATATGGAACAAGGATCGAATCGGAACTTACCACGATGTTAGAGATCTTCCGAATTCGTCCACGACAGTCCTTGCCTTGGTTTCGTGCCTCCGACGACTCCGGGATTAGGGTTTTCGAACGTATAGAGAGTATGGATGTTTTGAAAAGTGTCCGGGGCTTTCAAGAGGGGTTATTTATAGGTAGACACGACCTAGGGACGTCCAAGGTCGGCCATGGTGAATCTTGAGCCGAAAGGTGTTCAACCGAAGTCGGAAAATCCGGATTCGGGCGAGTAAATCTCGCAACCGGCGAATCTGTCGTGTGGCGCGGTCGTGGCGCGCCGTTTGGCCTTTCACCGCGCGGCCACCGCGCGGCCCTCGCCTGGACTTTGCTCCGGGCGGGTCGTGCGATCCGTCATGCCTTTCCTCCTCTCTTTCGGACTTCTATCCCTCTATGCTCCCGGATTCCGATTTCCGGGCCATTTTCGGGTTCCTATTCTGTATCGTCATTTCCCTCGGATCTAAATTTATGTTTGGACTCGAGTTTTCGAGCCCATTGGTGTCGGGTACCCGTGTATCAATTTATTTATCTTTATTTAATTCTTTTTATTTAATTAAATTCCTTTAATTCCCTTTTAAGTTAAATTTCATTTCTCATTTACTTACCTTTATTTATTTATTTACTGTATTTATTTATTTATTGTATTTATTTTATTTATTGTATTTATTTTATGTTGGAAAATTCTCGGGTATTACAGTCTACCCTCCTTAAGAATCAACTTCGTCCTCGAAGTTGTGTTTCGGCTTCTCCCGTGCTAAGGTCTTTTTTGGTGGTTTTATTATTTTGTGACTGAACTTAGAATTAAAACTTCTAAGCTACCTACGTACCCTGTGAAGGGATCAAGCCATAACGTAGTTCAAAACAATTTGAATTTGTTTGCTTGTTTACAAAAATGCACGAAAAATACACGGTAAAATACGGATGTTGCACGATGTGACATCCTCTCCCCCTTAAGATTGCAGTTATGTCCCCATAACTGTGTCGGTGTCGGTTTGGAACAGTGTCGGATAGCATTCTCTCATGTCGGATTCTACCTCCCAAGTTGCCGTCTCACTTTCGTGGTTCGACCAAAGAACCTTAATCATTTTGACGGTTTTGTTCCTCGTTACTCGCTTCTTAGTGTCCAGAATTCGCACTGGGGCTTCTTCATAAGTCAGATCCTCATCGAGTTCGATTACTTCTGGTTGAAGTACATGTGTCGGGTCCGGCACATACTTCTTTAGTTGTGAGACATGGAAGACATTATGAACTCGATCTAATTGTGGCGGTAAAGCTAGTCGGTAGGCCAAATTTCCGACTCGTTCTAGAATTTCGTAAGGTCCTATGTATCGAGGACTCAACTTTCCTCGTTTGCCAAAGCACATCACCCCCTTCATGGGTGATATCTTTAGCATGACCCTATCTCCCACTTGAAATTCTAGGTCTCGTCGTCTCACGTCAGCGTAACTCTTCTGACGGTCTTGAGCGGCTCTCATTTTTCCTTGAATCACATTGATTTGTTTAGCCATGTCTTCGATAAGTTGTGGCCCTACTACCACAGACTTATCGTTTTCTTCCCAGCTCAACGGGCTTCGGCACCTTCGTCCATACAACGCCTCGAATGGTGACATGCCAATGCTAGCATGGTAGCTATTATTATAAGAAAATTCAATTAAGGGTAAATGAGATTCCCAATTTCCCTTAAATTCCAACACACATGCTCTCAGCATGTCTTCTAGTGTTTGGATTGTTCTCTCGGTTTGACCATCCGTCATCGGGTGGAATGCGGTGTTCATTTTGATTTGAGTACAGAGAGCTTTTTGTAATTCCGTCCAAAAGTGAGAGACAAATCTATTGTCTCTGTCGGAAATGATGTCATGTGGTACTCCATGTCGTCGTACCACATTATCAACGTAGGCTCGGGCCAATTGGTCCATAGTTCACGTGTCCTTCATCGGGATAAATATGGCTGTCTTCGTTAGCCTATCCACAATCTCCCAAATCTTATTCATGCCTTTAGGTGATCGGGGTAATCCCGAGACAAAATCCATTGAGATGCTATCCCACTTCCAACTTGGAATCTCTAGTGGTTGCATCAGTCCTAAGGGTTTATATCGCACTGCCTTAACCTTTTGGCAGGTGAGACATTTCGCCACGAAGTCTGCAACTTCCTTCTTCATTCCCGGCCACCAATAGATCTTCTTTAGATCTTTGTAAAGCTTGTCGCCTCTGGGATGCACTGAATATGGCGTGTTGTGCCCTTCCACCATCAACCTTCGCTTCAACTCGGCACATTTATGGGGCACACACTATCTCCCTTTGAAGCGAACGCCTCCATCCTCGTGGACAGCAAATCCTATTGCCTTTCCCTCGGCAATATACCCCTTTATCTTTTCCAACTTTGCGTCACCCGGTTGGGCGAGCCTAATCTCGTCCAATATTGGAGTTTCTACGATCATGGCATTGATTGTGTCACTCACTGTGCCCGGATGCACAAGTTCCAAATCCAATCTTGCCAACTCCATGTACAATGCCGACGGAATTACCAACAAGTTTGTCACGTGTTGGGTTTTCCTGCTTAAGGCATCGGCTACCACATTCGCCTTCCTCTCGTGGTAGGATATCTCCAAATCGTAGTCTTTAATAAGTTCCAACCACCTTCACTGTCTCAAATCCAACTCCTTCTGAGTGAATATATACTTCAAGCTCTTGTGGTCGGTGAACATTCGACACTTCCGCCCATAAAGATAATCTCTCCATATCTTTAGAGCGAAAACGACCGCTGCCAACTCCAGGTCGTGTGTCGGGTAATTTTCCTCGTGAGATTTTAGCTGGCGTGATGCATACGCTACGACTCTCGAGTCTTGAATCAAGACACAACCTAAACCTTCCTTCAAAGCATCGCTATAAACTTCGAAGTCACCATTCTCTGATGGTAGTGTCAATACGGGTGTGGTTGTGAGTCGTTTCTTCAGCTCTTGAAACGCTGTCTCACAAGCCTCTGTCCACACGTATTTTACTCCCTTCTTCAGTAGCTGGGTCAAAGGTCGTGCGATTTTCGAAAAATCATTCACGAACCGTCTATAGTACCCGGCTAATCCAAGGAAACTCCTTATCTCAGTTTGGCTCTTTGGAGTTGCCCATTCAGTTACGGCAGAAACTTTTGCCGGATCCACTGAAACTCCATCAGCGGATACTATATGTCCTAGAAATGCTACCTCCTTCAACCAAAAATCGCATTTGGACAATTTTTCGTATAGCTGATTCTTTCGCAAGGTCCCTAACACTTGGTGCAAGTGCTGGGCGTGCTCTTCCTCGCTTTTCGAGTAGATCAGGATGTTATCAATGAACACCACTACACACTGATCTAATAGCTCTTGAAATACATTGTTCATGAGGTTCATGAACATGGCTGGAGCATTTGTTCACCCAAAGGATAACACTGTGAACTCGTAGTGGCCATATCGAGTTCGAAACGCCGTCTTCGGAATGTCTTTCTCGGCTATTCTCAACTGGTGATACCCAGATCGTAAGTCGATCTTCGAGAATACTGAAGCTCCCTTCAGTTGATCAAATAGATCCTCTATTCTCGGCAAAGGGTATCTATTCTTGATAGTCACTTGGTTCAATCCCCGATAGTCTATGCAAAGACGTAATCCTCCATCTTTCTTCTTAACAAATAAAACCGGTGCTCCCCAGGGGGAAGTACTCGGCCTTATGTACCCTTTTCCTAACAGCTCCTCGAGTTGGTCCTTTAACTCCTTCATTTCCAAGGGTGCCATCCGGTACGGAGCTTTTGAGACATGCTCTGTGCCCGGGATGAAATCTATAGTGAACTCAAGATCTCTCTCAGGTGGCATTCCCGGAATGTCTTCAGGAAACACATCCGGGTATTCTCTTACCACTGGTATACTGTCAACCTTGTTCTCTTCCGCCTCAAGGTTGTGCACGTAGCACGCATATAACTCATACCCCTTACGCATCAAGTTACTTAGTTTGAGTGCACTAACGATTTTGTTACTCTTCTTAGGGGGCTGAGAGTAAAAGATAACTCTCTTTCCCCTACTTTTTGACAATGTGATCTTTTGCTTTTGGCATTCGATCACCGCCTTATACTGGGATAACCAATCCATCCCCAGTATGATGTCAAAGTCTCTTAAGTTAAATTCTACTAAGTTCGTGAAGAATTCTACGTTCTTTATCATTATAGGAATTCCGTTATATCGTTTAGAGCAAGATACTACTTCTCCAGAAGGCAATTGAATTCCTAAGCTAATTCTCTCGCACTTAGGTAGATCTAACTCAGGCACGATTCTTGATGCTATGATTGAGCAACTAGCTCCAGAATCAAATAGAACTCTAAGGGGTGTATTCAAAACATTAAATGTACCTGCCATCACTTCTCCTTGTGCAGGCACGTCCGCTTGGTTAACCACGTTGAGCCTCCCCATAGGGCGTCCTTGGTTGCTCTGCTGATTCGCATTCGGCTGCTGATTCTGCTGTTGGTTTTGATTCTGCGGTGGCGCAGGTCGTTGATTCTGGTTCTGATTCGGCGGCCTAAATTGGTTTTGAGGGGGTCTATACCCCTGGTTATTTCCGTTCCGCCCATTTTGGTTCTGTGGCTGTTCCGGCCCCATGACCAAATCTCCCCTCCTTGTTATATTCTCGATCCTCGTCCGGCAATCCCGACGAATGTGACCCATTCGACCACATCGGAAGCAGGCGCCCTGTTGAGGGCATCCCCTCGCCAGATGGGGTCGTTCACATCTTGGGCAGGGTGGTACCGGTTCTTCTTGGGTAAACCTTCTTCCATTCTTGGTTTGTTGTGGCCTATTCGACCCTCTCCGCTGTTCGTTCCTTCCCGTGTTGTTCTCGCTTCTTGCGTCCCGGTTCCTCTTGTCTTGGGGACCCCTGCTGGACTCCCCACTCACCCTTCTCTTCAGTTGTTGCACACGCGCTACTGCCACAGCGCGGTCATACACAGTTTGCAGGTCGGGGTAGTGTACCCCCGCGATCACCTCGTGAACAGACAGGTTCAGTCCCATCTCGAATTTTTTTGTGCTTTCTCTGCATCCGTGGGTACTAGCCTTGGTGCGAACCTTACTAGCTCCTTGAAATGAGTGTAGTACTCCTGCACAGTATGGCCTCCTTGCTTCAGCGACAGGAATTCCTCATACATTGCTGATTTAGTACTCAAGGGATAGAATCGATCCCTGAGCAGTTCCATCATTTCTGCCCACGAGTAGGGCTCGTCATCTTCAGTCAGCTTGGCTTGAGTCGCCTGCCACCAGTCGTCCGCTTCGCCTCCCAAGTAGTACGAAGCGACGTGCACTCTCTCTCCTTCCGGACATTTGACTGCTCCCAGCAGCTTGTCGAAGGTTCGGATCCACTCCTCTAGTTTAGCTAGATCCTCATCACCAGCGTAGTGGGGCGGCTGGTAATGATTCACCATTGCCAAGTAGTTGGGGCGAGCCTGAGGCGGAGGTACCGCCGCAGCTTGCCCTTAATTGACTTGCGCGTTTCCTAGCGCAACCAAAACCTCTTCTATCATCCGAAGACGATCGCCCACATTGTACGGTGCGGGGGCGTCCTGCGCACCTTGGGGTTGCTCTCCTACAGGTTGAGCAGGTTCGATGTCATTTGGTGGCACTTCAGTAGTAGTTTGGGGAGCAGGTTGGTTCCCTGATCTACCTTATGCTTTTACACAGTGCTCGATTGGACTTTAAAGTAACGCAATGTTTTGTTTTATTTTGTTTAACTGAATAAATCTTGTACTTTATTCCCTTAAAAGAAGCTTTTAATACAAGTGAGGAGATGTACAAAAATAGCAACGTTTTCTTAGCAAAAATAGTATCTACTATAAATAGAATCCCTAGCGCCTCGAGACATCCTCCGGTGGGGTAGCGGGATCCTCCTCCAGGTCTTCCTCCTCCGAACTTGGCGGCAGTAGATCGTCAAAGATGGTGTTCAAGTCTTGTCCATGAGCATCGACATGTTCCTTCAGTATTAGGTTTTGTGTAGTGAGGGTTTGGACTTGACGTTCGAGTTGGTTTATGCGGTGGTGATCCGCCTCTCTCAAGTTGCCCATATGGTGCAGATTGGCCTCCAATTGAGCCATACGATGTTTCGTTTGTTCTATGGTTTGTTGGGAGTCAAAGTGAGCGTTCATCATTTTGAATCATCAAGTTCATCATATCTTGACTAGCCATCTAGCGCAAGCAAAAGATCTAAGTTAATATTCGCCAAGATTCTAGGTTAAACTTCGCCAAGATTCTAAGTTAAAATTCGCCAAGATTCTAAGTTAAAATTCGCCAAGATTCTAAGTTCTTTAAATAAAGGAGATGCAATATGCAAATGCAAATGATGATTTCTCCCCAAAATAATTCATGCACTATATATATTTTTTTCCATGGGTTTTTAAAATAAAAATTCATTTCCATGGAATTAATGCTTAAAAATTTAAAATAATATTTAAAATCCTTGGACCTCTATATTGGGTCAAAATAATTATAATTTGGCTAAAAATAATTTTGAGCTAGGAAAATTTAAAATAATAATTTTTGGACTTCTATAATAATATAAATACTAATGGTTTAAAAATAATAATAATCTAGTAGTTTAAAATAATAATAATTTAAAAATAATAATGGGTTTAAAAATATCCGGGCTCTGATACCAACTTGTAACACCCCGGTTTTTGGTCACCCAGGTCGGGATGTCACCGCCACACCTCCCTAGTAAGATACGGTTTCTCCGGCTTACTAAAGAGATGCAAGGGTAGGTATTTCAGTATTTAAAATATTTAAAACATTTGCAAACAGTCCATACAATATAATCTCGAAAATAATAATATCATAATGCAGCGGAAATAATATTTAAGTATAATATTGCAGCGGAAATGTAAATAAGACCGACATGGTCAAAACACAGGTTAAACAGACCCGTTTATTCTATAGTCTAATGCAAGAATTTAAAAAAAAAGTTTCGCAAAATATAATTCCCCCCATGCATGAACGTGCTCATGTTCATTCCACATACTCTGTAAGGAAAAGGAAAAATAAACGGTTTGGTCAGCACAACTTGCTGCGTAAGTTAACACATGCATGATCGTAGGGTTTAAAAGCCATTAATTTAATAATTACATAAAAATATGATAATAAGCCATAAATAATTCAATTTAATTATCTAACCAATTTACGTAATTATTCCATGGCACTAGTCAGTAATACATTTAGCACAATTTAAAATGAAAGCCATAATTAATTTAAACAAAGCATTTAACAATTTAAACGACAACGATAAATAATCCAATTTAATTTAAATTCTCCATTACATCCCCGATTTAGTAATTTCAAGTGTTTCACGATTGCATCGCGATCTCGACAAGTTTAGCCGGAAACCGGCTGCCGCAGCCGTATCTGCCATACCCAGTACCACTCCGGAGCCTCGGGAAACCCATATGGATATTCACGAGAGTGTAGGCCATATATCTCATGCCGTTTTGGCAATATCATATCTCAAATTTTCGCGCGGGGTCACCATCGTCCATAAAGGCACGAAGTGAAGCAGTTAGGGGGCACCCTGCAGAGCACTCACCCCTAATTTTAATTTATCAAGTTCGTAAGGGGATTTATTTCAAAAGTTCTGATTTCACTTAATTTATTAAAAAGAGATTTCGACTCGTTTCAACCCTAAAGGCTAATTCCATCGTTTCAACAAGATTTCAAGATTTGACTCCGGTAAACCGCTGTTTACTCTAAAATTTATTTAAAATCAGATCCAAATCCAAAAATTCTGAACATTTGTCACTGACTCGGAAACATCGAGATAAACAACTTTCGTGTTTTAACTTTTTCAATCCGAGATACCGAAACAGGTCAAAAACATCAATTTTCATAGAAACATTAATCTGTCCGAATTTATCATACAGCAGTTCAAGATTTTCAAGATCTACCATAGCAAATCAACTCCAAACTTAACGAAATTTTACAGAGACCTTCTTAAGACATTTGTCTACAATTTTTATGCTCGGCTAAAGATCTAAATCGGCCTATAACCCTATTCAAAAATGTCATCAAATTCAGGCCTAAGTTCTGTCAAGAATTTCAAGATCCAAATTTTAGCAGTTCGGTTCCGGGTTGATCTCAGATACCAAATATCACAAAAAATTCTGAACATTTTACAGGAGATAAAACTAAGCCTTAGGAACGTTTTTTGTGTTTTAAGTTTTCTCGTTTGAAGACTTTTAAGGGTTCGGAAAAATCGTACAAAATTGCTGCGCCGGTAAAATCCCATGTTGACAGATTTTCGAATTCTTGATTAAGCTTTTAGATTTAAGTGTTTTAATTACTCCCAAAACCATGTAAGTGTCAACTTACAGATTTCCAGTCATCCGGGAACGTCGATTTCGGAGGCGTGGCTTCCAGTCCACCGTTTATCTTCTCCGTTCGTCGGGTTCTTCGTTCTAGATCCGATTCGGGGTGTAGAGAAGAAAAAGAAGAAAGTTAGGATTCGTTTTCGAATCGTATATGGAACAAGGATCGGATCAGAACTTACCACGACGTTAGAGATCTTCCGAATTCGTCCACGACAGTCCTTGCCTTGGTTTCGTGCCTCCGACGACTCCGGGATTAGGGTTTTCGAACGTATATAGAGTATGGATGTTTTGAAAAGTTTTCGGGGCTTTCAAGAGGTGTTATTCATAGGTAGACACGACCTAGGGACGTTCAAGGTCGGCCTTGGTGAGTCTTGAGCCGAAAGGTGTTCAACCGAAGTCGGAAAATCCGGATTCGGGCGAGTGAATCTCGCAACCGGCGAATCTGTCGTGTGGCGCGGTCGTGGCGCGCCGTTTGGCCTTTCACCGCGCGGTCACCGCGCGGCCCTCGCCTGGACTTCGCTCCGGGCGGGTCGTGCGATCCGTCGTGCCTTTCCTCCTCTAGTTCGGACTTCTATCCCTCTATGCTCCCGGATTCCGATTTCCGGGCCATCTTCGGGTTCCTATTCCGTATCGTCATTTCCCTCGGATCTAAATTTATGTTTGGACTCGAGTTTTCGAGCCCATTGGTATCGAGTACCCGTGTAACAATTTATTTATCTTTATTTAATTCTTTTTATTTAATTAAATTCCTTTAATTCCCTTTAAGTTAAATTTCATTTCTTATTTACTTACATTTATTTATTTATTTGCTGTATTTATTTATTTATTGTATTTATTTTATTTATTGTATTTATTTTATGTTGGAAAATTATCGGGTATTACACCGTTACACTAACTTTATTTTACAGTTAAATTTATAGTTTTCCACTATTCTCCAACCCACAACTCTATATTTTCTTCTACAATAGAATATTCAATTTTGATTCCATTATTATTCATATTATATTTTATCTATCAATTAATATTAATGCATATTTATATATAATATTTTTTTTAAAATTATCTAATTTAAAATTTCAAAAATTAAAATCTGGAAATTAAAACAAAAGAAAAAATAATAAGAAATAAAATATATTAAAAGCAAAACAACCAACAAATAGAAAAAGCAAAAAGAATTAAAAAGATGATGTAAATTTAAATTAACAAAACAATACTCATCTTTAAAAAAAATTACAGAGAATATAAAAGTAAAAAAAAAATTAAAAAAAGGGATACGTCGTGAACAGTACCCGCTATAAAAGCGGAGTACTGTTAAATACCACAATATTTTGTGGTACCGGCCGCCATCTTCCAGGTAGCGTTGGAGTGGTTGCTCCGTTACTTTTGGCGTCAGACGCCATTCTCCAGTTTGCGCTGGAGATGTCTTAACTCTTTTTTTTTTTTTTTCAAAGATTGGAGGAGGATATTTATATAGGATACAAGTGAAACTCTAATCTCTCATTGGCCAAAGCCACAATCAATGGGCTAAAAATCCCAACACTTAGTGATGAGATCAGGTTCCATGACATATAAAAAGAAGGATTGATTTTAGTATTACCATACACGTACGAGATAATTTGCTCTGCGTTTGTTCAATCATCTCAATACATCCCTTTCACATTTAGGCTAATTTTATAGTAGTTAAAATAGACGAGTCCTTTTTGTTCCAATGATGGGTAAGACTGAGACTCGTACAGGATTTAAATATATTGTTGTTGACCCAATAAAAGTGAGTCCCACTGAATAAAAGTATTGAAGTGAGCCTATTGAAGTGAACCTATTCCTATTCAAGTGAGCCTATCAAAGTGAGCCTATTGAAGTGAGCCTATTCCTATTCAAGTGAGCCTATTGAAGTGAGCCTACTAAAGGGAGCTTATTCCTATTCAAGTGACCCTATCAAAGTGAGCCTATTTCTATTCAAAGTGAGCCTATAGAAGTGAGACTAATATTGCGAGGCATATGACTCGAATATAACATAACTAGCAAAAGTAAGCAAGACACTAACCTGGGAGGCCATCAAAACTGGCAGCGCCCCGTTTCTCGTATTATGTAGGCCCAGGAGTTACGAAGAGAATGGAAGGGAGGTTTATGTGGAGAACCAGCGTGGAGACAGGTGTCTGACGGTTGAAGGTCTCTGCCAGCAGGAGAGACGGCGTGACGACAGGTGTCCTAGGAGAGGTCGTGGGTATCTGACGGTTGAGGGTTTCTGCCTATAAAAGCCAAAGGGATATTCATTTGGAAAGCTCCTTCAACTCGACAGACAAAAATTCACTTTCTGCAATTTATGTTCTTTTCTGCAAGTTTCGTTTTGTTGTTTCATTCTGCAATTTTACCGCTTTTGTTTACATTCCTGTAATCTTCTTCTGTAATCTCTTCTGAAACTATCAATCAAAAGAGGTCTCCAAACCTCTGCAACTTTTACGCTCAACAAATTGGCACCCCCAGTGGGACCGAAGTTAAAGCCATATCCGCTTCAAAGAAGTGTATGCGTTTAAGGTCTGGACGTTTGGTAAGTGATTTAACGCAGAAATTCGAAGAAATGTCTCTGCAAGAGAAGACACCTATTAGAACGTCGTCTGAGGATGCAATTGAGACGACGAGTACTGCCCAGCCACAACAGGGGATAATGCAGACCCCCACATTGACGGAACAAATGCGGCTCTCGATGACAGAATCGATGGCCGAGTTCATGCCTATACTCACGAGGCATCTTATGGACGTTTTGCGGCCTGCTATGGCCGATCAGATTGACCGAGGCTTCAATGCTCTGCGGACTCAACATGAAGCAACTGCTTCTGCAACCGCCCTTGTAAACGGCGTTAACACGCCGATATGTTCAGGGCCGTCAGGCGGCCAACTACGGGCTTGGGGAACAGCACCCAGTCAGCCACCACTACCTGATGTAGGAGGTTTGCCTAGTCCGTTTGTGAATCCATACCAGACAGCCTACGCCTATACCCCAGCGGCTCCTATGGCGCCGAATCTTGGATATACAGCGCCTCCAATGCCGATTTATGCAGCACCAGGGTGTTTAATGGCCACCAGTGTATCGCCAGGCTGTACAGCGGTCTCTGGGGCCACTGGTATGCCACCACGACAAGCGGCACCTAATGTGCCGAATGTTCCTGTTGTACCCTACATGGCGACGCAGCCTTGGGGACAGGCACCCCAACCTTGGGGGCAGACGCCATCGCAAGGGGGGCAGACGCCACCGCAAGGTGGGCAGACGCCGCAACCAGCCGCTGTGGCTCCTCTTACACCCCCAGTGGCGATGCCACCTGCGCAGGCGCCAGTAGTGTCGCCCGAGTTGCTGGCAGACATGATGCAGCAGCACTTCGGGATTCAACTGAGGCCGATGGAGCGGCCAACATACCGCAAGCCGTACCCTGATTGGGTTGATAGCGTGCAACCATACCCACGAGGGTTTAAGATGCCTGAATTCTCCACATTTTCAGGGGATGAAGGTAAGTCCACCGTGGAGCATGTGGGCAGGTTCACTGCACAGTGTGGGGAGGCAGCATCGAACGACTGGTTGAAGTTGAAGCTCTTTAGCTCATACCTCACCGGTCCTGCTTTCGCATGGTATGCGTCTTTGCGGCCTAATTCTGTCCAGAATTGGACTGATTTGGAGCAAGCCTTTCATGAAAGACTCTATACACCCCTGTCCCAGGTTAGTCTCGCAGATTTAACTAATGCAAGGCAATATGCCGATGAGACGGCAAGTGCCTTCATTAATAGGTTACAGCGGCTTAAGGGCCGATGTACTATGGCAATCCCTGAGAGGGAAATAGCCAACATAGCAGTATCCAATATGTTGCCTAGACTAAAAGAACATTTAATTGTGCATGATGCAAGTAATCTTGCCCAACTGGCCGAGAGAGCGGCCCGTTTGGAAAAATTCCTGGAGGAACAGGAAGAGAAGCGTCTTCCTTTACAAGGGACTCATTTCAATAAAGTGAAATCGGGTAAAGAGGAAGACGTCCCAATAGTGGTGGCTTCTACATTGATCATTGGTAGAAACAACCCTGGATAGTGACCCTAGAGCGTGATTGACAGCGGCCTTGGAGGCCGAGTAGTTGGTGGCTGAGTAGTGGCGGCATAACGAAAGGCTCAAGGATGGCGGTCTGGGCTCTTCCAAGGGTGGCTGGCAAGGCTCGGATGGCGGCTGGCTAGGACTTCCTCAATGGCGGCTGGAGGATATGGGTCAAGCCTATATTGAACGCGTAAATTCGCCTTAGAAAGTCCTAATCAGACGAATTACGCGAGGGGGGCATCTGTTGACCCAATAAAAGTGAGTCCCACTGAATAAAAGTATTGAAGTGAGCCTATTCCTATTCAAGTGAGCCTATCAAAGTGAGCCTATTGAAATGAGCCTATTGAAGTGAGCCTATTCCTATTCAAGTGAGCCTATTGAAGTGAGCCTATTTATATTCAAAGTGAGCCTATAGAAGTGATACTAATATTGCGAGGCATATGACTCGAATATAACATAACTAGCAAAAGTAAGCAAGACACTAACCTGGGAGGCCATCAAAAGTGGCAGCGCCCCGTTTCTCGTATTATGTAGGCCCAGGAGTTACGAAGAGAATGGAAGAGAGGTTTATGTGGAGAACCAGCGTGGAGACAGGTGTCTGACGGTTGAAGGTCTCTGCCAGCAGGAGAGACGGCGTGACGACAGGTGTCCTAGGAGAGGTCGTGGATATCTGATGGTTGAGGGTTTCTGCCTATAAAAGCCAAAGGGATGTTCATTTGGAAAGCTCCTTCAACTCGACAGACAAAAATTCACTTTCTGCAATTTATGTTCTTTTCTGCAAGTTTCGTTTTGTTGTTTCATTCTGCAATTTTACCGCTTTTGTTTACATTTCTGTAATCTTCTTCTGTAATCTCTTCTGAAACTATCAATTAAAAGAGGTCTCCAAACCTCTGCAAATTTTACGCTCAACAATTGTAGGTTGGTTTCAAAATCAGAAAATAGCTTACGCAGGTTGCTACACCCATTGGGAAAGATGGTTATGGTATATATATATATATATATATATATATAGTGGGGGAATCACAGAGAGAGATTGACTGACTGTAATAGAGTTTGGACAGTGAAGGAAAAGAGCAGAAGAAAAGAAAAGACTAACCCTAAATACTAGTATGGATTGGGGCTTGACAATGTGGTTGAAGTTTAGTAGATTAACCCTTTCGAAATGAGAAGAATTTCAAGAGTAATCTTTGAGATGGGAGGTGCAGGAGGAGATGACCCATAAGTGTGCAAGAATTTAACAAATATGGTACCAAAAAAAGATAATTCCTTCTTATTACCCACTATATACGCTCAATGTTATACACATCCAACCCATAATAGTTGAAAATTGTAAATGTTATACATACACAAAGCTATTATATAGTATGCCCTCACAACCAAAATCATATCCAAAATCATGTAAATTTTATTCACACCCTACATTAGGTTAAACACACCCAATTATCATTTATACATAATTCACAATCCCTCTCACAACCTAACACGCAGCGCTAACCTATTATTGGGAATGAATAGTTGTAATGTATAGTGTTTATATAGTATTACTCCTATTTAAGATATGAAATGGTGTGTGAAATAGTGTTTTTGGTAGAGCTTTTTTTTTTCAGTGTGTGTGTTGTTTCGCCAGAGAAGGAGGCCGGATTGGGTTGAACATTGGCAGATCCAGAAATTTTTATTCGATGGGTCAAATATCATGACAAGTGAGCAGCTAACATTAGAAAAAGATTCATTCAATTAAAATTTTGTTACATTTTCTAAACATATAAAACTGGGTATATTTAGAATATTCATAGACTTCACGTACAGTTTGCTGACTTTGTATGTTATACAGAATTCGTAGAACCATTAAAATTTATAGTCTAAGTCATTAGGGTGTTGAATACCTAATTTTTTTAAGACTTTTTAAAATTGTATTAAATAACTCAAAATTTTTTAAAGACTTGGCTCCTTTTTTTTCGTAAACATTGACATTCATGTGTCGGCAAAGGTGTGTGGGAGTCCAAGCCACATAAATTATAAAATGGGATAAAATGGAGGGATAGAGGGTCGGGTGGGAATCGAACCAGCAACCATGCATAAGTTGGAAGTGGGAGACATGACCACCACACCAAGTCCCCCATTCTCCTTTTTATTGAATAAATCTCCATTGGAGTTAGGAAACCCTTAAAATTTACATACATTTATAATAAAAACAACTTACGTGCTATTATATTCCTACTAAAATTACTCAACACTTATCTTAAAATTATCACTTAATTCCTAGTTATATCAAAATATTAGTACTAATATTTTATTTTTTATTTTTTTGGTTGGTCAATTGACCCACCTTGTCCATTAATAGATCCGCCAATGGGGTTGAATAGAAAATTTTGGGTGGGAAATTTCGGCCAATATATCATAGCCGAATTTTGGACATATTTCGAGTGTTCATGGCCGAAATTTGTTTCATTGAGGGCCTATAACATTTTATTATTAACTAGAATTTTCGCCCGCACTAGGTGTTTAATTCTTTTAAAATAAAAGTAACAACTTAATTAATTTAAAAATAATAGATGATATTATTTGAGTATAGGTTTATGGAATAAGGATAGTGTTTTGGAATTCCATATAACAATTGAGCGTTTATAAAATTTGGAAGGTGTATGTATCCGTGCAGATATCCGCTGCCTACAATAAATTATAATGAAGTAGTATTCTTTTTCAAGAAAATTTATGTATATGAATTGAAAAACTACAACAAAAATAAATTTCGTTATTATTTATATATAGTATAGGTCTATTTGTGTGTCCTGAGATGGCAAGAGAAAACACCAATTAATTTCATCGTCCAAATACTGCGCGTCTGTAACGCGTATGATAATATGCCTAATTTGGCCTATTCATTGGTTTTTCCGGAAGCTAATTTATTCGGAATCCTCGTTGCCGTACAAGTAATCCTCCGTGGATTTTTGATGTCGACAAACAGATGTTCTGTTGAAGTTTGTTGTTTTTTTTTTAGGAAGAAATTTCTTATTTATAGAATCTCAATTCAGGGCACCATACATATAAGAGACTGGCACATCTTTCCCACATCACACATGATATCGACTTCACAGCCCTTCCATTCAATCCCAGCACTCAATCAACGTGGCCACAGACTCCTACTTCTACTGTGTCAACTACAGCTCATACATGATTCTACAGACAATCACTTTGGCAAATATTTATAACCAAACTTCAATACTCTCATTCCCTGCTGCTCCTCTTGTGGCCCATAAATCAGCTAGAGCATTCCAGTTGTTAAACTTCTTTGAAAGAAGTTTAACAATTGGAAGTAGACATTGTTATAATATAATAATGATCTATATTGTTGGAGGATTCTTGTCATCCAATGTAATATAAGTGTGACGACTTAAATGAATATGTGTAGAACTACTTAGGGTAGATTGCTAATTAGTAATGGGTTAAATTAGCAGTTAAACACATTAAGCCCATTACGAGGTGTGGTTCTTGATTAAGGTAAGTGGCAAAAACGGTTTGCAAGGTTTTATTAAAAGGGTTCCCATTACCCATACAGAATTCGTACCGTCAATTAGAAAACTTCCACCCTACCTTTATCGTCGCATACCCTTTTATGTCTTTTTTTTTTTTTGGTGAAAGATGTGCCAAGCACATCGGCAAAGGCCTATCTACAAAAACTAACAAAGCCTACAGAAAAAGGTGGGAAGACAGAAAGAAAAAACAACATAAACCATTAAAACCGTTGAAAGCAAACTCCCGCTGCATCCGCCGCGAGACAGGGTCGAGCCTCATCTGGAGGGAAGGCCCAGGTCGTGAAGAAATCATCCGATCTAGCACCACGCCTAGCTAACATGTCCGCAACCGAGTTCCCTTCCCGGAGTATATGGAACCACTTGTACCCCGGATAAGCCTGTAGAACATCCTGAATAGAGCGAATCAACGGATATAACCAATGATTCCCTTCAACAGCGTGAGCCACCAGTCTTATAGCTTCCAAGGAATCCGAATAGCAATGGGCATAAGTGATGCCATGCCTCCGAAGGGACAGCATTCCTTTATAGATACCATGAAGCTCTGCCACTATATTATGTCTTTTGATTCTAGGTAATATTGCACTATAAGAAATTCGCAGGGAGGCGATGAAATTTTATTGAAGTCGTCGCCTAAAATTTCGTCGCGTGACGAATTTTATTGCCTAGTGCACACATGTGTCATCAAAGGTGTGTAAACCAAGCCACATAAATTACAAAGAGGGATAAAAGGGAGGGATAAGGGGCCGGGCGAAATCAAACCCCCAACCATAAGGTTGGAATCAGGGGACATGACTACCGGACCAAGTCCCCGTTCCCAATGAGTGACGTTAATTGATTTTCTGAAAAGAGATGAGTGACGTTAATTGATTTGTGTTCGTAATAATGAATTGTTTGAGTATTTCTTCTTCTTTTTTCCTCTAATTTTGTTCCCCGTTGATGTCATTATCAAGTACTATTTATTTTTATACTTCCTCCATAATTTAATGTTGTTAATGTTTGCATAGTAAAAAATATTCATTTGGTTACTTTGATTCGACTTTTAACATAATTACATAAGATAAAATATAGCCAAGTGAAATGTTGTTAGATTCGTCTAATCGCATATTTTTAGAATATTAAACTTTTATACAATTTGAGATATTAATCGTTAAACATTTGCACTGGATTGCGTGAAAATATTCAATGTTAATATCTTTTGGGAACGGAGGGAGTATTAGACATTAGTAACTCATTTCTTTCCTTGTAAACACGTAAATTTTGTTCTCCAATGAAAATGCGATACGTGTTTTTAAATATTAATTTTAATTATTTTAAGCATTTTAAATAAATTAAGTGCTTGGGATAATTTAATGTTTAAATGGGCCAACGTGAATAAATCAAAATACAAGACGCGCAAGCCCCATAACAAATGGACATGTGATTGGGCCGCGGTGAATAAAGTCCAAATACAAGACTTACCGGCCCCGTAGGCCAGATGGATCAATGGACATTTGAAGCAGGCCGACCCATGAAGATCAGCCCATGTGAGCAAGCCCAGATGAAAGACCCATATACTTGGATCGGCCCATCAAAATTGGCCCACCATCCACCATTTTTCCTCTATAAATAGAGGTGCCTCTTGCCATGGATCTAAAAGGCCTAATTTCAAAAAGGGGCAAAAAACAAAGAAGAAGGGGGAAGATGCAAAGAGATCAAAACAAAGAAAAAGATCAAAAACAAAGGGAAGAACAAGATACTTGGAAGGATGTGTTCTTGAGACCAATTCCACAAGTTCATAAGACCCGGACCCTTCTAGAATCGAACCATACGCCGCCTTGGAAGAAATCTTCAAGATCGACCCCGTGGACGCCTCCTTCAAAGCCTCCTCGTGTCACGACCCCAACATGCTAGATCTTGGAACCGATTTTCCATGCCTCCTCACTTGAATACTCTCGGCCATAAAGGGATGATGGAAAGGGTAATGATGGCCAAAGGATATGTGGGAAAGAATGTGGGTTTTCACTCCTTTGAGAGAATCTAACCTTCACTCAAGGGAAAAGATAAGAGAAGAACACTTCTCAAATTTGGAAGAACACTTCTTCACAAAGGAAAATTTCATATCAAATTCAAAACTAGTGTCTACAAGTGATGGAAGCCCTCCTTTTAAAGGCTCATTGGGCGTCCATAATGGCCCAAAAATATGGAATTGGATGGCCAAACAAGGCCCTTACTAACTAGCAAGTAACTCCCTCCTCTAACTCCTCACAGGCATAACCTTTATTAAGACATGATCCTAGTATCAACCTAGTTAACCTAGTATGCTATGCCCAACACATATATCAAGATGAGAACCCATCAAACAAGACAACATATGACACATACTAAATTAGGTTGTTTTTGGACTTGTAATGAAAAACATGGTAAACATGTCCCAATTCCCATGTCATGTCTTTTCTTCTTTGAAGCATCTTTCAACCTCTTTGCTTGTCCAAACTTGTTCATCTCTTCCATCTAGCTTCTTGATGCCTCCTTGGAACTCGGATCCCGCCATGTCATCATGTGCCACATCATCCCGTGCCATGTCATCACATGCCTTGGATGCTTCTTCATGCCTTTAAGCTCCTTTGAAATGGCTTCCAATTGTGTTTGCATCCTTCTCTTTTGCATTTGAGCTCACCACAGGTAGATTCTCTTGTTTGGACAAGTTTGTCGGACTAGACGTCCTCGTCACCTATTCACAAATTAGGGTTAGATCAACACTCCATACATTCTTAAGACTCATACACTTGAGATCCTACAGCATCGAAATGCTGCAGAAATCCTAAGAAGGCGAAGAAGTATCAAATACACTTAGAGGTCTTCAAAGTTGGAGGAATCAAAGGAGTTCTAGAAGTCGAACCACCAAATCGTTTGATGTTCTTAAATTCTTTTATAATTCTGTAAATTGTATAGACTGTGATTGTGAATTAATAAAATCATTTGCAGTTGCTTATCTATAAAATTTTCTATTCTACAATTATAAATAAAATCCAAATAAATAAAATAGTAGCATAGTCAGGACGATAACTTATTTAAGTGGTCAAGTTTTCTAACTTCCAACTATATGCATGGCCTCTACCACCTTTTCTTCGACATGTCAACTGTTAAAAGCAAAAATAAAATCAAATATAAAATAGTAGCATAATCCATCTCATAGTCTCTTCATTAATTTCTTTTGATAATCATTGACACCTATGTGTCGGCAAAGGTGTGTGGGAGCCCAAGTCACTAGTCTCTGCATTAATTAACCTATTATTACAATATTTTCTCATACATAATTTTTTTTTATAAAATATTATGAGACGAATTGATTATGAGGGTGTAATGACCAAATATGTCATGTAACTTACTCCTAATTTTCTTTTCATTCAAAAAGTATTTGAATTACCAAAATGCTCCTGTAGGTATTTGAATTACCGAGATTAACATGTATCTTTCATTTTTCGATCAATTAGTCCTGATGGCATTTTTGCAAATTATCTTGGGTCCCTACTACAGAAAACTTATTATTTGGGCAGCTTAGTACTTATTATATATTTTTTATTTCTATAACATAGATTTTCTTAAAAATTGGTGACATAGCATATGTTTTATTGAAGAATATATTAAATAATATATTACTAAAAATGTTTTATTTCTTAATGTAGAAGATTATAAAAATCTTATGGAACCAAACAATAGTTTGAGTAAGAGTTATTTCCAAAATTTTTGAAAATAAAAAATAGAAATTTCTGTTTTTCAAAAAAATCCTATAGTTGTCCATGAGATAATATATTATTAAAAGAAAATTTCTAAACTTGGAGCTGAACATATGCGAACCATCTATTGTGATACTGTGGTTGAAGAGAGTCTGTAAACCCAGGAGCTCGAAAAAACCAGCGGCAAGAAGGTCAAAACTCAGGTATAAATTATTGGATGTTTATTTAATTTTTGAAATTATGTTAGGCCGTTTAAAGTGGATTTATGTTGAAAAATGACAAATTAAAAAAGAGTATTATGTGGTCAAATTGTAATAAAATAAAAGTGATGTGGCATAAGATAAATGATTATTTTGGTTATGAACAATGAATTTATAGAACTTTTCGATAATCAAATACTTTCTGGACAAAACGAGAATTAATTAGAGATAATTACATGACGTATTTGGCCATTATCCCTAATTATGAGTGAGACAATATCTTATTATGTATTTATGTAATTATTATTTATTTTGAAGAAAACGATGAGATTTTCATTTAACATAAGGATTTTTGCCCGTTTTTCCACTTAGGCCCTGTTCTCTAGGCCTTAATTTTTCTGTTCTGATCTGAATTTGTAAAATCTGATCTGGTCTGATTTGAATTTGTCTGATCTGATCTGATCTGATCTGAATGTTTCTGGTCTGGTCTGATTCCATCTGGTCTGATTTGGTCTGATATCTGATCTGGTCTGATCTGTTCTGATCTTATTTTATTTATATTTGGATTCTAATTATTTTTTTCGATAAGCTATTTTGATTCTAATTAAATTATGGTAATAATAATAATAATATATAATAATAAAAATTAATAATTACTATTTAATATTTATTATATATAATAATAATAATAATTAATTAATAGTTTTTATTATTATGTTTAGTTATTTTTAAAATATTTTTGAAAGTATTTTCTAATATATTTCAAAAATATTTAATGAAAGTATTTAAAACTATATTTTGAAGTATTTATAATATAAAATATATTAAAAACATGACTAGTATATTTAAATAATATTTTGAAGAGCAAAAAACATTTTGAAAAATACTTTTAAAATTAGTATTAAATAAGTACAATATAAATAATATTTGCATACATTCCTATATGTTTTTGCCTTTTTTTAAAAAAATATTATATGTAATTATGTAATTGTATTATAATGATCTGATCTGGTCTGAATGTTTCTGGTCTGGTCTGGTCTGATCTGATCTGATTTGATCTGGTCTGATCTGAATGTTTCTTATCTGATCTGGTCTGATCTGATTTTGGGAAAAAATAAGTAATAAGGTCTGAAAATAAGTTGTAGAGAACGGGGCCTTAGTCTATGCAAAAATCATATTCGACACTATGATGATAGAAAAAAAGATTTTTTAGTCCGTTTTCTTTTCAAAATATTTAAATTAGTTCGTTAGTAAAATTTTGCCCCTATAGTCCGCTACGTTTGTGAATTTTTTTCAATTCGGTCTTAATTAGTTAATTAACCTGAGGTTGCTGACGTGGCCGAAGTAAATCATACTATCTACATATTCATAGGTTTGCACCATTTCACACAGGCACGTATGCCGATGCACATTTTCAATGATTAATAACTTAAATTATATACAATAAAAAATTATACAAATTTGATATTCTCAAACTACAAGTTTAGATGAATCTAACAATATCTCACTTGACTATGTTTTCTTTCATAACGATGATAAAAAATTTGAAACAAAGTTAAACTGTGAACAGTGTAAAAAATACCAATGTTGCAAACCTATGATACGGAGGGAGTATTTTACATCCACTGTGACTAATGTAGAGTCCTCACACATAATACATCAGCTTAATAAATATTAGAAGGCTTCCATAACACATCACTATTCTAAAAAATGCCTCCAACGGGTCGATTGAGTCCTTCTTCACTAGGTTTAGGGACATGATCTTCAATTGGTCCGCATTGTGCTCTCATTGGGTTTACCCAACCCACAAAGAAACAACAACCATTCATTTTCACATATTATATATCACAATTGGTCTTCATTTCTTGAGAATATTCACTGCGGTGGCTGCTGACCAGAACTCCGATGGCATCCAGTGAAGATACTGCCCAATCCGATGCGAGAATGGGCTTCGCACAAAGGAGGGAGTCGTTTGACCTGCATTTTCCAAGAACACCAATTTCTTAATGTAGCGAAAGGGTTGAGATAAGGGTTAATGAATCTATCCGGAAAGGAATTAAAGGTAAGATATATTGTTGTTGTGAATTTTGGTTATTTCTTTGTGGGTTGAGTAACCCCAATGAGGACTCAATGCGAACCAAGTAGAGACTATGTTCGTTATCCCAGTGAAGAAAGACTCAGTTGACCCGCTAAACGCATTTTTTGGGAAAAGTGATGTATTATAGGAGCCTTCAAAATTTACTTCAAACATTTATTTAACTGGTATGTTATGTGTGGGGACTTCAGATTGGCGACGGTGGATAATGTAGAATGTGATTTACTTCGACCACCTCAATAACCTCATGCTAATTATATAGTTAGGATCGAATTGGAAAAAATTAACAAATGTAACAGACTATATATAGAGCAAAAATTTACTAACGGGCCAATTTAAATTTTTTGGAAAGAAAACGGAATAAAAATAATTTTTTCCCTATGATGATCAACCCATAGAATCGCCAGATCATAAAACATCGCACGTGATTGATAAAATCGGAGTATATACACATGCATGCAGTATTAGGCAATAACATTCGAAAATTTAACAAATCCATCATGATCAACACCCGTCCCAAGGTCATTTCAAAACCACGGCCCTTCCCGGGCGGTATGGAAGAACTGCGCCACCATTGTGGTTTGCAACCATGGGCTGTACGTCTCGTGGTGACGTAGGCCACGTCAACCGTGGTTTGGAGCGGACACACATTCCGAATGCTAATAGCGTAATGAAAAATTCTAGGAATTTGAAAACATGTGTAAACTGTAAAGTTCTTTTAAAAAAAATGTAAAAGAAAAGCCCCTTGCATGTTTAAACAATGGTCTAGAAAAATTTAACAAATTCAGAACCACCCTTAAAAACCCTAGTTCCCAACAGAAGCGCACAACATTAACACGAGGTAGAGAACATAATACAAACACAAATCACATTCGGAAAAATGATCCAAAAACTAGGAGATGAGTTCTATCATTTACCAGAAGCAATGAGGCATGATTCAAGCCGTACAGAAGCCAAATGGTCTGTTTTACACGCAGTTTTTTTGGAGCTTTAGATTTTATATATCAAATAATAGTTCTCTTCTGTATACTAACTTCTAGGGGATGTGGCTATGATTTGAAACATTGCAAATTGAAGCTACCCCAATTAGCGTTTTAAACTAGCTGTCAGATTATTCTCATCAAATTATAATTTTATACAGCTACAACTACTCTACCAAACACTTATGTAAAGCTGATAGTTACATCTACTACAACTCCCAATAACTCAAGTTCCATACAGCTCCAGTTCGAACACTTATGTGAATTGTTAGTTCTGCACACAGCTTTTGCAATGTTTGAGGAGTTTTAGATTCTATATTAAAACAATAGCCCCGTTATTTATAATAGCTTTCAAAAAACGGTCTCAAAGTGGGATTTATATGAAACAATTAAATTGTAAAGCTAATAACTCTAGCTATATATATAATTCCAATTCATTTTATTCTCTAAGGATATCATATGATCCAAAGCATGTACAACAACTTGCCTGGGGGAAGCAGACGCCACAACACAATATTCAGAATAAACTAACGTACGTAGGCACCTTCACCTACTTGCCAATTCAAGCCTACTCATCCATGAATGGTCCAAGTTTCACAAGTTTTGTATGGTTTAGTCGAATTTTCGAATTTTCCTACCAAAGAAGTACTGTATGTATAAACAACGATACGATGGAGTTGGTCGCTCACTCTCTGAGTTTAAAACATAATTTGGAGAGGTTTATAGTAGTACTTTGTACAAGAGAATGTAGCTGTGAAAATCTCCCTCGAGTTTTGATTTTTGAATAGTTAAATCCACTTTTCAATATCAATATGCTGCCAAATGCTCCTCCTTTAGTGTCAAGGCAAATGGACAAAACAAAAAGCGAGTTGCACAACAATTGAAAGATACAGAAATACTATAAAAATATCATCTGAATTACTCTAGTCTTTGGGTGCTTTGGAGGGCCCCATCTGCGGCTCTATACATACGCCTCTTTTGGAGACCTCCTCCTCCCCTCTCGGCGGCTGCTGCTGTTTCCATTCGTACAGACAGTTTTTGTTGGTTGAGAGTTCAATTGTATCTCTTGCTCTCTGTTCCTTCTACTACTAGCTGCTCGGCGCTGTAGGTATCATCATTTTCTCAGTTTCTCCACTCATTGATCTCGTTTTCATTACCTTTTATTGACAAACAAGTTCTGTTTTTTTTTTTTTTTTTTTTTTGTTATTGTTTTACGTTTTTATATTTCTCGTGTTGTTGATGGTGATTTCTTTGTATCGATTTGTTGATTTCTGCTTCGTTTGTGTGCATATATGCTGCGCCTGTGATAGTTGGGGGCAGTTTCTAGGTTTGTTTTGCGAAGTTGAAAAATTGATCAATCTAGCTGCTTCGAGTGTGGATATTCTGGTCGTATCACTTGCAGAGGTCATTTGTTTGATTAATTTTGTTTCTTAAAAATTAGTAATTCGGATTATTGGTTCGAATCTGGAAATTTCAGTGAATATGAGTTCCGTTGATTTTTTAGGCCGACGCGTCGCTGCACTTAACTCAAAATTTTCTGGCAAAACGATTCCCTAGGGTTTTATGAATCAGTGATGACTGAATTGAGGAATGATTAGGCGCAGGTGTTAACAGAAGGAAAATGGCCACGCACTCTGTCTTCTTCAGCAAGAATCACAAAGCGATTGCTGGAAATTCTGATAACCGTGCAGGGGCCAGAATGAGTGGGATGGGATTTCAGTCTGCAGTATCAGAGACTCACAATTTTGGCGACACTATGTGCCGATTGAAAGTTGCATCCTTGGAGCTTTCAGCTGTTGAGAATCGCTCGACTCATGTGGCTAAGGAATTTGAACGTCAGCAAGGTCCGGTTAAGGGAAATGCCACTCATTTCACTCTTTTCTCTGGTAATATATTCTCAAACTGGAATATTAATATAGGGATTTATTCTTCAATCATAGAGTATATCTTTAGAAATTAGCATCAATGTCTTGAAAGCCAGATCAGGAATCTGGCCGGACTGATTACTTGTAAAGCCAGGTCAGGAATCTGGCCGGACTGATTACTTGTAATCGGTCCAAATGGTTCCACAATCAACCACTTTAAGAAACTGGGTATAAATTTGATATATCTGCCTATCTGGCGACAGTACACCACTCTTCCTTGTAGCTTGTAAGGAAACTTAGTAAAGACTACTACTAGTATTTATAATAATTTTATCTCCTGGTTTTTCCCTTTTATGAGAAACCAGTGGAATCAGACTGGACCAGCAGGAAGTAGCCGATTCTCGTTTAACCGGTTGGGCCAGTTTTCAAAACAATGCTTAGCAATTATGGCTTGAATTGGAAGGAAACAAAAATTGAGATCCTGAATTATTAGGTGGATCATCAATATACCTTGTAATTTAATTCATCTTGGAGAATATTGGTTACAACTAACTGGTTGAGCCATTAATCATTAATAGCATTATATATGTACCTACCTTTATAGTCAGAGTGTTTGCCATGATTTTATTATTACTAGTACTAAATTTGGTGGTTTCAAAAATTAATGCCCCACAGTTCCTTTGAGAGTGTTTGTCTCTACGTATTTATTTCTTGATACCTTACTAGTGTTCTTTTCCAGACTGGTTGGTGATATGCAGTGGTTAACTAGACACTAGAACTGCTATAAAGTACTTTATGTATTCAAAGATCAAAATG
>JAOANR010000009.1:29765473-30032138 GCA_030278955.1 Hygrophila difformis | reverse complement strand
CTTCAGTCCTTGAACTCGTGCAACCGCTACCGCACGATCATAAACAACTTGTAGGTCGGGTAGTGCACCCCTGTGATCACCTCGCGAATTTCCAGATTCAGGCCCATTTCAAACTTCTGGGCTTTCTCCATGTCCGTCGGCACCAACCTTGGCGCAAATCTTACCAGTTCCTTAAAGCGGGTGTAGTATTCCTGCACCATTTGGCCTTCTTGTTTTAATAATAGGAATTCCTCGTACATTGCAGCTTTCATGCTCATGGGATAGAATCGATCCCTGAGCAGCTCCATGAACTTTGCCCACGAATAGGGCTCTTCCTCCTCAGTCAACTTCCCTTGGGTGGCCTGCTGTAATACCCGAGAATTTTCCAACATAACATAAAACAATAATTAAATAAATAAATAATAAATAAAATAAATACTATAAATAAAATAAATACTATAAATAAATAAACAAATCCAGCAAATAAAAGAAATAAATAAATATAAGGAAATGAGAAATGAGATTTTTACTTAAAAAGGAATTAAAGGAATTTAATTCAATAAAAGGATGGATAAATGGTACACCAAAACCCGACACTAATGAACTCGAGTATTCGAGTCCAAAACATCCAATTAGACTGAGAATAAAATTAGAGAGAAAGTATGAACCCGAATATACCCCGGAAATCGGAATTCGGGAGCATAGAGGGATAGAAACCCGAAAGAGAGGCGGAAAAGCACGACGGATCGCACGACCCGCCCGGACCGAAGTCCAGGCGAAGACGGCGCGGTGGCCGCGCGCCCAATGGGGAAAACCGCGCCACGACCGCGCCACATGACAGATTTGTTGGTTGCGTGAATCTCTCACCCGAACGCGGATTTTTCGACTTTCGGTTGAACAACTCTCGACTCCAGACTTCTAGGTCGGTTGTGGACGCCCTAGGGATTGAGAATTCTATAAATAAGCCCCTTGGGAGCCCCGAACAAGTTTACAAAACCCTAAAACATTCTATACGTTTGAAACCCTAAATCCGGAGTCGTCGGAGGCACGAAACCAAGAGAACGCTGTTGGACGAGTTTCTCTACAGATCTCCATAGTCGTGGTAAGTCTCGGTCCAATCTTTATTCAATAAATGATTCGAAAACGAATCCTAATCATCTCCTTTTTCTTTCTACACCCCCGTATCGAATCTAGATCGTAGAACCCGACGAACGGAGAGGAGAAACGGTGATCTGGAAGCCACGCCTCCGAATTGGACATTCCCGACGTTCATAGACACTGTAAGTTAACCTTACATGGTTTTGGGAGATTTTAAAACATTCGAAACCTAAAAGATTTGACAAGAATCATAAATCTGTCCACTTTTGTTTTCCTACCGACGCAACAGAATTGTTGAATTTTTCCGACCTTTAAAACGAACTCAAACGGAAAAACTTAAAAGACGAAAAATGTTCCTAAGACTTAGACCTAGCTACTGTAACAATTTGAGAATTTTTGGAGTTGATTTGATATGTGAAAACCTGTCGAAACCGAACTGTTTGAACCTAGTTCTTGAAATCTTGGACAGAACTTAGGAATGATCTTGATCACGTTTTTGACATAGGATCTAGGCTGTTTTAGATCTTTGGCCGAACATGAAAGTTGTAGATAAATGTCTTAAGATGATACCTGTCAAATTTCATTAAATTTGGAGTTGAATTGATATGGTAGAAATTGAAATCTTAGATCTGTGATGTATTAAACTCGGACAGATTTCGTCTTATGTGAAAATTGGCGTTTTTGACCTACTTAGGTATCTCGGATTGAAAAAGTTAAAACACAAAAGTTGTAGATCTTGATGTTTCCGAGTCAGATATGAAATTTTGGAATTTTTGGAATTAAATCTGATTTTAGACGAATTTTGGAGTAAACTGTGATTTACCGAACGAAATTTTGAAATCTTGTTGAAACATGGAATTAACCTTTAGGGTTGAAACGAATTGAGATATTGTTTCTAAATTAATACAATGGAAGTCAGATTTTAAAAACTAAATCCCCTTACAAACTTGATAAATTAAAATTAGGGGTGAGTGCTCTGCAGGGTGCCCCCTAACGATTCACTTCGTGCCGTAATGGACGATGGTGACCCCGCGCGCTATACTTGAAATGTGATATTGCCAAAACGGCGAAACTTAGAGCCTACACTCTCGTGAATATCCGTATGGGTTTCCCGAGGCTCCGGAGTGGTACTGGGTATGGCTGATACGGCTGCGGCCGCCGGCTACCGGCTAAACTTGTTGACATCGCGATTTCTATCGTGAAACTTGAAATACCGAATCGGGAATGTAATGGGAATTCTAAATTAAATTAGAGTAGACTAAATTATATTGTTGTCCAATTAAATTATTTAAATGCTTTATTTAAAATTATGGCTTTTGTGATTAAACCATGTGATATGTGTTATTAAATAGAGTCTGAGATAGATTGTGCTATATGATATGGATTAAATGAAATCAAATATTATGTTATTATCATGCTTTTGTTAAATTATTAAAGTTATGGCTTTTAAACCCTACGATCATGCATGTGTTAACTTACTCAGCAATTTTGCTGATCAAAACCATTTTTATTCATTTCTTTACAGAATATGTGGAATGAGCATGTGTGAGCACGAATCATGCATGGGATTTTGGGAACTTTTATTTTGCTTTTAAATTTCGTACGTAGACTACATTATGAACGGGCCTGTTTAACCCGTGTTTTGGCCATGTCGGCCCTTTTTATATTTTCCGCTGCGATACTGTACTAAACTAAATATTTCCGCTGCGCTATGCTATTATTAATTTTGAATTATATTGTATGGGCTATTTTGAATGCTTTAAATGTTTTAAACACTGCAATACCTAGCCTTGCATCTCTTTAGTAAGCTCGGAGAAACCGTGTCTTACTAGGGAGATGTGGCGGTGACATCCCGACCTGGGTTACCAAAAACCGGGGTGTTACAAGTTGGTATCAGAGCCCGGCTATTTTTAAACTATTATTTTTAAACCATTACTATTCTTAAACTATTATTTTAAAACCATTATTATTTTTAAACTATTATCAATATTTTGACTATTATTTTAAATTTTAAATTTTTATTTCCATGGAGAAATTTTATTTTAAAACCCATGGGAAAAATATATATGGTGCATTAAATTATTATTGGGGGGAAGTATCATTTGCATATGCATGTTGCATCTCTGCTATGAACTTAGAATCTTTGCGAAACTTGAACTTAGAATCTTTGCGAAACTTGAACTTAGCATGTTGGCGAAACTTGAACTTAGAATCTTGGAAACTCGAACTTAGAATCTGGGCGAATTGAACTTAGAATCTTGGCGAATATTAACTTAGATCTCTTGCGTCGCTAGATGGCTAGTCAAGACATGATGCAGTTGTTGGTCAGGATGATGAGTGTTCATCTCGATTCCCACCAGACCCTAGAGCAGATGAAGTACCGTATGGCTCAATTGGAGGCCAATTTACATCACATGGGCAACTTGAGAGAGGCGGATCATCACCGCATAAACCAACTCGAGCGCCAACTCCAAACCCTCACTACACAAAACTTAATACTAAAGGAATACATCGATGCCCACGGGCAAGACTTAAACACTATCTTTGACGACCTACTACCGCCGAGTTCGGAGGAGGAAGATCCGGAGGAAGATCCTGCTACCCCACCGGGAGACGTCTTGAGGCACTAAAGATTCTATTGTTAGACATTGTTTTGCTAGAAAAATATTTCTACTTTTGTACCAAAATTTCTTTTGAGGAAATAAAATGCCCGTTTTTTTTTAAATCAAAACAAAACAAGACAAAATAAAATAAAACCCCGAAGCGTACGATGCTTCTCAATCCGAACAAAGCACCACGTGCTAAATTACTACACACATATACATTCATAGAAATTGCTTAGACTATATGCTAAATTCATCAGTCCTAAACTATCCTATTTGTACCAGAATGGCACCCAGAGGAAGAGGAAGGACTCAAACCGCGCCCCAAACCACCACTGAAACTCCTACTGAGACACTACCAAACGTCACTGAACCAATTCAACCTGAGATGGAACAACCCCAAGGTGCGCAGGACGCCCCCGCACCGAACAATGTGGGCGATCGTCTTAGGACGATAGAGGAAGTGTTGATTGCGCTCGGAAACACGCAAGTCAACCAGGGTCAAGCTGCGGCGGTACCTCCGCCCCAAGCTCGCCCTAACTACCTAGCGATGGTGAATCCCTACCAGCCGCCCCACTATGCTGGTGAGGAGGATCCAGCTAAACTGGAGGAATGGATCCGGACTTTTGACAAGCTGCTAGGAGCGGTCAAATGTCCGGAAGGAGAGAGGGTACATGTCGCTTCATACTACTTGGGAGGCGAAGCTGATGACTGGTGGCAAGCAACGCAAGCCAAACTGACCGAAGATGACGAGCCTTACTCGTGGATGGAGATGATGGAACTACTCAGGGATCGATTCTATCCCTTGAGTACCAAAGCTGCCATGTACGAGGAATTCCTGTCACTGAAGCAAGGAAGCCAAACGGTGCAAGAATACTACACCCGCTTTAAGGAGCTGGTGAGGTTCGCACCAAGGCTAGTGCCTACTGATGCGGAAAAGGCACAGAAGTTCGAGATGGGACTGAACCTGTCTGTGCGCGAGGTGATCGCGGGGGTACACTACCCCGATTTGCAAGCCGTATACGATCGCGCTGTAGCGGTAGCACGCGTGCAGCAGCTGAAAAGAAGGGTGAGTGGGGAGTCCAGCCGGGGTCCTCAAGACAAGAGAAGTCGAGATTCACGAAACGAGAACAACACTGGAAGGAACGAGCAGCGCAGAGGGTCGAATAGGCCCCAACAAAACAACACTGGGAGGAGGTTCAATCAAGAAGATCCGGTACCGCCTTGCCCGCGATGTGGACGACCACATCTGGCAAGGGGATGCCCGCAACAAGGCGCCTGTTACCGATGCGGTCGAATGGGTCACGTTCGACGGGAATGCCGAACTAGGCTCGAGAACATAACAAAGAGGGACGACTTAGTCGCGGGGCAAGAACAGCCTCAAAACCAAAACGGGCGAAACGGCAATAACCAAGGGTACCGACCCCCTCAAAATAGGCCGCAAAACCAGAACCAGAACCAACGACCTCCGCCCCCGCAGAATCAAAACCAACAGCCGAACCAGCAGCAGAACGCGAATCAGCAGGGCAACCAAGGACGCCCTGTGGGGTGGCTCAATGTGGTGAACCAAGCGGACGTGCCTGCGCAAGGAGAAGTGATGGCAGGTACATTTCACGTTTTGAATACACCCCTTAGAATTTTATTTGATTCCGGAGCTAGTTGCTCAATTATTGCATCAAGGGTAGTGCCTGAGTTAGATCTACCTAAGTGCGAGAGAATTAGCTTAGGAATTCAATTGCCTTCTGGAGAAGTAGTGTCTTGCTCTGAATGATATAACGGAATTCCTATAGTGATAAAGAACGTAGAATTCTTCGCGAACTTGGTAGAATTTAACTTAAGAGACTTTGACATCATACTGGGGATGGATTGGCTATCCCAGTATAAAGCGGTGATCGAATGCCAAAAGCAAAAGATCACCTTGTCAAAAAGTAGGGGAAAGAGAGTTATCTTTTACTCTCAGCCCCCTAAGAAAAGTAACAAAATCGTTAGTGCACTTAAACTAAGTAACTTGATGCGTAAGGGGTATGAACTATATGCGTGCTATGTGCACAACCTTGAGGCGGAAGAGAACAAGGTTGATAGCATACCAGTGGTAAGAGAATACCCGGACGTGTTCCCTGAAGACGTTCCGGGCATGCCACCTGAGAGAGATCTTGAATTCACGATAGATCTCATTCCGGGGACAGAGCCTGTCTCGAAAGCTCCGTACCGGATGGCACCACTGGAAATGAAGGAGTTAAAGGAACAACTTGAGGAGCTATTGGGAAAAGGCTACATAAGACCGAGTACGTCCCCTTGGGGAGCACCGGTTTTGTTTGTCAAGAAGAAAGACGGAGGACTACGTCTTTGCATAGATTACCGAGGACTAAACCAAGTGACCATTAAAAATAAATACCCCCTTCCGAGAATAGAGGATCTGTTTGATCAACTGAAGGGAGCTTCAGTATTCTCGAAGATCGATTTGCGATCTGGGTATCATCAGTTGAGGATCGCCGAGAAGGACATTCCGAAAACAGCGTTCCGAACGCGATATGGCCATTACGAGTTCACAGTGTTATCCTTCGGGTTAACAAATGCTCCGGCCATGTTCATGAATCTCATGAACAACGTGTTCCGAGAATTGTTAGATCAGTGCGTCGTAGTGTTCATCGACGACATCCTGATCTACTCGAAGAGCGAGGAGGAGCATGCGAAGCACTTACATCAAGTGTTGGAGACCTTGCGAAGAAATCAGCTATACGGCAAGCTGTCGAAATGTGACTTCTGGCTGAAAGAAGTGGCATTTCTCGGACACATAGTATCCGCTGATGGAGTATCAGTGGATCCGGCAAAAGTTTCTGCCGTAACTGAATGGGCAACTCCGAAAAGTCCAACGGAAATAAGGAGTTTCCTTGGATTAGCCGGATACTATAGACGATTTGTGAAGGACTTTTCAAGGATTGCATGTCCTTTGACCCAGCTACTTAAGAAAGGAGCAAAATACGAGTGGACCGAAGCATGTGAGACATCGTTTCAAGAGCTGAAGAAACGACTCACAACCACACCCGTATTAACACTACCATCAGAGAATGGTGACTTCGAAGTATATAGCGATGCTTCGAAGGAAGGTTTAGGTTGTGTTTTGATGCAAGACTCGAGAGTCGTAGCCTATGCATCACGCCAACTAAAACCTCACGAGGAAAATTATCCGACACATGACCTGGAGTTGGCAGCGGTCGTTTTCGCTCTAAAGATATGGAGACATTATCTTTATGGGCGGAAGTGTCGAATGTTCACCGACCACAAGAGCTTGAAATATATATTCACTCAGAAGGAGTTGAATTTGAGACAGCGAAGGTGGTTGGAACTCATTAAAGACTACGATTTAGAGATAGCATACCACGAGGGGAAGGCGAATGTGGTAGCCGATGCCCTAAGTCGGAAAACCCAACACGTGACAAACTCGTTGGTAATTCCGCCGGCATTGTACATGGATTTGGCAAGATTGGAGTTAGAACTTGTGCATCCTGGCACAGTAAGAGAAACGGTCAATGCCATGGTCGTAGAAACTCCAATATTGGACGAGATTCGACTCGCTCAACCGGGCGATCCGAAACTCGAGAAGATAAAAGGGTATATTGCTGAAGGAAAGGCGATAGGATTTGCTGTCCACGAGGATGGAAGCATCCGTTTCAAAGGGAGATGGTGTGTGCCTTTTAAATGTGCCAAGTTAAAGCAAAGGTTGATGGAGGAAGGGCACAACACGCCATACTCCGTACATCCTGGAGGTGACAAGCTATACAAAGATCTGAAGAAGATCTATTGGTGGCCGGGAATGAAGAAGGAAGTGGCAAATTTCGTGGCGAGATGTCTCACCTGCCAAAAGGTTAAGGCAGTGCAACATAAACCCTTAGGATTGATGCAACCACTAGAGATTCCAAGTTGGAAGTGGGATAGCATCTCAATGGACTTTGTCTCGGGATTACCCCGATCACCTAAAGGCCTGAACAAGATTTGGGTGATTGTGGATAGGCTAACGAAGACAGCCATATTTATCCCAATGAAAGACACGTGGACTATGGACCAATTGGCCCGAGCCTACATTGATAACGTGGTACGACGACATGGAGTACCACACGATATCATTTCCGATAGAGACAGTAGATTTGTCTCTCATTTCTGGACGGAGTTACAAAAAGCTCTCGGTACTCAAATCAAAATGAGCACCGCATTCCACCCGATGACGGATGGACAAACCGAGAGAACAATCCAAACACTAGAAGACATGCTGAGAGCATGCGTGTTGGAATTCAAAGGGAATTGGGAATCTCATTTACCCTTGATTGAGTTTTCCTATAATAATAGTTACCATGCGAGTATTGGCATGGCACCTTTCGAGGCATTGTATGGACGAAAGTGCCGAAGCCCTTTGAGCTGGGAAGAAAACGATAAGTCCGTGGTAGTGGGACCACAACTTATCGAAGACATGGCTCAACAAATCAAAGTGATTCAAGGGAAGATGAAAGCCGCTCAAGACCGTCAAAAGAGTTATGCCGACGTGAGACGACGAGACCTAGAATTTCAAGTGGGAGATAGAGTCATGCTAAAGATATCACCCATGAAGGGGGTGATGCGCTTTGGCAAACGAGGGAAGTTAAGTCCACGATACATAGGACCTTACGAGATTCTAGAACGAGTCGGAACTCTAGCCTACCGATTGGCTTTACCGCCACACTTAGATAGAGTTCATAATGTCTTCCATGTCTCGCAACTAAAGAAGTATGTGCCGGACCCGACACATGTACTTCAACCGGAGATAATTGAGCTCGATGAAGATTTGACTTACGAAGAAGTCCCAGTGCGTATTCTCGATACTAAGGAACGAGTAACGAGGAACAAAACCATCAAAATGATCAAGGTTCTTTGGTCAAACCACGAAAGTGAGACGGCAACTTGGGAAGTAGAATCCTATATGAGGGAACGATACCCGACATTGTTCCAAACCGATTCCGACACAGTTATGGGGGCATAACTGCAATCTTAAGGGGGAGAGGATGTCATACCCCCTAATTTTTCGTGCATTTTTGTAAACTTTTGAACTACGTTATGGCTTGATCCCTTTACCGGGTACGTAGGCAGCTTAGAAGTTTAATTCTAAGTTCAGTCACAACATAATAAAACAAACACAAGACCTTAGCACGAGACGAGAAAAGCCGAAACACAACTTCGAGGACGTAGTTGATTCTTAAGGAGGGTAGACTGTAATACCCGAGAATTTTCCAACATAACATAAAACAATAATTAAATAAATAAATAATAAATAAAATAAATACAATAAATAAAATAAATACTATAAATAAATAAACAAATCCAGCAAATAAAAGAAATAAATAAATATAAGGAAATGAGAAATGAGATTTTTACTTAAAAAGGAATTAAAGGAATTTAATTCAATAAAAGGATGGATAAATGGTACACCAAAACCCGACACTAATGAACTCGAGTATTCGAGTCCAAAACATCCAATTAGACTGAGAATAAAATTAGAGAGAAAGTATGAACCCGAATATACCCCGGAAATCGGAATTCGGGAGCATAGAGGGATAGAAACCCGAAAGAGAGGCGGAAAAGCACGACGGATCGCACGACCCGCCCGGACCGAAGTCCAGGCGAAGACGGCGCGGTGGCCGCGCGCCCAATGGGGAAAACCGCGCCACGACCGCGCCACATGACAGATTTGTTGGTTGCGTGAATCTCTCACCCGAACGCGGATTTTTCGACTTTCGGTTGAACAACTCTCGACTCCAGACTTCTAGGTCGGTTGTGGACGCCCTAGGGATTGAGAATTCTATAAATAAGCCCCTTGGGAGCCCCGAACAAGTTTACAAAACCCTAAAACATTCTATACGTTTGAAACCCTAAATCTGGAGTCGTCGGAGGCACGAAACCAAGACGAACGCTGTTGGACGAGTTTCTCTACAGATCTCCATAGTCGTGGTAAGTCTCGGTCCAATCTTTATTCAATAAATGATTCGAAAACGAATCCTAATCATCTCCTTTTTCTTTCTACACCCCCGTATCGAATCTAGATCGTAGAACCCGACGAACGGAGAGGAGAAACGGTGATCTGGAAGCCACGCCTCCGAATTGGACATTCCCGACGTTCATAGACACTGTAAGTTAACCTTACATGGTTTTGGGAGATTTTAAAACATTCGAAACCTAAAGGATTTGACAAGAATCATAAATCTGTCCACTTTTGTTTTCCTACCGACGCAACAGAATTGTTGAATTTTTCCGACCTTTAAAATGAACTCAAACGGAAAAACTTAAAAGACGAAAAACGTTCCTAAGACTTAGACCTAGCTACTGTAAAAATTTGAGAATTTTTGGAGTTGATTTGATATGTGAAAACCTGTCGAAACCGAACTGTTTGAACCTAGTTCTTGAAATCTGGGACAGAACTTAGGAATGATCTTGATCACGTTTTTGACATAGGATCTAGGCTGTTTTAGATCTTTGGCCGAACATGAAAGTTGTAGATAAATGTCTTAAGATGATCCCTGTCAAATTTCATTAAATTTGGAGTTGAATTGATATGGTAGAAATTGAAATCTTTGATCTGTGATGTATTAAACTCGGACAGATTTCGTCTTATGTGAAAATTGGCGTTTTTGACCTACTTAGGTATCTCGGATTGAAAAAGTTAAAACACGAAAGTTGTCGATCTTGATGTTTCCGAGTCAGATATGAAATTTTGGAATTTTTGGAATTAAATCTGATTTTAGACGAATTTTGGAGTAAACTGTGATTTACCGAACGAAATTTTGAAATCTTGTTGAAACATGGAATTAACCTTTAGGGTTGAAACGAATTGAGATATTGTTTCTAAATTAATACAATGGAAGTCAGATTTTAAAAACTAAATCCCCTTACAAACTTGATAAATTAAAATTAGGGGTGAGTGCTCTGCAGGGTGCCCCCTAACGATTCACTTCGTGCCGTAATGGACGATGGTGACCCCGCGCGCTATACTTGAAATGTGATATTGCCAAAACGGCGAAACTTAGAGCCTACACTCTCGTGAATATCCGTATGGGTTTCCCGAGGCTCCGGAGTGGTACTGGGTATGGCTGATACTGCGGCCGCCGGGCTACCGGCTAAACTTGTTGACATCGCGATTTCTATCGTGAAACTTGAAATACCGAATCGGGAATGTAATGGGAATTCTAAATTAAATTAGAGTAGACTAAATTATATTGTTGTCCAATTAAATTATTTAAATGCTTTATTTAAAATTATGGCTTTTGTGATTAAACCATGTGATATGTGTTATTAAATAGAGTCTGAGATAGATTGTGCTATATGATATGGATTAAATGAAATCAAATATTATGTTATTATCATGCTTTTGTTAAATTATTAAAGTTATGGCTTTTAAACCCTACGATCATGCATGTGTTAACTTACTCAGCAATTTTGCTGATCAAAACCATTTTTATTCATTTCTTTACAGAATATGTGGAATGAGCATGTGTGAGCACGAATCATGCATGGGATTTTGGGAACTTTTATTTTGCTTTTAAATTTCGTACGTAGACTACATTATGAACGGGCCTGTTTAACCCGTGTTTTGGCCATGTCGGCCCTTTTTATATTTTCCGCTGCGATACTGTACTAAACTAAATATTTCCGCTGCGCTATGCTATTATTAATTTTGAATTATATTGTATGGGCTATTTTGAATGCTTTAAATGTTTTAAACACTGCAATACCTAGCCTTGCATCTCTTTAGTAAGCTCGGAGAAACTGTGTCTTACTAGGGAGATGTGGCGGTGACATCCCGACCTGGGTTACCAAAAACCGGGGTGTTACACCTGCCACCAATCATCTGCTTCGCCTCCCAAGTAATACAAGGCGACGTGTACTTTTTCTCCCTCCGGACACTTGACAGGGTTCAGAAGTTTGTCAAACGTTCTAATCCATTCCTCCAGTTTGGCAGGATCCTCCTGACCAGCGTAGTGTGGTGGCTGGTAGGGGTTTATCATAGCCAGATAATTGACGCGAGCCTGGGGCGGGGGCACTGCAGCAGTCTGCCCTTGGTTCACTTGCGCGTTTCCCAGCGCAATCAGAACCTCTTCTATCGTACAAAGACGATCGCCCACATTGTTCGGTGCGGGGGCGTCTTGCGCACCTTGGTTTCGAGTTCCTACTGGTGGAGTTGGCTCCGTGGTGTTTGGTGGTATTTTTTTAGTAGGTTGTGGTGCAGGTTGGTTTCTCGGTCTTCCCCTAGGTGCCATTCTGTTACAACGTATATAGATTAGGTTCCAAGAATTTAAGAAATTGTTTAGGAAGAGAGTTAAGAAGTCAAGAAGGGGTTGAGTGTTAAGTTTATACATGTCTGGATGTAGCGGTCGGCCAGGGTTGAATGAGTTGCGCGCTAGGAGTAGCAAGTGTCGAGATTTGTTATGCTTAGGCGTGCGCTTAGATGAACGCAATCTAGAACCAAGGCAAGATCAGACTCTAGTTAGCGTTCCTAATTCGATGTCAAACTTCTAAGTTATCTAGTACAAGCAAAAGATCTAAGTTAGAACATCGTCGCTTCTAGGTTATCTAAGGTCTAGAAATGCAACATGCACATGCAATTGATGATCCCCCCCCCCCCCGAAAAAAAAAATAATGCACTATTTTTCTTTTCCATGGGTTTTTTTAAAATAAAATCTATCCCATGGTGGACTAACAATAGCAATAAGATTTGGGCCTCTATATTGGGCCAAATAAATAACATTTGGCTTCAAAGATATTTGGGCTAAAAATACTTTGGGCTAAGAAATTTAAAAATAATAGTTTGGGCTCTTTATAAGATAAATTTTTTTTAAAAAAAAATAATAATGGTTTAGAAATAATAGTAAAAATAATAATAGTATAAAAATAATAGGGGTTTAAAAATAATTTAAAAATATCTGGGCTCTGATACCACTTTGTAACACCCCAGTTTTTTATAACCCAGGTCGGAATGTCACCGCCACACCTCCCTGGCAAGACACGGTTTCTCCGAGCTCGCTAAAAAGATGCAAGGCTATGGTTTTTCAGAATTTAAAACATTCAAACGGCCCATTGTAATATAACTTGAAAATAATGTCATTACAGTTGCAGCGGAAAATAATAGCTAATTATATAGATAGCAGCGGAATTTAAAAATTGGGCCAACATGGCCAAAACACGGGTTAAACAGGCCCGTTCATGCAAGTCATAACTAAATGCAGGAATTTAAAACAGAGTTTTCCCCAAATGTTCCCCTATATGCATATGATGATACATAATCCACATACTCTGAAAGAAAAGGGAAAATGTGGTTTGGTCAGCAAAAACGTGTTGAGTAAGTTAACACCTAGCATGATTAAGGGGTTTCAAAGCCATTAATTAAATTTAAAGAAAACATGAGCATACACTACATAATTTACTTTATTTATCTAATAATAATTTAATTGTATAATTTAAAAGACATAGATTCAATAAGATCATAAATATAGCTTGCAAAGTAAATAATTGTAGGACATAATTTAAAAGCGTAATTTAAATAAGGAAAGGAAGATATTCAAGTCTTTTAATTTCCCCGTTACTCCTTAGTCGAGTATCAAGATTTTCTTGGTATTCAAGTTTTTCTCGATTATATTGCAATCTCTACATATTTCAAGTAACCGTTGGCCGTAGCCAAATCCGCCATACCCAGTACCACTGCGGAGCCTCGGGAAACCCATACGGATACTCCCGAGAGTGTAGGCCCAAAAATATCTCGCCGTTTTGGCATAGTTTCTCATGTTCAACACCATCGTCCAATCAGGCACGACGTGCAAAGCTAGGAGGGCACCCTGCAGAGCACTCACCCCCTACGTAGATTACTCTCGTCCGTTTAGGCACGAAGCAAAAAGCTAGAGGGGCACCCGATGGGACACTCACCCTCTACGTAGAAAGCTCAATCTAGTCATAACGGGATTTCGAAAACATTTGTTTATGTATTTTATTTCAAAGAAATTTCCACTCGTTTAAACCTTAAAGGTCAATTTCCCAAATTTAGTAAGTTTCTCAAAAATATACTATTTCAAGACGCTGTTTGCTCCTATATCATTTAAAAATCCATTTCATGACCAAAAACTCTGAAATTCGAGTATTAGCTCGCCAACACACTAACGAATAAGTTCGTGTTTTAACTTTTTCAATCCGGGTTAAGGAAACAAGTCAAAAATGAAATTTTGCACAGAAATAGTGTTCTGTCCGGACTCAGACATGGCAGTTTTCAAAGATGTAATTTTAACATATTAAACAAATACCAAATTTGATGACATTTTACAGGCTCACTCCTAACATGATTATCTACAACTTTCATTTAGAACTCAAGGCCTAATTTGTAATACCCCGAATTTTTATCAACGCCCAAAGGAATAAAATTTATTCCGATCAATGTTGAAATATTTCCGAGAAGAAGAAAATAATTTATCACAATAAATTATTGCTCGGAAATAAAACGCCGATAGATTTAAATTCAAAATGGAATAAAAGAGGGAAAGGAAGCCCGAAGACATTCCATGAATTGAGTCAAGATAATTGGAATTAAATTTAATAAGGAAAAGAATTTTAATTCCAAGAACCCGTGAAGTCGGAAGAAATTTAATGATACAAGTTATTGCACGGGAATCAAAAGACGACAAATTGGAAGCCGACGAACCCGAGAAATCGCCATCGAAAATTTAAATCCAAAAATAAAGAATTGGATTTAAATTATTAAAACCGAAATAATTCCGAGAGAGCGGAATTTATTATTTATCGGAAGATAACAACTCGAAACGAGTTTATCGAATTGTCCCAACAATCACGGATAATTCCCACATTATGATTTTTATTTTGTAGAGAAGGAATCTTAATATTAAAAAAAAAAAAAAAAAAAATAATAATAAAAGTTACTGTAGCACGTGTCTACTGTAGCAGTACTGTAGCAGTACTGTAGCACGTGCGGGTACTGTAGCAGCCGATCCCTTGTCGGATTTTTGTCCCTTTAATGCCAAAAATACACCCCCAACACCCCATTATCACCCATCTACTTCATTTCTTCACCCAAAAACACTCCCAAAACTCTCCCAAAGCCAAAACACCTTTCCGGCGAACTTCCGGCAACTTTCCGGCAACCAAATCCGACCAAGGAAGTATGTAGATCAAGGATTGCAAGCTTTGGATTGTTGGTAAGATGTAAATCAAGTTTCCTTATTGTTTTAAGATCACAACCATCATCCTAAACTTACGAATCTTCATATTCAAACACAAATCGGAGCCAAAGGAAGAATAAATCGGGTGGAGGAGATTCGTTCGTGACATCCCGTGGATTCCGGACGACCCCGTGACCTCCTAAACATCATCCCCACTGTAAGTTAACCTTACTATGGTTTTGGGTGACTTAAAATGCAACCAAACATAGAGATTTAATAACTCTAAAATCTGTCATCAAGAAAAACCCCCGGCGCAGTGTTTTCGTATGAATTTTTCGAACTCCTAAAACTGCTCAAACGGGAAAACCCAAAACATGAAAAGTGTTCCTAAGACATTGGTCTAGCTACTGTAAAAATTTCATAATTTTTCATGAGGTTTTGAAACCTGAAACCGACCCAAAACCGAAGATCATTAAATCTGGATTTTTGAACTTTGGCAGATTTCACTCTCAATCTTGTTAGCCATTTTGACCTTGGATCTAAGCCGATCTAGGATTGGTGTTGAGCATGAAAGTTGTAGATCTATGAGTTTAGAACATTACTGTAAGTTTTTAGAATTTTTCGTTGAGATTTGAGCCTCCGAATCTGAGCCGATCCGAATCCAAAGATCATAAGCTATATTGTGTAAAAATTTCAAAGATTTTCATCAAGTTTTGATACCCCAAATCGTATCGAACATATTCTGCGTTTTAAGAATTGTCAAAGGATGACAGATTTCATATCCAATCTTGATGAGCTTATTCCTATCATTTCTAGGCCGAACCAATCTTCATGATCTAAACAAAAGTTGTTGGAAATCATGTCTAGTATGTCTCTGTAAAATATCAGAATTTTTGGAGTCCATTTGATATGATAAAAAGTCGAATCTTTTAACGTTGTCAAACCTGAATCCTGACAGCTTTTTGATTCTGTAGAAGACTTGATTTTTGACATGCTTCCCATCGTTTTTCCGAAAAACTTAAAACATGAAAGTTGTTCATTGGGATGTTTTTGAGTTGCTGTACAAATTTCAAATCAATCGCCTAAGAAATGGATTTTTAAACCAAAAAGGCGCAAACTGTGACGCCAAATGATTTTTAAATCGAAGAGATTTTGAAATTTAAAACAAACGGTCGAGACGTTGAATTACGATATATCTATACTTTTGAAAAATCCCGTTACACCAAATAAAAACATTTTCTGTAAAAGAATTCTTTTGAAACATTGGGGACTTGTGACCAAGTTTGATATTATCAATATGATTCATGCGGGTTTGATTCCCTATGATATATTTGAGTTCTTGCGGGTTAGATTCCCCAAGGGCGATTGTATGTTGATTCCTGCGGGTTAGATTCCCCAGAATGTATGGAGTTCTTGCGGGTTAGATTCCCCAAGGGCGATTGTATGATTTCCTGCGGGAAAATATTGGTTATGAGGATTGCGGTCACAAGAGCCCTGGTGAATGGTGAACTATAAAAGAAACGAAAAATATTTTGAGAAGTGATATTTTTGAAATTGGCTGAGGCCGCCGGATCACCGGCTAAATGATACTTTTGAAATTGGCTGCGGCCGCCGGATCACCGGCTAAATGATATATTGATGAAATGGTTATGTAACGGGAGAACAAAATATTTAAGGTTTTTAAGTCTTTATGCCTTGCAAATCATTTTCCTACAAGAAATCTTTTTTATTAAATTTAACTAAAGGCTTTGAAACCCCTAACCCATGCTATGTGTTAGCTTACTCAGCGCGTTTTTGCTGACCCAAACCATTTATCCCCTTTTTCTTACAGAGTCTGAAGAATATGCATCATCATATGCATACTGGGAACATTAGGGGAAATCTCTATTTTAAATTCCTGCATTTAATTACGACTTGCATGAACGGGCCTGTTTAACCCGTGTTTTGGCCATGTTGGCCCTATATTTAAATTCCGCTGCAACTTTGATGTATTATCCTTAAATTATATATGAATGTGCTGTTTGAATATTTTAAATTCTGAAAAACCATAGCCTTGCATCTCTTTAGTGAGCTCGGAGAAACCGTGTCTTGCTAGGGAGGTGTGGCGGTGGCATCCCGGCCTGGGTTACCAAAATCCGGGGTGTTACAAGTTGGTATCAGAGCCCAGACTATTTTAAAGCTATTTATTTTAAAGAAAATATCTGATACCAAAGTTGGTATCAGAGCCCGGATTATTTTGAAGCTATTATATTTTAAAGAGCCCAATTATTATTTTGAAGTTAAAGCCCAAATTTTTAGCCCAAAATTTTTTTTAGAAGCCCAAGAAATTATCTTGGCCCAATAGCCTTGTTTTTATTCAAAGCCCAAATAATTTATTTCTTTCGGCCCAATATAGTGGCCCAAACCTTTTATCCTTATTTTAATCTATCCATGGAATAAATTTATTTTAAAACCCATGGATAAATAAATGCGTGCGTAAAATTTTTTTGGGGGGACACATATGCATATGCATACATAAATATTTACACTAACCCTTTTTATGTGAATTATCGGTAATAAGAAACACTCCTACCTTAGAACTTGACATGATCTTGACTTAGGAGCGCCAACTTAAGACTAACCTTGCCTTAGTCATAAATCTTGATCACTTAGAAACTCATCTTCGCGTGCTTCTAGAATGACACCTAGAAGAATACTGAGGAAGGATCATATACGATGATACCCGAACATGGTTGTGAATAATGCATAGGCAGTTATGGGGACATAACTGTAATCTTAAGGGGGGGAGGATGTAATACCCCGTAAGGATGCATAAGCATTTATTTTTGAAACCCGAATAGATTGTATCCCAAGTAAACAAAAGAACCCTAACTCTTCGCGCGAGAAAAGCCGGAGCACAACTTCGAGGACGAAGTTGATTTCTAAGGGGGAGAGGATGTAACACCCGAGAAATTTAATTCACATTCAAAGGAATGGAATTAATTTCTTGTGAAAGACGTTTATCCTTAAGGAAAGTAGATGGAGATACCCCAACATTAAATTGAGCCCAAAAGAAAGTGAGGGCGCAACTTCGGGGACGAAGTTGATTCTTAAGGGGGGTAGGATGTAATACCCCGAATTTTTATCAACGCCCAAAGGAATAAAATTTATTCCGATCAATGTTGAAATATTTCCGAGAAGAAGAAAATAATTTATCACAATAAATTATTGCTCGGAAATAAAACGCCGATAGATTTAAATTCAAAATGGAATAAAAGAGGGAAAGGAAGCCCGAAGACATTCCATGAATTGAGTCAAGATAATTGGAATTAAATTTAATAAGGAAAAGAATTTTAATTCCAAGAACCCGTGAAGTCGGAAGAAATTTAATGATACAAGTTATTGCACGGGAATCAAAAGACGACAAATTGGAAGCCGACGAACCCGAGAAATCGCCATCGAAAATTTAAATCCAAAAATAAAGAATTGGATTTAAATTATTAAAACCGAAATAATTCCGAGAGAGCGGAATTTATTATTTATCGGAAGATAACAACTCGAAACGAGTTTATCGAATTGTCCCAACAATCACGGATAATTCCCACATTATGATTTTTATTTTTGTAGAGAAGGAATCTTAATATTAAAAAAAAAAAAAAAAATAATAATAATAAAAGTTACTGTAGCACGTGTCTACTGTAGCAGTACTGTAGCAGTACTGTAGCAGCACTGTAGCACGTGCGGGTACTGTAGCAGCCGATCCCTTGTCGGATTTTTGTCCCTTTAATGCCAAAAATACACCCCCAACACCCCATTATCACCCATCTACTTCATTTCTTCACCCAAAAACACTCCCAAAACTCTCCCAAAGCCAAAACACCTTTCCGGCGAACTTCCGGCAACTTTCCGGCAACCAAATCCGACCAAGGAAGTATGTAGATCAAGGATTGCAAGCTTTGGATTGTTGTAAGATGTAAATCAAGTTTCCTTATTGTTTTAAGATCACAACCATCATCCTAAACTTACGAATCTTCATATTCAAACACAAATCGGAGCCAAAGGAAGAATAAATCGGGTGGAGGAGATTCGTTCGTGACATCCCGTGGATTCCGGACGACCCCGTGACCTCCTAAACATCATCCCCACTGTAAGTTAACCTTACTATGGTTTTGGGTGACTTAAAATGCAACCAAACATAGAGATTTAATAACTCTAAAATCTGTCATCAAGAAAAACCCCCGGCGCAGCGTTTTCGTATGAATTTTTCGAACTCCTAAAACTGCTCAAACGGGAAAACCCAAAACATGAAAAGTGTTCCTAAGACATTGGTCTAGCTACTGTAAAAATTTCATAATTTTTCATGAGGTTTTGAAACCTGAAACCGACCCAAAACCGAAGATCATTAAATCTGGATTTTTGAACTTTGGCAGATTTCACTCTCAATCTTGTTAGCCATTTTGACCTTGGATCTAAGCCGATCTAGGATTGGTGTTGAGCATGAAAGTTGTAGATCTATGAGTTTAGAACATTACTGTAAGTTTTTAGAATTTTTCGTTGAGATTTGAGCCTCCGAATCTGAGCCGATCCGATCTGCGTTAGTACCGAAATCAAGAACCTTGACAGATTTCATAATCAAACTCGACGAGCAAAACTCTTACTTAGAGTGTTCAAACCTGAAAACTCAAAACTAAGATTTTGATCCAAAGATCATAAGCTATATTGTGTAAAAATTTCAAAGATTTTCATCAAGTTTTGATACCCCAAATCGTATCGAACATATTCTGCGTTTTAAGAATTGTCAAAGGATGACAGATTTCATATCCAATCTTGATGAGCTTATTCCTATCATTTCTAGGCCGAACCAATCTTCATGATCTAAACAAAAGTTGTTGGAAATCATGTCTAGTATGTCTCTGTAAAATATCAGAATTTTTGGAGTCCATTTGATATGATAAAAAGTCGAATCTTTTAACGTTGTCAAACCTGAATCCTGACAGCTTTTTGATTCTGTAGAAGACTTGATTTTTGACATGCTTCCCATCGTTTTTCCGAAAAACTTAAAACATGAAAGTTGTTCATTGGGATGTTTTTGAGTTGCTGTACAAATTTCAAATCAATCGCCTAAGAAATGGATTTTTAAACCAAAAAAGGCGCAAACTGTGACGCCAAATGATTTTTAAATCGAAGAGATTTTGAAATTTAAAACAAACGGTCGAGACGTTGAATTACGATATATCTATACTTTTGAAAAATCCCGTTACACCAAATAAAAACATTTTCTGTAAAAGAATTCTTTTGAAACATTGGGGACTTGTGACCAAGTTTGATATTATCAATATGATTCATGCGGGTTTGATTCCCTATGATATATTTGAGTTCTTGCGGGTTAGATTCCCCAAGGGCGATTGTATGTTGATTCCTGCGGGTTAGATTCCCCAGAATGTATGGAGTTCTTGCGGGTTAGATTCCCCAAGGGCGATTGTATGATTTCCTGCGGGAAAATATTGGTTATGAGGATTGCGGTCACAAGAGCCCTGGTGAATGGTGAACTATAAAAGAAACGAAAAATATTTTGAGAAGTGATATTTTTTAAATTGGCTGAGGCCGCCGGATCACCGGCTAAATGATACTTTTGAAATTGGCTGCGGCCGCCGGATCACCGGCTAAATGATATATTGATGAAATGGTTATGTAACGGGAGAACAAAATATTTAAGGTTTTTAAGTCTTTATGCCTTGCAAATCATTTTCCTACAAGAAATCTTTTTTATTAAATTTAACTAAAGGCTTTGAAACCCCTAACCCATGCTATGTGTTAGCTTACTCAGCGCGTTTTTGCTGACCCAAACCATTTATCCCCTTTTTCTTACAGAGTCTGAAGAATATGCATCATCATATGCATACTGGGAACATTAGGGGAAATCTCTATTTTAAATTCCTGCATTTAATTACGACTTGCATGAACGGGCCTGTTTAACCCGTGTTTTGGCCATGTTGGCCCTATATTTAAATTCCGCTGCAACTTTGATGTATTATCCTTAAATTATATATGAATGTGCTGTTTGAATATTTTAAATTCTGAAAAACCATAGCCTTGCATCTCTTTAGTGAGCTCGGAGAAACCGTGTCTTGCTAGGGAGGTGTGGCGGTGGCATCCCGGCCTGGGTTACCAAAATCCGGGGTGTTACATAATTCTCGTCCAATTAGTGGTTAATTTTTGGATCAAGTTCGAAACTAATTTCTGTCAGGTTTTATGAATTCGGTAAGAACGCATATTGGTTCGGTTTAGGTTCGGAGGTCCAAATCTTAACGAAAAATTCTAAGAATTTACAGTAGTCATCAAGACTTATAGATCTACAATTCTTATGTTTAACACTAAACCTAATTCGGCCTAAATCCAATGTTAAAATAATCAATAAGTTCAAACTATGTTTCTGTCTCTATTCCAAAATCCGAATTCAAGGCAGGTCTGTTCGATTCGAATTTCTGGCATCAAATCTCCACCAAACATTTTGAAATTTTTACAAGAAGTAGATCAAGGTCTTAGAAACATATTTCATGTTTTAAGTTTTCTTTTTGAACACTTTAAGTGGTACAAATAAATTCAATAAAAATGTTGCGCCGGTGTAGACAGATTTTAACTAGGGTTTTTTGTTAAATCTATGTATTCGATTGTTTTTAACAACCCAAAACCACAGTAAGCGTTAACTTACTTGTATTGGATCGTCCGGCTCGTCAAGTACGTAGGCGTGGCTTCCAGTTCACCGTTTGACTCCTAGATCCGTCGAGATCTCCGTTCTTGATCCGGATTGGGGTTTAGAATAGAAGAGGAATCAAATTAGAATTCGTTTTCGAATTTTGAATGAAAAAGAATGGACGAATCCTTACCACGATGACAAGGTCTCTGAATTTTCGTCCAAGTCTCCGTCTTCTCTTGCCTTCGTGCCTCCGACGACTCTGGGATTAGGGTTTGAAACGTATAGAGATTTTCGTAGGGTTTGAAAAGTATTCGGGGTCGGAGGGGACGAATATTTATAGACTTAGGAGACCTAGGGGACGTCCAAGATCTGCCCTAGGGTGTCTTGAGCCGAAAGGTAAGTAACCGAAGTCGAAAAATCCGAAATCGGGCGAGAAAATCTCGCATTGTTCGTTCAAGGGAGTTGGCGCGCAGTTGGCGCGTTTTTCCCTTCGCCACGCGCGGCCACCGCACGGCCTTGGCCTGGACTTCGGTCCGGGCCGGGTCGTGCGATCCGTCGAGCCTTTCCTCCTCTCTTTCGGACTTCTATCCCTCTATATTCTTGGACTCCGATTTCCAGGCTATTTTTGGACTCTGATTTCCTATCTTAATTTTATTCGAGTCTGAATTTACATTTGGACTCGAATTATTGAGTCCATCGGCGTTGGGTTCACGTGTAACAATTTATTTAATTAAATTGTCTTCGGCTTCACGGTTTCTCGGAACTTTAATTCCTTTTTAAATTAAATTCCATTTTCTCATTTCCTTATCTATGTATTATATTTATTTATTTATTGTATTTATTTATTATTTAATTATTTATTTTATGTTGTAAAATTCTTGGATATTACAACTATTCCATTAAGATAGGACAATTTTTTAGCAGTTAATAAAAGTAAATAAAGAAATTAATAAACAAATTCAATTAAGTGTACTTGCATGCATGTTGAGAGAATGATGTTTTGTGATAGATGGTTGTCAGTGCCACAAAGAAAACGTAACCAAATTATTGCATCACATATAATACCGCATACATCACAAACAACATACAAGCCATCATAAAAACCACTCAAACTACATGCCAAAAAACCGGCATGTATCAGTTAATAAATGGACCCACATTTTAAAACATTACAAAATTAAAGCGTAGACATCATATGGATCTACCTGCACTCAAGGTATATGCACCGTATCCACTTCTAAACAAATCGTTCATTAATCGTTTATAAATGTACACAACATAATACTAAATGCTAGGATGATAGAATATTCAAGGCAATACCAATGATATCAGGCTATCAGCAGTTTAGTAGAGAAGTAGAGATATACTATAGTAATCCATTTCATAGGTAACTTAATAAATTAAAGACTATTATTGTTTCTATATGCCTAAACTATTTTAAATTATTCATTTATATCATAATCATTTTTTTTGAAAAATATATACTTCAACTATTGAATTTTAGAAAAAATCTATATTTTCATTCAAGTTGTTGCTAAGGAATAGAGTTCCTGGTTAAAATTTGGGATTATGGTTTCGATTCCGGTACTATATATGTTTTTGATTTAACCTAACCTATAGTACCGGAATCAAAACCATTATCCCAGATTTTGACTAGGAACTCTTTTCCTTATGTAACCCAATTTGTATATGCATATTTAACGAAGAAATATATTTAACATAAATATGTTTGAAAATATAGATTCTTCTAAGATTTAATAGTTGAATTGTATTATTTTCCAACAGAAAAATTTAAATATAAAAATAAGCACTTTAAAATAGTTCAAGCAAAAAAAAAATTGTTCTTCAATTAAAAATACATACTATTAAGAGGGGTGTCAATTACAGGTTTCAGGTCGTGTTTGTATCGGGTTGATCAGGTTGTATAATATTTCAGGTCGGGTTTCGGGTCGAACCTGATTTGGGAAAAAATCCAAAATGACTAAACCCAAACCTGAAATTTTTCGTGTCGTTCGGGTTCGTTTTTTCGGGTTATAAGCAAAATTTACAAAATTTAAGGTTTCGAGTCGTGTTCGTGTCAGGTTGAGCAGGTGGAATAATATTTCAGGTCGGGTTTCGGGTCGACCTGATTTGGAAAAAACCCAAAATGACTAAACCCAAACCTGAAATTTTTCGTGTCGGTCGGGTTCTTTTTCGGATTCGTGACCCCTACTATTATAGTAACATGCATGGCAAATTTAGTGTTCAAAAAGTATACCAATGGAGTATTAAAAAAACAAAAAAAAAAGGAGTAGCATTTGTTGGGTCATCCAATGAATTGAACAACACTCCAAACACTTATGACAATGTATATCTGACCTACTTAGTACTCCTAAAATGACAAAAATAATAATTAACCAACATATATAGTACCATAATCTAACACATTATTGTCAAAACATAGTCATGTCAGCATTTAATTAGAAAAAAGTAATCCCCACCAGTTGGTCCTCCACTAACAAAAGATAATTAATCTAAACATTATGCTAATTTGACAAGACACTACAAGAAAAATTCGTTTTACCGACCCCAAAATGGGATCGGTAACTAGGTTTAACGGGTCGTCCAGAGGTGTACCGACCCCATTACCAACCCAACCGCGGGTCGGTAATTTGATGGTAGGTAATCTGGCGCCGACCAAAGATTCTGGGGGTCCGGAGATTACCGACCCCATTTGGGATCGGTAAATCTCTTATATGAAATAAAATGTGCTCAGGAGAGCTCGAACCCACAGCCTGAGCATCACCTAGCCACGCCCTAACCAGCTGGGCTACCCCTTTGCACCACCAATGGGAAGCCGCACGTGTCATATATATTAATTCCTCCCCAAATGCTGAAGAGAGGGTTCGAACTCAGGTGAAGTGGATTTCTCACCCGCGCGCGTGCCATCCGGATACACAATTTTTCATGATATCATATGCAATTTGTTAAATATATATAATATTTTTATATATAAATGTGTAAATTAATAACTTAAAGATTAATATAAAAATTGATATTATTTAAAAAAATAAATAATAGAATAATCCATTAATAAATAAAACATAAAATTAAATTAAATGGGTAAAATTAATTAAAATACTAATTAAATTTAAGAAAACATAAATCAATATGATTAAATATCAATTAAATTATAAACTTTATAAAAATTTTAAATTCCATAATTAAAAATTTAAAATAACATATTCAATATAAAATTCAATAATTAATATGAATAATTCGGTCGCTAATTCAATCGGTTTAGGGACCTAATATGTTCGATCATGAATTTTGGTCGCTAAATTGACTTTTTGTTGTAGTTAATTAAATTGAAATATAAAATATAAACTAAAATTATATTAATTAACTAATAAAGAATTTATTAATTAATTAAAATATAAAATAAAATTAATTAAATCAAAAAAATTGAAATCAATGAATTAAATAAAATAATAAAATTATTCAAAAATTAAAAAATAAACGTAAATAATAACATAAATTTATTTTTTATATAAAATACTATGAGTCAAAAATTAAAAATAAAATTAAATTAAATTAAATATTGCTAAACAATTAAATAAATTATTGAATTCAATAGTTAAATTAATAAATAAATAAATAATTAAATTATAAAATAAATGAATAATTAATTGCCTCAAATAAATAAATAATTGAATTATATAAATAATCAAATATATATTTAATAAAAATATAAAATAAATAATAAAATAATGGGAAAAACAGTAAAAAAATTTTAAAAAAAAATTGAAAACAACTACAGACCCTAAATTGGGGTCGATAACAATTATCAACCCCAAATGGGGTCGGTAATGCCGACCACATTAATTTTTGGTCGGTGTTTTGGTTTTCGAATGCCCCAGGTTCCAATAACGGCTACATATTACCGACCCCATTTTGGGGTCGGTAATGGGGTCGGTAAAATCCGACCCGGACTATGGTGGTCGGTTGTGGTCGGTAATTGAATTTTTTTCTTGTAGTGAGGATTTATTATGAGGTATGTGGGGTTTGTTTACGGGTTTGGATAGGATGATGAATGAGTGACATTCAGCTGGTGCTGGCGTGCTGACCCGATGAGGTATGCGTGCTGAGTGTTACTGAGATGTGTGTTGAGTATTTAATGGTGTTTGATTTATATAAAAACACTCAGCACATACAAATCACGCATTCAGCAAATATAAAAGCAAATACAAAGCACTTTTTTAGCACTTCAGCACCTGCTGATTCTGCTCCCAAACCAAATTTTATGTTGGGTACACTTACTGTAAAGATAATAAATCATCCGCATATGAAGACAACAAATTCCAACCATTGATTTAAATCTGACGGCTATAAATCAAAAAGGGTATAATTGTTAAAAAAGTTGTAACCGTTTTTATATATACCAAACCAAGATTATTTCCTAATCTATGGTGATTCATATCTAATTCAAAATAATTTCCTGTAATCAAAATATTTTTCTTTAATGACTGGAAAAACTTCCTTATTTAATAATTTAAAAATATTTAGTGACTTAGCATTAAATAATCTCATCAATTACAACATAAGCACTCAGCGACATTATAAAGTGAATTCAGCGACATCACATATTTTTCTTTAATAAATATCGCTGAGCATCAAACACTCTTTCGCTGATTCTAACATATTATGTCGCTGATATCTACAATATTATTTTGCTGAATTAGGTTTTATGTGTCGCTGGTTTTATAATATTATTGCGCAGAATTAGGTTTGATGTGTCGCTAATTCTACCACTATATGTCGCTGAATTAGGTTTGATTCTGCCTCCAAACAAGCAAAAGATGTCGCTGATATGAGACTATAAATTCGATGAAATACAACTATCAAGTCGCTGATTTTCTTTAGATTATCTATTTTTAGTAAGTATTAATGATTATGTTTATTTTTTGTCATTCAATGTAGGCACATTTATTTTTATTTCTAGTGAGGAATCATTATATTTTTTCTTTGTCTAGCTACGGTAATGTAAGCTCATCGAGTCGCTGAAATATTTATGAATAGATCGCTGAAATATTGCTTATATAGTCGCTGAAATACCTATAATATATCGCTGAGATCAGTATAAATATGTTGCTGAAAATACAGTGTAAGTGTCGCTGCATTCACTATACAATGTCGCTGAATTTACTATACAATATCGCTGAAATTGGCACATACATCTATTTTTAGTAAATAAACCTATTTTTTAGTAAATAATCATATTGTCTCATACGCACATGAATATATGGTTTTGTATAATTATTAATTTATCCAATAATTTAATCATGTCCATCTATTCATATACAAATCAACATCTCAATCCTCTTGTCTGTACCGTAATGCGAGATTCAATCCGCACCATAACATGTGCGCTCTATGTTTACAACAGTGAACCTTGTAATTTTCACATTTGCGGGATATAGAGTAATCGTGCTAACACCGATAAGTCTTATTTATATATTCCATGTTTGCATCAAAATCCCCATTTGACAATATTATTGGCATAATCCCGATCACTCCCAATATAAATAAACTGAAAATTTGTACAATTTTTCATTAATGTGGCAGATACACCAATTTCTTTTCTATGTTATTGGATTATTTTGTTCATGATTAAATGGAAAAAATGTCAAATAGGTCCTTTTTCTTTTCCAAAAATCCAAATCAGTCATTTTTCTATTTTATTACCAAAACAGTCTGCTACATAAATGGAATAATTTAGAAGGTTGGAGGCCAAATATTTTGGTAATAAAATAGAAAAAGGACTGATTTGGATTTTTGGAAAAGAAAAAGTACGTATTTGTCAATTTTTCCATGATTAAATTGATGAAATTTGTAAAACGACGCCTATATTTTTGTTGTATTCTCCATTGTTCGTGTTGGAAATAATCTACGTTGTGTTGTTTACACTAATTCATGTGCGCTCGATCATCCTTGTTACGCTATTGCTCAACATGTGGCCTTTACTGAGTATCTTTTTAGTACAAAAAATAATAACTTGACACAATGAGAATAATGAGTGAAGATTTATCTCCTTAAAAAAAAATCTACATATTGGGGTAAGATTATTAAAGTAAAGGAGCATTCCTGCATTACAAGATTTCATTATACCAATAATTTAATTAATTATAGCAATAAATCAATATATTTATGATTAAAATAATACTAAAATAATTAAACAGGAAATCATTTAAATTCAGCACTTCAACCCTTAGTATCAAAACTATACCCTTTAAAAAGATCATTGTTAAAATTAAAAAACTAGGGTTTCATGGAGCCTGAATTCTCTCGCCTTCGCCCCCCCCAAGGAACCGCCGCCTACTCCTCCGGATCCAGGCGTTCCATCACCGCCGGCCAGTGGCGGATCCACGCCTAGGCTGGGTGGGGCTCCAGCCCCACCTCTTTTTTTTTTTTTTAAAATATATATAGTATTTATTTATTTAAAATTTATAGTAATTATTATATTAGTATATTATTAATTGGTTTCTAAAGCCCTACCACAAATGAGTTTTTTTAAAGTCTTGCAATTTAAAATTAATATCTTGTGAATGCCATATAATTGAAAAGAGTTATTAATTTTGTGTGAATGTGAAAGAGAAAAAAATGTTCATAACTTTGATATTTTTTGCCATTTCATGTGTGTTTTAGTGTGCCAAACAAGAAATCACATACTTCCTCCGTCCCATTTGAGAAGTCTCATACCCATTTCTTTTGGACACGATATTTTAGGTAAAATGCGTTATTGTGTTAAAGTGAAGTAAATAGTTGATGTGATGTTTATTTGAAGGAGCAAAAATTTTTTATATAAGAAAATATGTCAATTGTAATGGGACGGACGGAAATAGAAAGTGGACATTTGAAATAGGATGGAGGCGTTTTTTTTTTTCTTAAAGCAAATTTCAGCCCTACCACCTGCAAATTTCTGCATCCGCCACTGCCGCCGGCTAAACCCTCCTTTCGGGATATAGCTATCCCTCGCCCGCCCTCTGATATTCCAGTGAATTCGACACAGCCCCCTCTAGGGAATTTGGTTACATTCGATCTAGTTGATGGCAACCCCCTGCTTTCCAGTATTGATTTCGCTGATGCTGCTATTGCCCGTCTGAGCGCCCCCTTCGCGGACGCCTTGGTGGTGCAACTTCTTGGCAAACGTGTTAGTTTAACTACCATGCAAATGGGTCTCACGAGAATTTGGAAACCAAAAGGTCACTTTAAGGTGGTAGACAGTGATAAAAGTTACTTCTTGGTGAAGTTTGGAGCGGATGAAGATCGTCGGAAGGCGTTATTGACGGTCCTTGGACATTGTTTGTCACCACCTCGCGGCGGCTCCGTGGACGAAAGATACGCATGCTAATGCGGGGAAGATTACTCGTACTTCGGTATGGGTTCGATTCCCGGGGTTGGATCCAATGTTTATTGAGGAGGAAGCGCTCCTTCTTATTGGTAAGCTTGTGGGTAAACCGATGAGAGTTGATGTTAATTCGAAAGAGTTAAATCGAGGAAGGTTTGCGCAGGTTTGCGTTGAGATCGACTTGGCCAAACCTGTCATTGGTAAAGTTCGTATTGCAAAGTGTTGGCAGTCGGTTGCGTACGAGGGGCTTCATCATATTTGTTGTGTACATAATGTGCAGGCGCCTGATGCTAAACCTCCGGTTTCCCCATCATGTCAATCGGAGACAAATCAGGCTATTGGAGCCACGGATGGTTCCTTGCCAAGTGATGCTGCGCTGGCAGCGAATAATTTTGGTGAGCGCAACCAGTCTGCGTCACAAGTGGCCTTACCTTGGGTGGTGTTAAAGGAGCAGCCGGGAGGGGGTACTATTTCAGAATCCCAGGATATTGCTACTCATGGGGTAGTGGCTCCGGGTTACACGTCCACTGCGGTCGGCTCGGCATGAGGGTCGCCAGGGTAACTCTAGAGTTCCTTTCCAGGATCGAACAAATCATATGGGTAATGTCTTAAGACTGGTGTTGGGAGGACAGATATGCAAAAAGAAATGGTTGTGAGTAGCAAGGCTTTTGCAAGGGCAAGGCCTGAGTATATGGAGAAAGAAGGGGGTGACAGCCACGATGACTTTAAACGTGTTAAAGGAGAGCGGCAGCGCCGGTCTATGAATTATGGTAAACCTTCTGCCACAACTTATGGGACAAAGGAGAATATTAATCCTTACCAGAACTCTTTTAGTGTGCTTGACACTGGGGCAAGTGCGATGGAGACTGAGTCTGTAACACCCCGGATTTGGTAACCCAGGCCGGGATGCCACCGCCACACCTCCCTAGCAAGACACGGTTTCTCCGAGCTCACTAAAGAGATGCAAGGCTATGGTTTTCAGTATTTAAAATATTCAAACAGCCCATTCATATATAATTTAAAGATAATACATCAAAGTTGCAGCGGAATTTATAAGTTGCAGCGGAAATAATGTATAAGGGCCGACATGGCCAAAACACGGGTTCAACAGTCCCGTTCATGCAGGTCGTAATTAGATGCAGGGATTTAAAATAAAGATTTCCCCTAATGTTCCCATGTATGCATATGACGATGCATGTTCTTCGTACTCTGTAAGAAAAAGGAGATAAATGGTTTGGGTCAGCAAAAACGCGCTGAGTAAGCTAACACATAGCATGGGTTAGGGGTTTCAAAGCCTTTAGTTAATTTAATAAAAAGATTTCTTGTAGTAAAATGATTTGCAAGGCGTAACTAAATAAATACTTAAAAATATTAAATCTTTTATTTTCCTCTCCCGTTACATAACCATTTCAACAATATTTAATTTAGCCGGCAATCCGGCGGCCACAGCCATTTTCAAAAATATCATTTCTCATGTTTCAAGTTTATATTTCAATCTCCATTCGGCAAGCATTATATTTCAATTGCCTTTCGGCAAGCAAGATATTTCTATTGCCTTTCGGCAAGCAAGATATTTCTATTGCCTTTCGGCAAGCAAGATATTTCTATTGCCTTTCGGCAAGCAAGATATTTCAATTGCCTTTCGGCAAGCAAGATATTTCAATTGCCTTTCGGCAAGCAAGATATCTCTATTGCCTTTCGGCAAGCAAGATATTTCTATTGCCTTTCGGCAAGCAAGATATTTCAATTGCCTTTCGGCAAGCAAGATATTTCTATTGCCTTTCGGCAAGCAAGATATTTCAATTGTATTTTATCTCAAGGGATTCCCAATCATTTAACCAAGCATCTCATGTGTTTTAATTTGGTGTAACGGGATTTTCAAAAGTATAGATATATCGTAATTCCAACGTCTCGATCGTTGTTTAAAAGATTTCAAAAATCGATCGATGTCACAGTTTGCGCCTTTTTGGTTTAAAAATCTATTTCTTAGGCGATTGTTCTGAAATTTGTACGTTAGCTCAAAAACATCCCAATGAACAACTTTCGTGTTTTAAGTTTTTCGGAAAAACGATGGGAAGCATGTCAAAAATCAAGTTTTGTACAGAATCAAAAAGCTGTTAGGATTCAGGTTCGACAACGTTAAAAGATTTGACTTTTTATCATATCAAATGAACTTCAAAAATCCTGAAATTTTACAGAGACATACTAGACATGATTTCCAACAACTTTTGTTTAGATCTCAAAGATTGGTTCAGGCTAGAAGTGATAGGAATAAGCTCATCAAGATCGGTTATGAAATCTGTCATCCTTTGACAATTCCTAAAAAAACGCAGAATATGTTCGATACGATTTGGGGTATCAAAACTTGATGAAAATCTTTGAAATTTTTACACAACATAGCTTATGATCTTTGGATCAAAATCTTAGTTTTGAGTTTTCAGGTTTGAACACTCGAAGTAAGAGTTTTGCTCGTCGAGTTTGATTATGAAATCTGTCAAGGTTCTTGACATCGGTTCTAACGCAGATCGGATCGGCTCGAGTTTGGAGGTTCAAATCTCAATGAAAAATTCTAAAATCTTACAGAGATGTTCTAAACTCATAGATCTACAACTTTCATGTTTAGCACCAATCCTAGATCGGCCTAGATCCATGGTCAAAATAACCAACAAGATTGAGAGTGAAATCTACCAAAGTTCTAAGATCCAGATTTAATACTCTTCGGTTTTTGGTTGGTTTCAGGTTTCAAAACATCATGAAAAATTATGAAATTTTTACAGTAGCTAGATCAAAGCCTTAGCAACACTTTTCATGTTTTGAGTTTTGTTGTTTGAGCAGCTTTAGAGGTTCGAAAAATTCATACAAAAACGCTGCGTTGAGGGTTTCTCTTGTTGACAGATTTTTATAAATTTTCTTGAGTTGAATCTCTATGTTTGGTTGCATTTTAAGTCACCCAAAACCATAGTAAGGTTAACTTACAGTGGGGATGATGTCTAGGAAGTCACGGGGTCGTCCGGAATCCACGGGATGTCACGAACGAATCTCTTCCACCCGATTTATTCTTCCCTTGGCTCAGATTGGTGTTTGAATACGAAGATTCGTAAGTTAGGATGATGTTTATGATCTTAAAACCATATGGAAACTTGAATAACATCTTACCAACAATCCAAAGCCTGAAATCCTTGATCTACACACTTCCTTGGTTGGATTTGGTTGCCGGAAACTCGTCGGAAAGTCGCCGGAAGAGTGTTTGGCTTTTGGGAGAGTTTTTGGAGAGTTTGGGGTGAATGATTGATGAAATGGCTGACAAATGGGGATAGGATTGATTACATAACATCCAAAAAGATGCTACACCCGTGATAGATCGAGATTCTTCACTTGGGCCCCGAAAATTGGCGAGAAAGTCGCCAAAACTCGACAAACGCTGATGCTGTCATGGCGGCGCGGGGTTGGGGCGGTTTTTAGCCAAACCCCACGCCGGGTGCGCGCCGCCGAAACGCGACAACGCGACTGCTGCGCCGCGCGGGGTTGGCGCGCTAATCTTGGGATTCCCGCGCCGGGTGCGCGCCGAACCCGCCTGGGCTTCGGTCCGGGCGGTGTCGTGCGATCCGTCGTGCTTTCCCTCCTCTCTTTCGGACTTCTATCCTCCTACGTTTTCGGCCTCGATTTTTCGGGTCATTCTCGGGTCATAAATCCTTATATTAAGTTTATCTCGGCTCAAATGAACTTCGTGTTAAAATCTTAAGTCCGTCGGTCTCGGTTTCGTCGGCTTTCAATTCGTCGTCTTTTGATTCCCGTGTAATAACTTGTATCATTAAATTTCCTTCGACTTCACGGGTTCTTGGAATTAAAATTCTTTTCCTTCATGAACTTAACTCCAATTATTTTTACTCAATTCATGGAATGTCTTCGGGCTTCCTTTCCCTCTTTTATTCCATTTTGAATTTAAATCTATCGGCGTTTTATTTCCGAGCAATAATTTATTGTGATAAATTATTTTCTTCTTCTCGGAAATATTTCAACATTGATCGGAATAAATTTTTTTATTCCCTTGGACGTTGATAAAAATCTGGGGTGTTACACTCTCTCCCCCTTAAGAATCAACTTCGTCCTCGAAGTTGTGCTTCGGCTTTTCTCGCGCGAAGAGTTATGGTCCTTTTTGTTTACTATTTGTGTTATTGAATTATTGTTCGATTGTTGATCATCGTTTGTTGTTTGATTATTGTTTGATTGTTGATCATCGTTTGTTGTTTGATTATTGTTTGATTATTGTTTGATTATTGTTTGACTGAACCCAGAATTGAAATTTCCAAGTTGCCTACGTACCCTGTGAAGGGATCAAGTCATTACGTAGTTCAAAAAGAATTTATTTGGGATACAAAATACTCGAGTTTCGAAATACGGGGTATTACATCCTCCCCCCCTTAAGATTACAGTTATGTTCCCATAACTGCCTATGTATTATTCCCACGAAGGTTCGAGTATCCTCGCCTACGATCCTTCCTCAATGAGCTGGCAAGTCAGCTTGATCAATGTCGTTCAATCATCCCATGGCTCTTCCTTGATTCCCTTGTTGAGGGTCCACCAGATCTAGCCTTTTCTCAATCATATCTTTACGAACATTGCATTCTCTAATCATGTGGTCTTCTCCACCACATCTATAACAAGTCCCGCGTCTTGGGCATTCGCGCACCAGATGGGCTTGGTGGCACTGCGGGCAACGTGGTATGGATGCTTCATGGTTGCCATCCCGACTGTTTGAGTTCTGTGGCTGGTCAGGTTTAATGGTCACTTCCTTTCTCTTGTTAATATTCTCTATCCGCGTTCGGCAGTTACGTAGCCGATGACCAAATCGACCACACCGAAAGCACGCTCCGGGCTTAGGGCATCCTCTCGCATAATGTGGGTTACCACATCTTGGGCACGGTGGCGTATAGTCACCATGGTTGTAAACCATCCCTCTGTTTCTTCCACCGTTGCCTCGAGGTGGTCTATTCGGGCCTCCCCGAATATGGTTCATTCCTAAGTAGTTATCGGTTCTGTGGTCTCGTTTCCTCTTGCCTTGCCCTTGGTTGATTAGTGCATTCCCCAAGGCAACCACAGCTTCCTCTATAGCTCTTAATTGGTCACTTAAGTTCTTAGGCATGGAGGCTACTTCCCCTCCTTGATTGGTTGCACTAACGTCTTGCACTGGTTCATCGGGTTGTCGTAGCTCTTCATTGGTGTTGGGTGGGATGGGTGGATTGTTAGGTCTTCCTCTAGGTGCCATTTTCTGTTATAGAAGCACGCGAAGATGAGTTTCTAATTGATCAAGATCTAGGACTAAGGCAAAGTTAGTCTTTAGCAAGCGCTCCTAAGTCAAGATCATGTCGAGTTCTAAGGTAGGAGTGTTTCTTATCACCGATAATAAAAAGAGTTAGTGTCAATATTTATGTATGCATATGCATATGTGATCCCCCCAAAAAAAAAAAAAAAAAAAAAATTTATGCACGCATTTATTTATCCATGGGTTTTAAAATAAATTTATTCCATGGATAGATTAAAATAAGGATAAAAGGTTTGGGCCACTATATTGGGCCGAAAGAAATAAATTATTTGGGCTTTAAATAAAAACAAGGCTATTGGGCCAAGATAATTTTTTGGGCCTCTAAAAAAAATTTTGGGCTAAAAATTTGGGCCTTAACTTCAAAATAATAATTGGGATCTTTAAAATATATTACTAGTTTAGAAATGATAACTTTAAAAATAATAATACTTGAAAATAATAGTTTAAAAATATTCCGAGCTCTTTAAAATAGTAGTTTTAAAATATTCCGGGCTCTGATACCATTCTGGTATCAGATATTTTCTTTAAAATAAATAGCTTTAAAATAGTCTGGGCTCTGATACCATTCTGGTATCAGATATTTTCTTTAAAATAAATAGCTTTAAAATAGTCTGGGCTCTGATACCATTCTGTAACACCCCGGATTTGGTAACCCAGGCCGGGATGCCACCGCCACACCTCCCTAGCAAGACACGGTTTCTCCGAGCTCACTAAAGAGATGCAAGGCTATGGTTTTCAGTATTTAAAATATTCAAACAGCCCATTCATATATAATTTAAAGATAATACATCAAAGTTGCAGCGGAATTTATAAGTTGCAGCGGAAATAATGTATAAGGGCCGACATGGCCAAAACACGGGTTCAACAGTCCCGTTCATGCAGGTCGTAATTAGATGCAGGGATTTAAAATAAAGATTTCCCCTAATGTTCCCATGTATGCATATGACGATGCATGTTCTTCGTACTCTGTAAGAAAAAGGAGATAAATGGTTTGGGTCAGCAAAAACGCGCTGAGTAAGCTAACACATAGCATGGGTTAGGGGTTTCAAAGCCTTTAGTTAATTTAATAAAAAGATTTCTTGTAGTAAAATGATTTGCAAGGCGTAACTAAATAAATACTTAAAAATATTAAATCTTTTATTTTCCTCTCCCGTTACATAACCATTTCAACAATATTTAATTTAGCCGGCAATCCGGCGGCCGCAGCCATTTTCAAAAATATCATTTCTCATGTTTCAAGTTTATATTTCAATCTCCATTCGGCAAGCATTATATTTCAATTGCCTTTCGGCAAGCAAGATATTTCTATTGCCTTTCGGCAAGCAAGATATTTCTATTGCCTTTCGGCAAGCAAGATATTTCTATTGCCTTTCGGCAAGCAAGATATTTCAATTGCCTTTCGGCAAGCAAGATATTTCAATTGCCTTTCGGCAAGCAAGATATCTCTATTGCCTTTCGGCAAGCAAGATATTTCTATTGCCTTTCGGCAAGCAAGATATTTCTATTGCCTTTCGGCAAGCAAGATATTTCAATTGCCTTTCGGCAAGCAAGATATTTCTATTGCCTTTCGGCAAGCAAGATATTTCAATTGTATTTTATCTCAAGGGATTCCCAATCATTTAACCAAGCATCTCATGTGTTTTAATTTGGTGTAACGGGATTTTCAAAAGTATAGATATATCGTAATTCCAACGTCTCGATCGTTGTTTAAAAGATTTCAAAAATCGATCGATGTCACAGTTTGCGCCTTTTTGGTTTAAAAATCCATTTCTTAGGCGATTGTTCTGAAATTTGTACGTTAGCTCAAAAACATCCCAATGAACAACTTTCGTGTTTTAAGTTTTTCGGAAAAACGATGGGAAGCATGTCAAAAATCAAGTTTTGTACAGAATCAAAAAGCTGTTAGGATTCAGGTTCGACAACGTTAAAAGATTTGACTTTTTATCATATCAAATGAACTTCAAAAATCCTGAAATTTTACAGAGACATACTAGACATGATTTCCAACAACTTTTGTTTAGATCTCAAAGATTGGTTCAGGCTAGAAGTGATAGGAATAAGCTCATCAAGATCGGTTATGAAATCTGTCATCCTTTGACAATTCCTAAAAAAACGCAGAATATGTTCGATACGATTTGGGGTATCAAAACTTGATGAAAATCTTTGAAATTTTTACACAACATAGCTTATGATCTTTGGATCAAAATCTTAGTTTTGAGTTTTCAGGTTTGAACACTCGAAGTAAGAGTTTTGCTCGTCGAGTTTGATTATGAAATCTGTCAAGGTTCTTGACATCGGTTCTAACGCAGATCGGATCGGCTCGAGTTTGGAGGTTCAAATCTCAATGAAAAATTCTAAAATCTTACAGAGATGTTCTAAACTCATAGATCTACAACTTTCATGTTTAGCACCAATCCTAGATCGGCCTAGATCCATGGTCAAAATAACCAACAAGATTGAGAGTGAAATCTACCAAAGTTCTAAGATCCAGATTTAATACTCTTCGGTTTTTGGTTGGTTTCAGGTTTCAAAACATCATGAAAAATTATGAAATTTTTACAGTAGCTAGATCAAAGCCTTAGCAACACTTTTCATGTTTTGAGTTTTGTTGTTTGAGCAGCTTTAGAGGTTCGAAAAATTCATACAAAAACGCTGCGTTGAGGGTTTCTCTTGTTGACAGATTTTTATAAATTTTCTTGAGTTGAATCTCTATGTTTGGTTGCATTTTAAGTCACCCAAAACCATAGTAAGGTTAACTTACAGTGGGGATGATGTCTAGGAAGTCACGGGGTCGTCCGGAATCCACGGGATGTCACGAACGAATCTCTTCCACCCGATTTATTCTTCCCTTGGCTCCGATTGGTGTTTGAATACGAAGATTCGTAAGTTAGGATGATGTTTATGATCTTAAAACCATATGGAAACTTGAATAACATCTTACCAACAATCCAAAGCCTGAAATCCTTGATCTACACACTTCCTTGGTTGGATTTGGTTGCCGGAAACTCGTCGGAAAGTCGCCGGAAGAGTGTTTGGCTTTTGGGAGAGTTTTTGGAGAGTTTGGGGTGAATGATTGATGAAATGGCTGACAAATGGGGATAGGATTGATTACATAACATCCAAAAAGATGCTACACCCGTGATAGATCGAGATTCTTCACTTGGGCCCCGAAAATTGGCGAGAAAGTCGCCAAAACGCGACAAACGCTGATGCTGTCATGGCGGCGCGGGGTTGGGGCGGTTTTTAGCCAAACCCCACGCCGGGTGCGCGCCGCCGAAACGCGACAACGCGACTGCTGCGCCGCGCGGGGTTGGCGCGCTAATCTTGGGATTCCCGCGCCGGGTGCGCGCCGAACCCGCCTGGGCTTCGGTCCGGGCGGTGTCGTGCGATCCGTCGTGCTTTCCCTCCTCTCTTTCGGACTTCTATCCTCCTACGTTTTCGGCCTCGATTTTTCGGGTCATTCTCGGGTCATAAATCCTTATATTAAGTTTATCTCGGCTCAAATGAACTTCGTGTTAAAATCTTAAGTCCGTCGGTCTCGGTTTCGTCGGCTTTCAATTCGTCGTCTTTTGATTCCCGTGTAATAACTTGTATCATTAAATTTCCTTCGACTTCACGGGTTCTTGGAATTAAAATTCTTTTCCTTCATGAACTTAACTCCAATTATTTTTACTCAATTCATGGAATGTCTTCGGGCTTCCTTTCCCTCTTTTATTCCATTTTGAATTTAAATCTATCGGCGTTTTATTTCCGAGCAATAATTTATTGTGATAAATTATTTTCTTCTTCTCGGAAATATTTCAACATTGATCGGAATAAATTTTTTTATTCCCTTGGACGTTGATAAAAATCTGGGGTGTTACAGAGTCTCCAGATGCGCGGGTACGTGATCAGCCTGATGACGTTGCCCATGGTTGAGTTTCATGACTTTACCATCCTTGCATGGAATATACACGGCGCCATACATAGGTCTACACATCGCCACCTATTGGATATGCTTCGTACATATTCTCCATCGTTGCTTATCGTTATGGAAGCGCGAGGGCTATTTCAGCGGCTTCATGTTCTCCTGTATAGAAATAATTATGAGGCCGTCCACATCAATGAATGTGTCGGTCAAGCTGGGGTTTATGGATACTTAAGAGAATTGGCCTCCCGATCACTTTGTCGGTGGTATCTATTTTTCCCCGCGTCATCACTCTCCATCTTGCTAGCGAGCAGGTTTCTTGGTTTATGTCCGCAGTATATGCTAATCCGTGTGCTATGGACTAGGGTGGGCACGGTTCGGTTATCCTGAGTTGTTCAGGTATTTGTATTTGTATTTGAACCGGACAAATACTTAGATGAAGTATTTGTATTTGTAACCGGACTCCTCGGTTAACCGGGGGTTCGGTTTCGATTAGATTCAGCGGTTAAGCGATTCGGTTCGAATATTTTATCCAAGCCTATTAAACTTTATAATCAAATCTTTATTTCTTAATGTATGTTTACTTTTGAGGTTATTACAATACATAAAATAATCATATAGTTATCGAATTCGGTGGTTCATTTTAGTGTTATCAAAATATATTTATTATAATTAAAAAATCTTAGTTTAGTGTCTATTTCAATAATGAGTATTCTTAAGGGTAAAAAATTAATATAGGACACATTTTTTTTATAGTTGTCTTTATTGACATATAATTATATACCATCAAATCTGCATAATATATACAATATATATAATTTTTTAAATACAATAAACATATTCGGTTCGGTTCGATTAATCGGGAAAAAAAATTATAGTATTTGTATTTGTATTTGAACCGGGCAAATACTTAAATAAAGTATTTGTATTTGAACCGGGGTCCTCGGTTAACCGAAAATTCGGTTCGATTTTGATTCGATTTTGCGATTCAGCGAATCGATTCGAATATTTTGTCCACCCCTACTAGGGACCACTGAACATGTCTGAATACTCACGCGGTTGGTTAATGATAACTGTTGATGTATATGCTTAGTTGATCCTTTTCCAGATATGAGGTGGACCACTGACAAGTAGTTTTTTTTGTTTGTATTCACCCGTTGTGAAATGTGGCACCACAATGCTAGGGGGCCTCATAATTTTTAGTCACCAGGGACACGGAAAAGGCTCAGTCACATAATCAACACCTTAAAGCTATTATTAAATATAATAATATTATATCCTAAATAACTAAATCCAATAAACAAGAAATATAGTACTACTTATCTAATACCATAGAAATTACCCGAAATAATTTTAATTCATTAAGTAGACTTTTATTAAATATTTAAACACTTGCTTAAAGAATTAGTATATTGATTTTTTTCTACAAAACAACACTTGTAAAATTATATATGTAAATTTGTCTTTTCCAAAAGAAATATGAATTTCAATATCAAGGGTAATAGAATTATATAGTTTATGGAATATTTTTTAAATCTATTTTTTAAATTATATATATAAGTTTTTATATATATACACATTGGTCTTGAAAATTATTATGAGGATAGTATGTGAATATTTTAAGTATTTTGATATTCATTATAGAATAAATTTTTATAAAAATAAAAGTATGAGTTTTTATGTGAATCTATGAGAATTAACTTTTATATATAAGAAAATATATTCATAGATTATAATTTTTATTTGATGATGACATGAAGACTTTGTGGTTTGAGTATTGTTATGAATAAAATAAAACCATGCATGTATATTATTATTATCTTTTTGAAAGCACATTAATATAAATACAATACTTAAAATAAATAAATAAATATTATATTATCATATCCAACTCATTGAGTATAAAGCATGCTACTAAATAATGGCAAGAATAATGATTTTTGTGGACAAGCTAATACTTCAATCATTTTCATGATACACTACTTACACAAATACAAGGTTAAAAGCAATTGCAAGAAATTTTCTTCCTAAACAAATAGATGAAAAATCAACATGATTAACAAGTGTCTTGGATGAATGGCTAGCAAAGAAAGATGATCAATTATCTCTTGAACCCACCAAGATTAATAGTCTCCATAATAGGCAAACCATTATGTTAATAGACAACATGATGGACAAAATTAATAGCCTCCCAAATTAATAGCCTCTTTGTTAGGCTATAAGAACCAAATGAGTGGATACGATACTCTAACCATTATTGCTCAAGACACACTTAATTGGATGATTGGTGAGGTTGTAATCACTCTCACAATGTGTCATGTTCTATTGTTCAAATCTTAGCCTATAAATAGGGGGAGTTTCTAGCCTTCAAACACACCAATCTCATCCACCTCATTAGCCAAATTCACTACCCATTTTATTCTTCAAAGTTCTCCCACATAGTGAGTATATTTTAAGGATTGTGGAGTCTTGTAGGCTTGGCAACCTTCATCATTCTAAGAGTTCTAACTCTTCTCAACACTTGATTAGTAAGATATCCTCCTTGTAAACTTGTATCTTAGAGATCTAAATGTTTTATTTTTATACTATAAATTGATTTCCCTCTATTTGTCGAATTTCAGTGAAACCCGTAATTTGTGGTGCGAATCTTGTGTTATAACGGCCATTATCTTTGAATCTTCTTGCTCTTATACATCAATTCTGTAAGTTAACATTCTCTACTTCAAGTTTTGGAGATCCCAATCCATGTTTTAAGAGTACAAAATTAGAATTTCCCCATTATACCAAAATCTGTCAGTTTTTCATTTACATAAAGATCCATCTTTTTAAACTATTTTGGTTCATTATCCCTCAAAGGTTCCTTCATAAAACTTGTTCCTTATTGAGTTTAGTATCTTTCTGGAAAATTTTATAATTTTTAGAACTCGTATGAAAAAGTTATGGGATCCGCTTTATTGAAAGGTCGAAATCTCTTTTTTTTGAAATCTAAGAAATGATAGTGTTTTCTGAAATCCACATTTTTGAAGGTCGTAACTGTCTCAAAGCCAAATAGTTTCTTCATGAAAAATATTTATCTATGTGTTATCTACATTGTGGTAAAATTTTAGAATTTTTCATTGTGAATTACTATTTTTAAAACCTGTTGAAAATTATAGAGTCACTATTGAATTTCTGGCAGAATACATGTTCTGAAAAAAAACTCAATTTTTGAAATGTTTCCATACCTTATTTTGAAAAGTGTAAAACATGAAACTTGTTCAACTATGTGTTGAGTATCTACAGTTTAAATTTCATAGCAATCGTCTTTCATAGGAATTTTTAAACTGACTTGGCGTAAACTGCGATGTTGGACTTGATTTTTGGTCCAAATGAGAAATTGTTGGATTTTGAGATCCATGAAATGATATTTTTATATTTATGAGATATTGATATGGGAGTTAAATGTTGAAATGATATTTGGCATTATTGAATGCCCTTGTTATGAGGTTACTCCCTCGAGATTGTTGAAAACTCTTTTAAAGAGGATATTATGTGGAAAATTGTGGAAAACTCTTTTAAATCCATTGTGCACTATTAACTTGAGTAAGATGTCATATTTGATAGAGGGCTAATGCACTAGGGATGTGTCTTGCGGGGCCTCCCCCTCTAAATATGCCAAGACGACATTGTTGATAAATTGTGCCAAAACGGCGTTATTGCATGTATGAGTCTATACTCTTGGGTGTATCCATGATGGGTTACTCGAGGCTCCGGAATGTGTCTGTATATGAGTCCGCTGCATGCTGGTCATGACTTATGATCGATATTATATGATATGATATATGAAAAATGGTGTCCTCTTGTGCATAGTTGCTACAATGGTAAGAATGAAAGTTATTTATTTTGTTAAAGTTAATGTGTGTGATTATTTTAAAAGAAAAAGTGAAAATTATTATTATTATTTTTTTTATGATTGTCAACCATTATTTTAAAACCCACTTCTTAAAGTGGAGCGGGTTGACTTACTCAGTACCGTAGTACTGATAAAAAGTTATTGCGTTATCTTTTTACAGATATTGGAGCTGACATATGAACTGCATCTCATGACATGAGTATTTGGGGATGGGATTACCTTTCATCAAAAGATTGTTGCTTTAAGGAACCACGTACTTTTAAATATTAATGTCCTATATATTGTCTTTAGTTTATGCTTCCGCGTGAGAAAGAACAATGACTCTGGTATTAAATAATTTAAATTTTCTTATGTCTATATTTTATAAAATTCGCAATTATTTTTAAAGTTCATACTACAAAAATTTATATTTAGCCGTAGCACTTGTCAATTAAGTTAGCCAAAGGGCGAGCCTGACTGACAAGTGTGGCGGTAATATTGTGAAACCTTATAAGGATGAATTTCGGGGTGTTACAACTTTTGTTTTTTAAAACATGCTACGGACTCGGTGCACGCAGTCTAATGCACACTTTAAATCATTAATAACTCAAGTTCAGGGCAGAATAGGCAGGTCGGTCACCCCTCGGAGTGGTTTGGTTTGGGTACGACCAGAGCAAGTATGGTGGAAGATTAACACAGATGGCTCGTCTCTGGGAAATCCGGGCCCGGCGGGGATGGGGGTTGATCCGGAACGACGAGGGAGAGGTAATTTTTACTCTTTCTGATTTTATTGGCATTACTGATTCAACAACTGAGCTTACAGCGATAAGTCGAGTATGTATGGCTTTGATTCGGGATCAGAGGTTCCCCCTTCAAAGGCTAATTTTTTAATGTGATTCGGCTAATGTGGTGGGGTGGTTGAGAGAACTGGAGGTGATGCTGTAGCGCCTGTGTGATCTGTCTAGTCCTATTGTGGAGCTGCTGAGCTTTGCGGGGGAAGTTAGAATCCAACATATACTGCGTGAGCGAAATTCTGAGGCCGACTTCTTGGCTCGTTGGGGTGCTAGGGGTGTTGGGAGAATGGTATTGAAGCTGTAACGCTGCTGTGAACAATTCAGTCGCTGCGACTTTGTGTCTTCTTTCATGAGAAAATCGTATAGAAGGGGGTTGATGGTTAGATTGTTGATTGTCTGTTTGAGTTGCTGTGGTTTTGATGTTGGTTAGTTATTTCTGTCTGCAAATATTATGATTTCTTGTCGCTGGGTTAGAAGCGCTGGAAGAGTGGAGTTGAAGGTTTTGTGCACTTTGCTCGGTTGGATCAGTATTGTGGGTTACTTTGCTAATGTTTATTTTTGGACTTTGACTGCACATTGCTATTACATTTTGTAAGGGGGTTGTATTTGGCCTCTGTATCATGCTGGGATGGGAATTGTATGTTGGTGGTGTATTGTAATGTTGATGGATATGAATAAACCTTTTATTCCTTAAAAAAAAAAAAAAAAAAAAAAAAACTCAAGTTCGATACAAATATAAAAATTCTAAAAGTTCAATATTTAAAAACTACACGATGAGATGAATATAAAATCTCACTTGACTATATTTTAACTTTTATAATTATGATAAAACTTTATGTTAAAGTGTGCGAACAATTGAATAATCTCAAATGTTGCAAGTAAAAAAATTGCTCTATCATTTTCCAAAGGATGGATACATAGTTGTTAAGATCCCAATTATGTGTTAGAATCTTATGATTTTATGCTCATACATCTTTAAAACGATCCCGATCTTTGTAGGATCTTAAAGTTAGTAAGATCTGGATAAAATCTCAATCCTGATTGTAGAATATGGTGTATGGTAGGGTGCGGACGTCATCCACAACCGTTGATCATTTTCATCATCTAATGGTTGAGATCATTTGTAGGGTTACTATATCAAGTCGCTGAATTATGTTGGCCATGTCGCTGAATAGCATAGGCCATTTCGCTGAATTGTGTGGGGGCCATCGCTGAGATGCGTTCAAATGCATAGAACCATGTCGTTGAAATATAAAATTGTATCGCTGAAATGAATACAATAATGTCGCTGAGTTCTATAGGCCATGTCGCTGAATTACATAGGTCATGTCGCTGAATTGTGAAGGCTCCGCCGCTGAGATGCGTTTAAAATCCTAATGACCTTCAAACGGCTCTAACTTCAAACGTGGCTGAGATGAATAAAATAATGTTGCTGAATTGCATAGGCCGCGTCACTGAATTGGATTGGCTCTGTCGCTGAGTTGTGTATGTCATGTCGCTCAGTTGCGAATTCAACGATTGCGGATGTTGTCCACACGGATATGTGTCCGCACTGTAACCGTTCCCGTAAAATATTACGATCTTATGGTCATACTCCTTTAAATGCTTCTATAATCTTACGATCATACCATCTTAAACACATAAGATGTTTGTAGGATTTTATGATTTGAGATCAAAATAATTTTTTTCTTTATTTCAAAATCTAAAAACTTGTACTCCTTATGTATGATGTGTAAAAAAAGCATAATATGCATGTCTGTGGAAATAATTTATATTTAGTTGTGATGTTTTTTTTAATTGTATTAATTAACTTTCAAGATTCATAAGCACGCGAATTAATGCTTTTACTTGTTAGTATGTATAATTGAGTTAATTCATTATTGTAATTTTATAAGATTTTAAGATCTCAATCCGATCCTACAATTCTGATATTGCAAAGTAAAAAAAATCCCATATAGGATCTCGATCTTGAAACCTTAGTGCATAGGTACATAGGTACATTCACAATTGACCTGTGGATAAATACAACATAACATAGTACAGTAGTGCCAATTCTTAAAATAAGAATATTTCATGGGGAATCATATCGTGCATATATATGATGATTTTTAAATAAAAAATTATAAATAAAAATCAGGCCTTCACTGAATGATGAAGTCATGGGTGATGTCATACATAACCACATAATAGTATATTATTACTATATACATTCCTTTCTCCAAAAGTAAGACATGACAATATATACTCGGCCGTCATTGCAAAGTTATTATATGGTCACTTCAAAAAGATTATCAATCAATAAGAGTAATTAAAAAACAGAAAATGGTTTATTCATATTCATCCATCAGGTTACCATTCCATTCTTTAATTAAATTTAGTTATTTAAACGTAGAATTTTAAGTATATTTAATAATTTTATTGTAAATATTTATATAATAAAAATTAAATGAGTTAACAATTTCTAAGTTTAGGCAATCGATCCCCTTAAAAAAAATCTTTCATATTCTTGGTCTTGAACCATTATACGAAGAGAACATAACATATTATTACAACCAATTTTTAATTCCAAAAAAAAAAAATCAATAAAACACTATAAAAGATGTAAACAGAGACACGCTAAGGTATTACTAATCGTACAATTATTTTACGATTTTTTTAAAAATATATAATCAATTAATAGCTTTACTTAACCACATTTTTTTTAATGACTAGTAAAGTAATAAATGAGCCTTCACAAAATATTGGATATGTTTTCACAAATCGTTACAAAAGTTTAGTAAGATTAATGAGTTATAATAGAAGCATAGGTTGGGGTTCGATCCCCACACGGCCCTCTATCTCTCTCTTTTATCCCCTTTTGTAATTTTCGCAGTTTGTGCTTCCACATGCATTTTCCGACACATGACTGTCAATGCTTACAAAAAAAAATAGAGCCATAGTGAAATTCAAAATCTAAAGCCTTAATACTTGGATACTCCGTGTTGGATCGGAAAAATACGGCGATCCACAGGATTCTGCAAGCTATCCGCTAAAATGCCCTGCAAAACAGACCAACAAATATTAACACACAAAGGTTAGTAACAATTTAAGTTCATAGAGCTCTAAACATAAAGTAATATATCTAACAAGAGAGCAAATGAAGCAATTCCTCAACCCAACCACACCTTCATTTGCCTCGCCTCAATTCCATTTGGAGACGCCGCAGATGCAAGGTTTCTATTGAAGCCGCAAAAGCTATCAGTTGGCGACTGAACGGTAGTGCAACAAGGGTAGCGGCAATGGCAACCAAGTTCCTCACAAATACTGTATTATGAACTTGAACGGGTCTGCTCACAAAGAGGCAGTGTACAAGAAACCTCTACTTATTTCAATCTTCAGTCACCGTTTTACATGTTTCTCCACTTCTTGTGCCCTATAACGCCTCAACAATAACATTTCATGTTCTGCCTTCAATCGAAATAAATCCGATTAACTCCAAATCCTATTTCAACCAAAAGCTCTTGTACAAATATTGTGAAAATGTGGGAATTCACCGGATTCTTCAAGCCATCCACCCAAATGTCCTGCAAAACACACCAACAAACAGTAACACAAAAATTAGTAGCATTTAAGTTTGGAGAACCCCAAACACAAAGTAATTCCCAACCAAAGAGCAAAGAAAGCGACTTCTAAATCCAACCACACTTTCATCGCGTCGTCTCATTCCCATTTGTCGCAGATGCAAGGTTTCCATGGAAGCCACAAAAGCTATTAAGGGGAGAATGACCATACTTAGGCTATCTCTAACCCATACCTTTATTTTACCGTTTGTAACACCCCGATTTTTGGTCACCCAGGTCGGGATGTCACCGCCACACCTCCCTAGTAAGACACGGTTTCTCCGGCTTACTAAAGAGATGCAAGGCTAGGTATTTCAGTATTTAAAATATTTAAAACATTTGCAAACAGCCCATACAATATAATCTCGAAAATAATAATATCATAATGCAGCGGAAATAATATTTAAGTATAATATTGCAGCGGAAATGTAAATAAGACCGACATGGTCAAAACACGGGTTAAACAGGTCCGTTTATTCTATAGTCTAATGCAAGAATTTAAAAACAAAGTTTCGCAAAATATAATTCCCCCATGCATGAATGTGCTCATGTTCATTCATCATACTCTGTAAGGAAAAGGAAAAATAAACTGTTTGGTCAGCACAACTTGCTGAGTAAGTTAACACATGCATGATCGTAGGGTTTAAAAGCCATTAATTTAATAATTACATAAAAACATGATAATAAGCCATAAATAATTCAATTTAATTATCTAACCAATTTGCATAATTATTCCATGGCACTAGTCAGTAATACATTTAGCACAATTTAAAATGAAAGCCATAATTAATTTAAACAAAGCATTTAACAATTTAAACGACAACGATAAATAATCCAATTTAATTTAAATTCCCCATTACATCCCCGATTTAGTAATTTCAAGTGTTTCATGATTGCATCGCGATCTCGACAAGTTTAGCCGGAAACCGGCGGCCGCAGCCGTATCTGCCATACCCAGTACCACTCCGGAGCCTCGGGAAACCCATATGGATATTCACGAGAGTGTAGGCCATATATCTCATGCCGTTTTGGCAATATCATATCTCAAATTTTCGCGCGGGGTCACCATCGTCCATAAAGGCACGAAGTGAAGCAGTTAGGGGGCACCCTGCAGAGCACTCACCCCTAATTTTAATTTATCAAGTTTGTAAGGGGATTTATTTCAAAAATTCTGATTTCACTTAATTTATTTAAAAAGAGATTTCGACTCGTTTCAACCCTAAAGGCTAATTCCATCGTTTCAACAAGATTTCAAGATTTGACTCCGGTAAACCGCTGTTTACTCTAAAATAATTTAAAATCAGATCCAAGTCAGAAAATTCTGAAACTTTACCACTGACTCGGAAACATCGAGATGAACAACTTTTGTGTTTTAACTTTTTCAATCTGAGATACCGAAACAGGTCAAAAATATCAATTTCCGTAGTAACATTAATCTGTCCGAATTTATCATACAGCAGTTCAAGATTTTCAAGATCTACCATAGCAAATCAACTCCAAACTTAATGAAATTTTACAGAGACCTTCCTAAGACATTTTTTCTACAACTTTTATGTTCGGCTAAAGATCTAAATCGGCCTATAACCCTAGTCAAAAACGTCATCAAGTTCAGGCCTAAGTTATGTCAAGAATTTCAAGATCCAAATTTTAGCAGTTCGGTTCCGGGTTGATCTCAGATACCAAATCATCACGAAAAATTCTGAAAATTTTACAGGAGATAGATCTAAGCCTTAGAGATGTTTTTTGTGTTTTAAGTTTTTCGTTTGAAGACTTTTAAGGGTTCGGAAAAATCGTACAAAATCGCTGCGCCGGTAAAATCCCATGTTGACAGATTTTTGAATTCTTGATTAAGCTTTTAGATTTAAGTGTTTTAATTACTTCCAAAACCATGTAAGTGTTAACTTATAGATTTCCAGTCGTCCGGGAACGTCGATTTCGGAGGCGTGGCTTCCAGTCCACCGTTTATCTTCTCCGTTCGTCGGGTTCTTCGTTCTAGATCCGATTCGGGGTGTAGAGAAGAAAAAGAAGAAAGTTAGGATTCGTTTTCGAATCGTATATGGAACAAGGATCGAATCGGAACTTACCACGATGTTAGAGATCTTCCGAATTCGTCCACGACAGTCCTTGCCTTGGTTTCGTGCCTCCGACGACTCCGGGATTAGGGTTTTCGAACGTATAGAGAGTATGGATGTTTTGAAAAGTGTCCGGGGCTTTCAAGAGGGGTTATTTATAGGTAGAAACGACCTAGGGACGTCCAAGGTCGGCCATGGTGAGTCTTGAGCCGAAAGGTGTTCAACCGAAGTCGGAAAATCCGGATTCGGGCGAGTAAATCTCGCAACCGGCGAATCTGTCGTGTGGCGCGGTCGTGGCGCGCCGTTTGGCCTTTCACCGCGCGGGCACCGCGCGGCCCTCGCCTGGACTTTGCTCCGGGCGGGTCGTGCGATCCGTCATGCCTTTCCTCCTCTCTTTCGGACTTCTATCCCTCTATGCTCCCGGATTCCGATTTCCGGGCCATTTTCGGGTTCCTATTCTGTATCGTCATTTCCCTCGGATCTAAATTTATGTTTGGACTCGAGTTTTCGAGCCCATTGGTGTCGGGTACCCGTGTATCAATTTATTTATCTTTATTTAATTCTTTTTATTTAATTAAATTCCTTTAATTCCCTTTTAAGTTAAATTTCATTTCTCATTTACTTACCTTTATTTATTTATTTACTGTATTTATTTATTTATTGTATTTATTTTATTTATTGTATTTATTTTATGTTGGAAAATTCTCGGGTATTACAGTCTACCCTCCTTAAGAATCAACTTCGTCCTCGAAGTTGTGTTTCGGCTTCTCCCGTGCTAAGGTCTTTTTTGGTGGTTTTATTATTTTGTGACTGAACTTAGAATTAAAACTTCTAAGCTACCTACGTACCCTGTGAAGGGATCAAGCCATAACGTAGTTCAAAACAATTTGAATTTGTTTGCTTGTTTACAAAAATGCACGAAAAATACACGGTAAAATACAAATGTTGCACGATGTGACATCCTCTCCCCCTTAAGATTGCAGTTATGTCCCCATAACTGTGTCGATGTCGGTTTGGAACAGTGTCGGATAGCATTCTCTCATGTCGGATTCTACCTCCCAAGTTGCCGTCTCACTTTCGTGGTTCGACCAAAGAACCTTGATCATTTTGACGGTTTTGTTCCTCGTTACTCGCTTCTTAGTGTCCAGAATTCGCACTGGGGCTTCTTCATAAGTCAGATCCTCATCGAGTTCGATTACTTCTGGTTGAAGTACATGTGTCGGATCCGGCACATACTTCTTTAGTTGTGAGACATGGAAGACATTATGAACTCGATCTAATTGTGGCGGTAAAGCTAGTCGGTAGGCCAAATTTCCGACTCGTTCTAGAATTTCGTAAGGTCCTATGTATCGAGGACTCAACTTTCCTCGTTTGCCAAAGCACATCACCCCCTTCATGGGTGATATCTTTAGCATGACCCTATCTCCCACTTGAAATTCTAGGTCTCGTCGTCTCACGTCAGCGTAACTCTTCTGACGGTCTTGAGCGGCTCTCATTTTTCCTTGAATCACATTGATTTGTTTAGCCATGTCTTCGATTGTGGCCCTACTACCACAGACTTATCGTTTTCTTCCCAGCTCAACGGGCTTCGGCACCTTCGTCCATACAACGCCTCGAATGGTGACATGCCAATGCTAGCATGGTAGCTATTATTATAAGAAAATTCAATTAAGGGTAAATGAGATTCCCAATTTCCCTTAAATTCCAACACACATGCTCTCAGCATGTCTTCTAGTGTTTGGATTGTTCTCTCGGTTTGACCATCCGTCATCGGGTGGAATGCGGTGTTCATTTTGATTTGAGTACCGAGAGCTTTTTGTAATTCCGTCCAAAAGTGAGAGACAAATCTATTGTCTCTGTCGGAAATGATGTCATGTGGTACTCCATGTCGTCGTACCACATTATCAACGTAGGCTCGGGCCAATTGGTCCATAGTTCACGTGTCCTTTATCGGGATAAATATGGCTGTCTTCGTTAGCCTATCCACAATCACCCAAATCTTATTCATGCCTTTAGGTGATCGGGGTAATCCCGAGACAAAATCCATTGAGATGCTATCCCACTTCCAACTTGGAATCTCTAGTGGTTGCATCAGTCCTAAGGGTTTATATCGCACTGCCTTAACCTTTTGGCAGGTGAGACATTTCGCCACGAAGTCTGCCACTTCCTTCTTCATTCCCGGCCACCAATAGATCTTCTTTAGATCTTTGTAAAGCTTGTCGCCTCTGGGATGCACTGAATATGGCGTGTTGTGCCCTTCCACCATCAACCTTCGCTTCAACTCGGCACATTTATGGGGCACACACTATCTCCCTTTGAAGCGAACGCCTCCATCCTCGTGGACAGCAAATCCTATTGCCTTTCCCTCGGCAATATACCCCTTTATCTTTTCCAACTTTGCGTCACCCGGTTGGGCGAGCCTAATCTCGTCCAATATTGGAGTTTCTACGATCATGGCATTGATTGTGTCACTCACTGTGCCCGGATGCACAAGTTCCAAATCCAATCTTGCCAACTCCATGTACAATGCCGACGGAATTACCAACAAGTTTGTCACGTGTTGGGTTTTCCGGCTTAAGGCATCGGCTACCACATTCGCCTTCCTCTCGTGGTAGGATATCTCCAAATCGTAGTCTTTAATAAGTTCCAACCACCTTCACTGTCTCAAATCCAACTCCTTCTGAGTGAATATATACTTCAAGCTCTTGTGGTCGGTGAACATTCGACACTTCCGCCCATAAAGATAATCTCTCCATATCTTTAGAGCGAAAACGACCGCTGCCAACTCCAGGTCGTGTGTCGGGTAATTTTCCTCGTGAAGTTTTAGCTGGCGTGATGCATACGCTACGACTCTCGAGTCTTGAATCAAGACACAACCTAAACCTTCCTTCAAAGCATCGCTATAAACTTCGAAGTCACCATTCTCTGATGGTAGTGTCAATACGGGTGTGGTTGTGAGTCGTTTCTTCAGCTCTTGAAACGCTGTCTCACAAGCCTCTGTCCACACGTATTTTACTCCCTTCTTCAGTAGCTGGGTCAAAGGTCGTGCGATTTTCGAAAAATCATTCACGAACCGTCTATAGTACCCGGCTAATCCAAGGAAACTCCTTATCTCAGTTTGGCTCTTTGGAGTTGCCCATTCAGTTACGGCAGAAACTTTTGCCGGATCCACTGAAACTCCATCAGCGGATACTATATGTCCTAGAAATGCTACCTCCTTCAACCAAAAATCGCATTTGGACAATTTTTCGTATAGCTGATTCTTTCGCAAGGTCCCTAACACTTGGTGCAAGTGCTGGGCGTGCTCTTCCTCGCTTTTCGAGTAGATCAGGATGTTATCAATGAACACCACTACACACTGATCTAATAGCTCTTGAAATACATTGTTCATGAGGTTCATGAACATGGCTGGAGCATTTGTTCACCCAAAGGATAACACTGTGAACTCGTAGTGGCCATATCGAGTTCGAAACGCCGTCTTCGGAATGTCTTTCTCGGCAATTCTCAACTGGTGATACCCAGATCGTAAGTCGATCTTCGAGAATACTGAAGCTCCCTTCAGTTGATCAAATAGATCCTCTATTCTCGGCAAAGGGTATCTATTCTTGATAGTCACTTGGTTCAATCCCCGATAGTCTATGCAAAGACGTAATCCTCCATCTTTCTTCTTAACAAATAAAACCGGTGCTCCCCAGGGGGAAGTACTCGGCCTTATGTACCATTTTCCTAACAGCTCCTCGAGTTGGTCCTTTAACTCCTTCATTTCCAAGGGTGCCATCCGGTACGGAGCTTTTGAGACATGCTCTGTGCCCGGGATGAAATCTATAGTGAACTCAAGATCTCTCTCAGGTGGCATTCCCGGAATGTCTTCAGGAAACACATCCGGGTATTCTCTTACCACTGGTATACTGTCAACCTTGTTCTCTTCCGCCTCAAGGTTGTGCACGTAGCACGCATATAACTCATACCCCTTACGCATCAAGTTACTTAGTTTGAGTGCACTAACGATTTTGTTACTCTTCTTAGGGGGCTGAGAGTAAAAGATAACTCTCTTTCCCCTACTTTTTGACAATGTGATCTTTTGCTTTTGGCATTCGATCACCGCCTTATACTGGGATAACCAATCCATCCCCAGTATGATGTCAAAGTCTCTTAAGTTAAATTCTACTAAGTTCGTGAAGAATTCTACGTTCTTTATCACTATAGGAATTCCGTTATATCGTTTAGAGCAAGATACTACTTCTCCAGAAGGCAATTGAATTCCTAAGCTAATTCTCTCGCACTTAGGTAGATCTAACTCAGGCACGATTCTTGATGCTATGATTGAGCAACTAGCTCCAGAATCAAATAGAACTCTAAGGGGTGTATTCAAAACATTAAATGTACCTGCCATCACTTCTCCTTGTGCAGGCACGTCCGCTTGGTTAACCACGTTGAGCCTCCCCATAGGGCGTCCTTGGTTGCTCTGCTGATTCGCATTCGGCTGCTGATTCTGCTGTTGGTTTTGATTCTGCGGTGGCGCAGGTCGTTGATTCTGGTTCTGATTCGGCGGCCTAAATTGGTTTTGAGGGGGTCTATACCCCTGGTTATTTCCGTTCCGCCCGTTTTGGTTCTGTGGCTGTTCCGGCCCCATGACCAAATCTCCCCTCCTTGTTATATTCTCGATCCTCGTCCGGCAATCCCGACGAATGTGACCCATTCGACCACATCGGAAGCAGGCGCCCTGTTGAGGGCATCCCCTCGCCAGATGGGGTCGTTCACATCTTGGGCAGGGTGGTACCGGTTCTTCTTGGGTAAACCTTCTTCCATTCTTGGTTTGTTGTGGCCTATTCGACCCTCTCCGCTGTTCGTTCCTTCCCGTGTTGTTCTCGCTTCTTGCGTCCCGGTTCCTCTTGTCTTGGGGACCCCTGCTGGACTCCCCACTCACCCTTCTCTTCAGTTGTTGCACACGCGCTACTGCCACAGCGCGGTCATACACAGCTTGCAGGTCGGGGTAGTGTACCCCCGCGATCACCTCGTGAACAGACAGGTTCAGTCCCATCTCGAATTTTTTTGTGCTTTCTCTGCATCCGTGGGTACTAGCCTTGGTGCGAACCTTACTAGCTCCTTGAAATGAGTGTAGTACTCCTGCACAGTATGGCCTCCTTGCTTCAGCGACAGGAATTCCTCATACATTGCTGATTTAGTACTCAAGGGATAGAATCGATCCCTGAGCAGTTCCATCATTTCTGCCCACGAGTAGGGCTCGTCATCTTCAGTCAGCTTGGCTTGAGTCGCCTGCCACCAGTCGTCCGCTTCGCCTCCCAAGTAGTACGAAGCGACGTGCACTCTCTCTCCTTCCGGACATTTGACTGCTCCCAGCAGCTTGTCGAAGGTTCGGATCCACTCCTCTAGTTTAGCTAGATCCTCATCACCAGCGTAGTGGGGCGGCTGGTAATGATTCACCATTGCCAAGTAGTTGGGGCGAGCCTGAGGCGGAGGTACCGCCGCAGCTTGCCCTTAATTGACTTGCGTGTTTCCTAGCGCAACCAAAACCTCTTCTATCATCCGAAGACGATCGCCCACATTGTACGGTGCGGGGGCGTCCTGCGCACCTTGGGGTTGCTCTCCTACAGGTTGAGCAGGTTCGATGTCATTTGGTGGCACTTCAGTAGTAGTTTGGGGAGCAGGTTGGTTCCCTGATCTACCTTATGCTTTTACACATATAGTGCTCGATTGGACTTTAAAGTAACGCAAGGTTTTGTTTTATTTTGTTTAACTGAATAAATCTTGTACTTTATTCCCTTAAAAGAAGCTTTTAATACAAGTGAGGAGATGTACAAAAATAGCAACGTTTTCTTAGCAAAAATAGTATCTACTATAAATAGAATCCCTAGCGCCTCGAGACATCCTCCGGTGGGGTAGCGGGATCCTCCTCCAGGTCTTCCTCCTCCGAACTTGGCGGCAGTAGATCGTCAAAGATGGTGTTCAAGTCTTGTCCATGAGCATCGACATGTTCCTTCAGTATTAGGTTTTGTGTAGTGAGGGTTTGGACTTGACGTTCGAGTTGGTTTATGCGGTGGTGATCCGCCTCTCTCAAGTTGCCCATATGGTGCAGATTGGCCTCCAATTGAGCCATACGATGTTTCGTTTGTTCTATGGTTTGTTGGGAGTCAAAGTGAGCGTTCATCATTTTGAATCATCAAGTTCATCATATCTTGACTAGCCATCTAGCGCAAGCAAAAGATCTAAGTTAATATTCGCCAAGATTCTAGGTTAAACTTCGCCAAGATTCTAAGTTAAAATTCGCCAAGATTCTAAGTTAAAATTCGCCAAGATTCTAAGTTCTTTAAATAAAGGAGATGCAATATGCAAATGCAAATGATGATTTCTCCCCAAAATAATTCATGCACTATATATATTTTTTTCCATGGGTTTTTAAAATAAAAATTCATTTCCATGGAATTAATGCTTAAAAATTTAAAATAATATTTAAAATCCTTGGACCTCTATATTGGGTCAAAATAATTATAATTTGGCTAAAAATAATTTTGAGCTAGGAAAATTTAAAATAATAATTTTTGGACTTCTATAATAATATAAATACTAATGGTTTAAAAATAATAATAATCTAGTAGTTTAAAATAATAATAATTTAAAAATAATAATGGGTTTAAAAATATCCGGGCTCTGATACCAACTTGTAACACCCCGGTTTTTGGTCACCCAGGTCGGGATGTCACCGCCACACCTCCCTAGTAAGATACGGTTTCTCCGGCTTACTAAAGAGATGCAAGGGTAGGTATTTCAGTATTTAAAATATTTAAAACATTTGCAAACAGCCCATACAATATAATCTCGAAAATAATAATATCATAATGCAGCGGAAATAATATTTAAGTATAATATTGCAGCGGAAATGTAAATAAGACCGACATGGTCAAAACACAGGTTAAACAGACCCGTTTATTCTATAGTCTAATGCAAGAATTTAAAAAAACGTTTCGCAAAATATAATTCCCCCCATGCATGAACGTGCTCATGTTCATTCCACATACTCTGTAAGGAAAAGGAAAAATAAACGGTTTGGTCAGCACAACTTGCTGCGTAAGTTAACACATGCATGATCGTAGGGTTTAAAAGCCATTAATTTAATAATTACATAAAAATATGATAATAAGCCATAAATAATTCAATTTAATTATCTAACCAATTTACGTAATTATTCCATGGCACTAGTCAGTAATACATTTAGCACAATTTAAAATGAAAGCCATAATTAATTTAAACAAAGCATTTAACAATTTAAACGACAACGATAAATAATCCAATTTAATTTAAATTCCCCATTACATCCCCGATTTAGTAATTTCAAGTGTTTCACGATTGCATCGCGATCTCGACAAGTTTAGCCGGAAACCGGCTGCCGCAGCCGTATCTGCCATACCCAGTACCACTCCGGAGCCTCGGGAAACCCATATGGATATTCACGAGAGTGTAGGCCATATATCTCATGCCGTTTTGGCAATATCATATCTCAAATTTTCGCGCGGGGTCACCATCGTCCATAAAGGCACGAAGTGAAGCAGTTAGGGGGCACCCTGCAGAGCACTCACCCCTAATTTTAATTTATCAAGTTCGTAAGGGGATTTATTTCAAAAGTTCTGATTTCACTTAATTTATTAAAAAGAGATTTCGACTCGTTTCAACCCTAAAGGCTAATTCCATCGTTTCAACAAGATTTCAAGATTTGACTCCGGTAAACCGCTGTTTACTCTAAAATTTATTTAAAATCAGATCCAAATCCAAAAATTCTGAACATTTGTCACTGACTCGGAAACATCGAGATAAACAACTTTCGTGTTTTAACTTTTTCAATCCGAGATACCGAAACAGGTCAAAAACATCAATTTTCATAGAAACATTAATCTGTCCGAATTTATCATACAGCAGTTCAAGATTTTCAAGATCTACCATAGCAAATCAACTCCAAACTTAACGAAATTTTACAGAGACCTTCTTAAGACATTTGTCTACAATTTTTATGCTCGGCTAAAGATCTAAATCGGCCTATAACCCTATTCAAAAATGTCATCAAATTCAGGCCTAAGTTCTGTCAAGAATTTCAAGATCCAAATTTTAGCAGTTCGGTTCCGGGTTGATCTCAGATACCAAATATCACAAAAAATTCTGAAAATTTTACAGGAGATAAAACTAAGCCTTAGGAACGTTTTTTGTGTTTTAAGTTTTCTCGTTTGAAGACTTTTAAGGGTTCGGAAAAATCGTACAAAATTGCTGCGCCGGTAAAATCCCATGTTGACAGATTTTCGAATTCTTGATTAAGCTTTTAGATTTAAGTGTTTTAATTACTCCCAAAACCATGTAAGTGTCAACTTACAGATTTCCAGTCGTCCGGGAACGTCGATTTCGGAGGCGTGGCTTCCAGTCCACCGTTTATCTTCTCCGTTCGTCGGGTTCTTCGTTCTAGATCCGATTCGGGGTGTAGAGAAGAAAAAGAAGAAAGTTAGGATTCGTTTTCGAATCGTATATGGAACAAGAATCGGATCAGAACTTACCACGACGTTAGAGATCTTCCGAATTCGTCCACGACAGTCCTTGCCTTGGTTTCGTGCCTCCGACGACTCCGGGATTAGGGTTTTCGAACGTATATAGAGTATGGATGTTTTGAAAAGTTTTCGGGGCTTTCAAGAGGTGTTATTCATAGATAGACACGACCTAGGGACGTCCAAGGTCGGCCTTGGTGAGTCTTGAGCCGAAAGGTGTTCAACCGAAGTCGGAAAATCCGGATTCGGGCGAGTGAATCTCGCAACCGGCGAATCTGTCGTGTGGCGCGGTCGTGGCGCGCCGTTTGGCCTTTCACCGCGTGGTCACCGCGCGGCCCTCGCCTGGACTTCGCTCCAGGCGGGTCGTGCGATCCGTCGTACCTTTCCTCCTCTAGTTCGGACTTCTATCCCTCTATGCTCCCGGATTCCGATTTCCGGGCCATCTTCGGGTTCCTATTCCGTAGCGTCATTTCCCTCGGATCTAAATTTATGTTTGGACTCGAGTTTTCGAGCCCATTGGTATCGGGTACCCGTGTAACAATTTATTTATCTTTATTTAATTCTTTTTATTTAATTAAATTCCTTTAATTCCCTTTAAGTTAAATTTCATTTCTTATTTACTTACATTTATTTATTTATTTGCTGTATTTATTTATTTATTGTATTTATTTTATTTATTGTATTTATTTTATGTTGGAAAATTATCGGGTATTACACCGTTACACTAACTTTATTTTACAGTTAAATTTACAGTTTTTCACTATTCTCTCCAACCCACAACTCTATATTTTCTTCTACAATAGAATATTCAATTTTGATTCCATTATTATTCATATTATATTTTATTATCAATTAATATTAATGCATATTTATATATAATATTTTTTTTTAAAATCTAATTTAAAATTTCAAAAATTAAAATCTGGAAATTAAAACAAAAGAAAAAATAATAAGAAATAAAATATATTAAAAGCAAAACAACCAACAAATAGAAAAAGCAAAAAGAATTAAAAAGATGATGTAAATTTAAATTAACAAAACAATACTCATCTTTAAAAAAAATTACAGAGAATATAAAAGTAAAAAAAATTAAAAAAAGGGATACGTCGTGAACAGTACCCGCTATAAAAGCGGAGTACTGTTAAATACCACAATATTTTGCGGTACCGGCCGCCATCTTCCAGGTAGCGTTGGAGTGGTTGCTCCGTTACTTTTGGCGTCAGACGCCATTCTCCAGTTTGCGCTGGAGATGTCTTAACTCTTTTTTTTTTTTTTCAAAGATTGGAGGAGGATATTTATATAGGATACAAGTGAAACTCTAATCTCTCATTGGCCAAAGCCACAATCAATGGGCTAAAAATCCCAACACTTAGTGATGAGATCAGGTTCCATGACATATAAAAAGAAGGATTGATTTTAGTATTACCATACACGTACGAGATAATTTGCTCTGCGTTTGTTCAATCATCTCAATACATCCCTTTCACATTTAGGCTAATTTTATAGTAGTTAAAATAGACGAGTCCTTTTTGTTCCAATGATGGGTAAGACTGAGACTCGTACAGGATTTAAATATATTGTTGTTGACCCAATAAAAATGAGTCCCACTGAATAAAAGTATTGAAGTGAGCCTATTGAAGTGAACCTATTCCTATTCAAGTGAGCCTATCAAAGTGAGCCTATTGAAGTGAGCCTATTCCTATTCAAGTGAGCCTATTGAAGTGAGCCCACTAAAGGGAGCTTATTCCTATTCAAGTGACCCTATCAAAGTGAGCCTATTGAAGTGAGCCTATTTCTATTCAAAGTGAGCCTATAGAAGTGAGACTAATATTGCGAGGCATATGACTCGAATATAACATAACTAGCAAAAGTAAGCAAGACACTAACCTGGGAGGCCATCAAAACTGGCAGCGCCCCGTTTCTCGTATTATGTAGGCCCAGGAGTTACGAAGAGAATGGAAGGGAGGTTTATGTGGAGAACCAGCGTGGAGACAGGTGTCTGACGGTTGAAGGTCTCTGCCAGCAGGAGAGACGGCGTGACGACAGGTGTCCTAGGAGAGGTCGTGGGTATCTGACGGTTGAGGGTTTCTGCCTATAAAAGCCAAAGGGATATTCATTTGGAAAGCTCCTTCAACTCGACAGACAAAAATTCACTTTCTGCAATTTATGTTCTTTTCTGCAAGTTTCGTTTTGTTGTTTCATTCTGCAATTTTACCGCTTTTGTTTACATTCCTGTAATCTTCTTCTGTAATCTCTTCTGAAACTATCAATCAAAAGAGGTCTCCAAACATCTGCAAATTTTACGCTCAACAAATTGGCACCCCCAGTGGGACCGAAGTTAAAGCCATATCCGCTTCAAAGAAGTGTATGCGTTTAAGGTCTGGACGTTTGGTAAGTGATTTAACGCAGAAATTCGAAGAAATGTCTCTGCAAGAGAAGACACCTATTAGAACGTCGTCTGAGGATGCAATTGAGACGACGAGTACTGCCCAGCCACAACAGGGGATAATGCAGACCCCCACATTGACGGAACAAATGCGGCTCTCGATGACAGAATCGATGGCCGAGTTCATGCCTATACTCACGAGGCATCTTATGGACGTTTTGCGGCCTGCTATGGCCGATCAGATTGACCGAGGCTTCAATGCTCTGCGGACTCAACATGAAGCAACTGCTTCTGCAACCGCCCTTGTAAACGGCGTTAACACGCCGATATGTTCAGGGCCGTCAGGCGGCCAACTACGGGCTTGGGGAACAGCACCCAGTCAGCCACCACTACCTGATGTAGGAGGTTTGCCTAGTCCGTTTGTGAATCCATACCAGACAGCCTACGCCTATACCCCAGCGGCTCCTATGGCGCCGAATCTTGGATATACAGCGCCTCCAATGCCGATTTATGCAGCACCAGGGTGTTTAATGGCCACCAGTGTATCGCCAGGCTGTACAGCGGTCTCTGGGGCCACTGGTATGCCACAACGACAAGCGGCACCTAATGTGCCGAATGTTCCTGTTGTACCCTACATGGCGACGCAGCCTTGGGGACAGGCACCCCAACCTTGGGGGCAGACGCCATCGCAAGGGGGGCAGACGCCACCGCAAGGTGGGCAGACGCCGCAACCAGCCGCTGTGGCTCCTCTTACACCCCCAGTGGCGATGCCACCTGCGCAGGCGCCAGTAGTGTCGCCCGAGTTGCTGGCAGACATGATGCAGCAGCACTTCGGGATTCAACTGAGGCCGATGGAGCGGCCAACATACCGCAAGCCGTACCCTGATTGGGTTGATAGCGTGCAACCATACCCACGAGGGTTTAAGATGCCTGAATTCTCCACATTTTCAGGGGATGAAGGTAAGTCCACCGTGGAGCATGTGGGCAGGTTCACTGCACAGTGTGGGGAGGCAGCATCGAACGACTGGTTGAAGTTGAAGCTCTTTAGCTCATACCTCACCGGTCCTGCTTTCGCATGGTATGCGTCTTTGCGGCCTAATTCTGTCCAGAATTGGACTGATTTGGAGCAAGCCTTTCATGAAAGACTCTATACACCCCTGTCCCAGGTTAGTCTCGCAGATTTAACTAATGCAAGGCAATATGCCGATGAGACGGCAAGTGCCTTCATTAATAGGTTACAGCGGCTTAAGGGCCGATGTACTATGGCAATCCCTGAGAGGGAAATAGCCAACATAGCAGTATCCAATATGTTGCCTAGACTAAAAGAACATTTAATTGTGCATGATGCAAGTAATCTTGCAGAACTGGCCGAGAGAGCGCCCGTTTGGAAAAATTCCTGGAGGAACAGGAAGAGAAGCGTCTTCCTTTATAAGGGACTCATTTCAATAAAGTGAAATCGGGTAAAGAGGAAGACGTCCCAATAGTGGTGGCTTCTACATTGATCATTGGTAGAAACAACCCTGGATAGTGACCCTAGAGCGTGATTGACAGCGGCCTTGGAGGCCGAGTAGTTGGTGGCTGAGTAGTGGCGGCATAACGAAAGGCTCAAGGATGGCGGCCTGGGCTCTTCCAAGGGTGGCTGGCAAGGCTCGGATGGCGGCTGGCTAGGACTTCCTCAATGGCGGCTGGAGGATATGGGTCAAGCCTATATTGAACGCGTAAATTCGCCTTAGAAAGTCCTAATCAGACGAATTACGCGAGGGGGGCATCTGTTGACCCAATAAAAGTGAGTCCCACTGAATAAAAGTATTGAAGTGAGCCTATTCCTATTCAAGTGAGCCTATTGAAGTGAGCCTATTTCTATTCAAAGTGAGCCTATAGAAGTGAGACTAATATTGCGAGGCATATGACTCGAATATAACATAACTAGCAAAAGTAAGCAAGACACTAACCTGGGAGGCCATCAAAAGTGGCAGCGCCCCGTTTCTCGTATTATGTAGGCCCAGGAGTTACGAAGAGAATGGAAGGGAGGTTTATGTGGAGAACCAGCGTGGAGACAGGTGTCTGACGGTTGAAGGTCTCTGCCAGCAGGAGAGACGGCGTGACGACAGGTGTCCTAGGAGAGGTCGTGGATATCTGACGGTTGAGGGTTTCTGCCTATAAAAGCCAAAGGGATGTTCATTTGGAAAGCTCCTTCAACTCGACAGACAAAAATTCACTTTCTGCAATTTATGTTCTTTTCTGCAAGTTTCGTTTTGTTGTTTCATTCTGCAATTTTACCGCTTTTGTTTACATTTCTGTAATCTTCTTCTGTAATCTCTTCTGAAACTATCAATCAAAAGAGGTCTCCAAACCTCTGCAAATTTTACGCTCAAACAATTGTAGGTTGGTTTCAAAATCAGAAAATAGCTTACGCAGGTTGCTACACCCATTGGGAAAGATGGTTATGGTATATATATATATATATATATATATATATATATATATATATAGTGGGGGAATCACAGAGAGAGATTGACTGACTGTAATAGAGTTTGGACAGTGAAGGAAAAGAGCAGAAGAAAAGAAAAGACTAACCCTAAATACTAGTATGGATTGGGGCTTGACAATGTGGTTGAAGTTTAGTAGATTAACCCTTTCGAAATGAGAAGAATTTCAAGAGTAATCTTTGAGATGGGAGGTGCAGGAGGAGATGACCCATAAGTGTGCAAGAATTTAACAAATATGGTACCAAAAAAAGATAATTCCTTCTTATTACCCACTATATACCCTCAATGTTATACACATCCAACCCATAATAGTTGAAAATTGTAAATGTTATACATACACAAAGCTATTATATAGTATGCCCTCACAACCAAAATCATATCCAAAATCATGTAAATTTTATTCACACCCTACATTAGGTTAAACACACCCAATTATATTATCATTTATACATAATTCACAATCCCTCTCACAACCTAACACCCAGCGCTAACCTATTATTGGGAATGAATAGTTGTAATGTATAGTGTTTATATAGTATTAATTACTCCTATTTAAGATATGAAATGGTGTGTGAAATAGTGTTTTTGGTAGAGCTTTTTTTTTTAGTGTGTGTGTTGTTTCGCCAGAGAAGGAGGCCGGATTGGGTTGAACATTGGCAGATCCAGAAATTTTTATTCGATGGGTCAAATATCATGACAAGTGAGCAGCTAACATTAGAAAAAGATTCATTCAATTAAAATTTTGTTACATTTTCTAAACATATAAAACTGGGTATATTTAGAATATTCATAGACTTCACGTGCAGTTTGCTGACTTTGTATGTTATACAGAATTCATAGAACCATTAAAATTTATAGTCTAAGTCATTAGGGTGTTGAATACCTAATTCTTTTAAGACTTTTTAAAATTGTATTAAATAACTCAAAATTTTTTAAAGACTTGGCTCCTTTTTTTCGTAAACATTGACATTCATGTGTCGGCAAAGGTGTGTGGGAGTCCAAGCCACATAAATTATAAAATGGGATAAAATGGAGGGATAGAGGGTCGGGTGGGAATCGAACCAGCAACCATGCATAAGTTGGAAGTGGGAGACATGACCACCACACCAAGTCCCCCATTCTCCTTTTTATTGAATAAATCTCCATTGGAGTTAGGAAACCCTTAAAATTTACATACATTTATAATAAAAACAACTTACGTGCTATTATATTCCTACTAAAATTACTCAACACTTATCTTAAAATTATCACTTAATTCCTAGTTATATCAAAATATTAGTACTAATATTTTATTTTTTATTTTTTTGGTTGGTCAATTGACCCACCTTGTCCATTAATAGATCCGCCCATGGGGTTGAATAGAAAATTTTGGGTGGGAAATTTCGGCCAATATATCATAGCCGAATTTTGGACATATTTCGAGTGTTCATGGCCGAAATTTGTTTCATTGAGGGCCTATAACATTTTATTATTAACTAGAATTTTCGCCCGCACTAGGTGTTTAATTCTTTTAAAATAAAAGTAACAACTTAATTAATTTAAAAATAATAGATGATATTATTTGAGTATAGGTTTATGGAATAAGGATAGTGTTTTGGAATTCCATATAACAATTGAGCGTTTATAAAATTTGGAAGGTGTATGTATCCGTGCAGATATCCGCTGCCTACAATAAATTATAATGAAGTAGTATTCTTTTTCAAGAAAATTTATGTATATGAATTGAAAAACTACAACAAAAATAAATTTCGTTATTATTTATATATAGTATAGGTCTATTTGTGTGTCCTGAGATGGCAAGAGAAAACACCAATTAATTTCATCGTCCAAATACTGCGCGTCTGTAACGCGTATGATTGGCCTATTCATTGGTTTTTCCGGAAGCTTATTTATTCGGAATCCTCGTTGCCGTACAAGTAATCCTACGTGGATTTTTGATGTCGACAAACAGATGTTCTGTTGAAGTTTGTTGTTTTTTTTTAGGAAGAAATTTCTTATTTATAGAATCTCAATTCAGGGCACCATACATATAAGAGACTGGCACATCTTTCCCACATCACACATGATATCGACTTCACAGCCCTTCCATTCAATCCCAGCACTCAATCAACGTGGCCACAGACTCCTACTTCTACTGTGTCAACTACAGCTCATACATGATTCTACAGACAATCACTTTGGCAAATATTTATAACCAAACTTCAATACTCTCATTCCCTGCTGCTCCTCTTGTGGCCCATAAATCAGCTAGAGCATTCCAGTTGTTAAACTTCTTTGAAAGAAGTTTAACAATTGGAAGTAGACATTGTTATAATATAATAATGATCTATATTGTTGGAGGATTCTTGTCATCCAATGTAATATAAGTGTGACGACTTAAATGAATATGTGTAGAACTACTTAGGGTAGATTGCTAATTAGTAATGGGTTAAATTAGCAGTTAAACACATTAAGCCCATTACGAGGTGTGGTTCTTGATTAAGGTAAGTGGCAAAAACGGTTTGCAAGGTTTTATTAAAAGGGTTCCCATTACCCATACAGAATTCGTACCGTCAATTAGAAAACTTCCACCCTACCTTTATCGTCGCATACCCTTTTATGTCTTTTTTTTTTTTTTTGGTGAAAGATGTGCCAAGCACATCGGCAAAGGCCTATCTACAAAAACTAACAAAGCCTACAGAAAAAGGTGGGAAGACAGAAAGAAAAAACAACATAAACCATTAAAACCGTTGAAAGCAAACTCCCGCTGCATCCGCCGCGAGACAGGGTCGAGCCTCATCTGGAGGGAAGGCCCAGGTCATGAAGAAATCATCCGATCTAGCACCACGCCTAGCTAACATGTCCGCAACCGAGTTCCCTTCCCGGAGTATATGGAACCACTTGTACCCCGGATAAGCCTGTAGAACATCATGAATAGAGCGAATCAACGGATATAACCAATGATTCCCTTCAACAGCGTGAGCCACCAGTCTTATAGCTTCCAAGGAATCCGAATAGCAATGGGCATAAGTGATGCCATGCCTCCGAAGGGACAGCATTCCTTTATAGATACCATGAAGCTCTGCAACTATATTATATCTTTTGATTCTAGGTAATATTGCACTATAAGAAATTCGCAGGGAGGCGATGAAATTTTATTGAAGTCGTCGCCTAAAATTTCGTCGCGTGACGAATTTTATTGCTTAGTGCACACATGTGTCATCAAAGGTGTGTAAACCAAGCCACATAAATTACAAAGAGGGATAAAAGGGAGGGATAGGGGGCCGGGCGAAATCAAACCCACAACCATAAGGTCGGAATCAGGGGACATGACTACCGGACCAAGTCCCCGTTCCCAATGAGTGACGTTAATTGATTTTCTGAAAAGAGATGAGTGACGTTAATTGATTTGTGTTCGTAATAATGAATTGTTTGAGTATTTCTTCTTCTTTTTTCCTCTAATTTTGTTCCCCGTTGATGTCATTATCAAGTACTATTTATTTTTATACTTCCTCCATAATTTAATGTTGTTAATGTTTGCATAGTAAAAAATATTCATTTGGTTACTTTGATTCGACTTTTAACATAATTACATAAGATAAAATATAGCCAAGTGAAATGTTGTTAGATTCGTCTAATCGCATATTTTTAGAATATTAAACTTTTATACAATTTGAGATATTAATCGTTAAACATTTGCACTGGATTGCGTGAAAATATTCAATGTTAATATCTTTTGGGAACGGAGGGAGTATTAGACATTAGTAACTCATTTCTTTCCTTGTAAACACGTAAATTTTGTTCTCCAATGAAAATGCGATGCGTGTTTTTAAATATTAATTTTAATTATTTTAAGCATTTTAAATAAATTAAGTGCTTGGGATAATTTAATGTTTAAATGGGCCAACGTGAATAAATCAAAATACAAGACGCGCAAGCCCCATAACAAATGGACATGTGATTGGGCCGCGGTGAATAAAGTCCAAATACAAGACTTACCGGCCCCGTAGGCCAGATGGATCAATGGACATTTGAAGCAGGCCGACCCATGAAGATCAGCCCATGTGAGCAAGCCCAGATGAAAGACCCATATACTTGGATCGGCCCATCAAAATTGGCCCACCATCCACCATTTTTCCTCTATAAATAGAGGTGCCTCTTGCCATGGATCTAAAAGGCCTAATTTCAAAAAGGGGTAAAAACAAAGAAGAAGGGGGAAGATGCAAAGAGATCAAAACAAAGAAAAAGATCAAAAACAAAGGGAAGAACAAGATACTTGGAAGGATGTGTTCTTGAGACCAATTCCACAAGTTCATAAGACCCGGACCCTGCTAGAATCGAACCATACGCCGCCTTGGAAGAAATCTTCAAGATCGACCCCGTGGACGCCTCCTTCAAAGCCTCCTCGTGTCACGACCCCAACATGCTAGATCTTGGAACCGATTTTCCATGCCTCCTCACTTGAATACTCTCGGCCATAAAGGGATGATGGAAAGGGTAATGATGGCCAAAGGATATGTGGGAAAGAATGTGGGTTTTCACTCCTTTGAGAGAATCTAACCTTCACTCAAGGGAAAAGATAAGAGAAGAACACTTCTCAAATTTGGAAGAACACTTCTTCACAAAGGGAAATTTCATATCAAATTCAAAACTAGTGTCTACAAGTGATGGAAGCCCTCCTTTTAAAGGCTCATTGGGCGTCCATAATGGCCCAAAAATATGGAATTGAATGGCCAAACAAGGCCCTTACTAACTAGCAAGTAACTCCCTCCTCTTAACTCCTCACAAGCATAACCTTTATTAAGACATGATCCTAGTATCAACCTAGTTAACCTAGTATGCTATGCCCAACACATATATCAAGATGAGAACCCATCAAACAAGACAACATATGACACATACTAAATTAGGTTGTTTTTGGACTTGTAATGAAAAACATGGTAAACATGTCCCAATTCCCATGTCATGTCTTTTCTTCTTTGAAACCTCTTTCAACCTCTTTGCTTGTCCAAACTTGTTCATCTCTTCCATCTAGCTTCTTGATGCCTCCTTGGAACTCGGATCCCGCCATGTCATCATGTGCCACATCATCCCGTGCCATGTCATCACATGCCTTGGATGCTTCTTCATGCCTTTAAGCTCCTTTGAAATGGCTTCCAATTGTGTTTGCATCCTTCTCTTTTGCATTTGAGCTCACCACAGGTAGATTCTCTTGTTTGGACAAGTTTGTCGGACTAGACGTCCTCGTCACCTATTCACAAATTAGGGTTAGATCAACACTCCATACATTCTTAAGACTCATACACTTGAGATCCTACAGCATCGAAATGCTGCAGAAATCCTAAGAAGGCGAAGAAGTATCAAATACACTTCGAGGTCTTCAAAGTTGGAGGAATCAAAGGAGTTCTAGAAGTCGAACCACCAAATCGTTTGATGTTCTTAAATTCTTTTATAATTCTGTAAATTGTATAGACTGTGATTGTGAATTAATAAAATCGTTTGCAGTTGCTTATCTATCAAATTTTCTATTCTACAATTATAAATAAAATCCAAATAAATAAAATAGTAGCATAGTCAGGACGATAACTTGTTTAAGTGGTCAAGTTTTCTAACTTCCAACTATATGCATGGCCTCTACCACCTTTTCTTCGACATGTCAACTGTTAAAAGCAAAAATAAAATCAAATATAAAATAGTAGCATAATCCATCTCATAGTCTCTTCATTAATTTCTTTTGATAATCATTGACACCTATGTGTCGGCAAAGGTGTGTGGGAGCCCAAGTCACTAGTCTCTGCATTAATTAACCTATTATTACAATATTTTCTCGTACATAATTTTTTTTTTATAAAATATTATGAGACGAATTGATTATGAGGGTGTAATGACCAAATATGTCCTGTAACTTACTCCTAATTTTCTTTTCATTCAAAAAGTATTTGAATTACCAAAATGCTCCTGTAGGTATTTGAATTACCGAGATTAACATGTATCTTTCATTTTTTCGATCAATTAGTCCTGATGGCATTTTTGCAAATTATCTTGGGTCCCTACTACAGAAAACTTATTATTTGGGCAGCTTAGTACTTATTATATATTTTTTATTTCTATAACATAGATTTTCTTAAAAATTGGTGACATAGCATATGTTTTATTGAAGAATATATTAAATAATATATTACTAAAAATGTTTTATTTCTTAATGTAGAAGATTATAAAAATCTTATGGAACCAAACAATAGTTTGAGTAAGAGTTATTTCCAAAATTTTTGAAAATAAAAAATAGAAATTTCTGTTTTTCAAAAAAATCCTATAGTTGTCCATGAGATAATATATTATTAAAAGAAAATTTCTAAACTTGGAGCTGAACATATGCGAACCATCTATTGTGATACTGTGGTTGAAGAGAGTCTGTAAACCCAGGAGCTCGAAAAAACCAGCGGCAAGAAGGTCAAAACTCAGGTATAAATTATTGGATGTTTATTTAATTTTTGAAATTATGTTAGGCCGTTTAAAGTGGATTTATGTTGAAAAATGACAAATTAAAAAAGAGTATTATGTGGTCAAATTGTAATAAAATAAAAGTGATGTGGCATAAGATAAATGATTATTTTGGTTATGAACAATGAATTTATAGAACTTTTCGATAATCAAATACTTTCTGGACAAAACGAGAATTAATTAGAGATAATTACATGACGTATTTGGCCATTATCCCTAATTATGAGTGAGACAATATCTTATTATGTATTTATGTAATTATTATTTATTTTGAAGAAAACGATGAGATTTTCATTTAACATAAGGATTTTTGCCCGTTTTTCCACTTAGGCCCTGTTCTCTAGGCCTTAATTTTTCTGGTCTGATCTGAATTTGTAAAATCTGATCTGGTCTGATATGAATTTGTCTGATCTGATCTGAATGTTTCTGGTCTGGTCTGATTCCATCTGGTCTGATTTGGTCTGATCTGAATTGATCTGATCTGGTCTGATCTGTTCTGATCTTATTTTATTTATATTTGGATTCTAATTATTTTTTTCGATAAGCTATTTTGATTCTAATTAAATTATGGTAATAATAATAATATATAATAATAAAAATTAATAATTACTATTTAATATTTATTATATATAATAATAATAATAATAATTAATAGTTTTTATTATTATGATTAGTTATTTTTAAAATATTTTTGAAAGTATTTTCTAATATATTTCAAAAATATTTAATGAAAGTATTTAAAACTATATTTTGAAGTATTTATAATATAAAATATATTAAAAACATGACTAGTATATTTAAATAATATTTTGAAGAGCAAAAAACATTTTGAAAAATACTTTTAAAATTAGTATTAAATAAGTACAATATAAATAATATTTGCATACATTCCTATATGTTTTTGCCTTTTTTAAAAAAAATATTATATGTAATTATGTAATTGTATTATAATGATCTGATCTGGTCTGAATGTTTCTGGTCTGGTCTGGTCTGATCTGATCTGATTTGATCTGGTCTGATCTGAATGTTTCTTATCTGATCTGGTCTGATCTGATTTTGGGAAAAAATAAGTAATAAGGTCTGAAAATAAGTTGTAGAGAACGGGGCCTTAGTCTATGCAAAAATCATATTCGACACTATGATGATAGAAAAAAAGATTTTTAAGTCCGTTTTCTTTTCAAAATATTTAAATTAGTTCGTTAGTAAAATTTTGCCCCTATAGTCCGCTACGTTTGTGAATTTTTTTCAATTCGGTCTTAATTACTTAATTAACCTGAGGTTGCTGACGTGGCCGAAGTAAATCATACTATCTACATATTCATAGGTTTGCACCATTTCACACAGGCACGTATGCCGATGCACATTTTCAATGATTAATAACTTAAATTATATACAATAAAAAATTATACAAAGTTGATATTCTCAAAATACAAGTTTAGATGAATCTAACAATATCTCACTTGACTATGTTTTCTTTCATAACGATGATAAAAAATTTGAAACAAAGTTAAACTGTGAACAGTGTAAAAAATACCAATGTTGCAAACCTATGATACGGAGGGAGTATTTTACATCCACTGTGACTAATGTAGAGTCCTCACACATAATACATCAGCTTAATAAATATTAGAAGGCTTCCATAACACATCACTATTCTAAAAAATGCCTCCAACGGGTCGATTGAGTCCTTCTTCACTAGGTTTAGGGACATGATCTTCAATTGGTCCGCATTGTGCTCTCATTGGGTTTACCCAACCCACAAAGAAACAACAACCATTCATTTTCACATATTATATATCACAATTGGTCTTCATTTCTTGAGAATATTCACTGCGGTGGCTGCTGACCAGAACTCCGATGGCATCCAGTGAAGATACTGCCCAATCCGATGCGAGAATGGGCTTCGCACAAAGGAGGGAGTCGTTTGACCTGCATTTTCCAAGAACACCAATTTCTTAATGTAGCGAAAGGGTTGAGATAAGGGTTAATGAATCTATCCGGAAAGGAATTAAAGGTAAGATATATTGTTGTTGTGAATTTTGGTTATTTCTTTGTGGGTTGAGTAACCCCAATGAGGACTCAATGCGAACCAAGTGGAGACTATGTCCGTTATCCCAGTGAAGAAAGACTCAGTTGACCCGCTAAACGCATTTTTTGGGAAAAGTGATGTATTATAGGAGCCTTCAAAATTTACTTCAAACATTTATTTAACTGGTATGTTATGTGTGGGGACTTCAGATTGGCGACGGTGGATAATGTAGAATGTGATTTACTTCGACCACCTCAATAACCTCATGCTAATTATATAGTTAGGATCGAATTGGAAAAAATTAACAAATGTAACAGACTATATATAGAGCAAAAATTTACTAACGGACCAATTTAAATTTTTTGGAAAGAAAACGGAATAAAAATAATTTTTTCCCTATGATGATCAACCCATAGAATCGCCAGATCATAAAACATCGCACGTGATTGATAAAATCGGAGTATATACACATGCATGCAGTATTAGGCAATAACATTCGAAAATTTAACAAATCCATCATGATCAACACCCGTCCCAAGGTCATTTCAAAACCACGGCCCTTCCCGGGCGGTATGGAAGAACTGCGCCACCATTGTGGTTTGCAACCATGGGCTGTACGTCTCGTGGTGACGTAGGCCACGTCGACCGTGGTTTGGAGCGGACACACATTCCGAATGCTAATAGCGTAATGAAAAATTCTAGGAATTTGAAAACATGTGTAAACTGTAAAGTTCTTTTAAAAAAAATGTAAAAGAAAAGCCCCTTGCATGTTTAAACAATGGTCTAGAAAAATTTAACAAATTCAGAACCACCCTTAAAAACCCTAGTTCCCAACAGAAGCGCACAACATTAACACGAGGTAGAGAACATAATACAAACACAAATCACATTCGGAAAAATGATCCAAAAACTAGGAGATGAGTTCTATCATTTACCAGAAGCAATGAGGCATGATTCAAGCCGTACAGAAGCCAAATGGTCTGTTTTACACGCAGTTTTTTGGAGCTTTAGATTTTATATATCAAATAATAGTTCTCTTCGGTATACTAACTTCTAGGGGATGTGGCTATGATTTGAAACATTGCAAATTGAAGCTACCCCAATTAGCGTTTTAAACTAGCTGTCAGATTATTCTCATCAAATTATAATTTTATACAGCTACAACTACTCTACCAAACACTTATGTAAAGCTGATAGTTACATCTACTACAACTCCCAATAACTCAAGTTCCATACAGCTCCAGTTCGAACACTTATGTGAATTGTTAGTTCTGCACACAGCTTTTGCAATGTTTGAGGAGTTTTAGATTCTATATTAAAACAATAGCCCCGTTATTTATAATAGCTTTCAAAAAACGGTCTCAAAGTGGGATTTATATGAAACAATTAAATTGTAAAGCTAATAACTCTAGCTATATATATAATTCCAATTCATTTTATTCTCTAAGGATATCATATGATCCAAAGCATGTACAACAACTTGCCTGGGGAAGCAGACGCCAACAACACAATATTCAGAATAAACTAACGTACGTAGGCACCTTCACCTACTTGCCAATTCAAGCCTACTCATCCATGAATGGTCCAAGTTTCACAAGTTTTGTATGGTTTAGTCGAATTTTCGAATTTTCCTACCAAAGAAGTACTGTATGTATAAACAACGATACGATGGAGTTGGTCGCTCACTCTCTGAGTTTAAAACATAATTTGGAGAGGTTTATAGTAGTACTTTGTACAAGAGAATGTAGCTGTGAAAATCTCCCTCGAGTTTTGATTTTTGAATAGTTAAATCCACTTTTCAATATCAATATGCTGCCAAATGCTCCTCCTTTAGTGTCAAGGCAAATGGACAAAACAAAAAGCGAGTTGCACAATAATTGAAAGATACAGAAATACTATAAAAATATCATCTGAATTACTCTAGTCTTTGGGTGCTTTGGAGGGCCCCATCTGCGGCTCTATACATACGCCTCTTTTGGAGACCTTCTCCTCCCCTCTCGGCGGCTGCTGCTGTTTCCATTCGTACAGACAGTTTTTGTTGGTTGAGAGTTCAATTGTATCTCTTGCTCTCTGTTCCTTCTACTACTAGCTGCTCCGCGCTATAGGTATCATCATTTTCTCAGTTTCTCCACTCATTGATCTCGTTTTCATTACCTTTTATTGACAAACAAGTTCTGTTTTTTTTTTTTTTTTTTTTTTTTTTTTTTTTTTTTGGTTTATTGTTATTGTTTTACGTTTTTATATTTCTCGTGTTGTTGATGGTGATTTCTTTGTATCGATTTGTTGATTTCTGCTTCGTTTGTGTGCATATATGCTGCGCCTGTGATAGTTGGGGGCAGTTTCTAGGTTTGTTTTGCGAAGTTGAAAAATTGATCAATCTAGCTGCTTCGAGTGTGGATATTCTGGTCGTATCACTTGCAGAGGTCATTTGTTTGATTAATTTTGTTTCTTAAAAATTAGTAATTCGGATTATTGGTTCGAATCTGGAAATTTCAGTGAATATGAGTTCCGTTGATTTTTTAGGCCGACGCGTCGCTGCACTTAACTCAAAATTTTCTGGCAAAACGATTCCCTAGGGTTTTATGAATCAGTGATGACTGAATTGAGGAATGATTAGGCGCAGGTGTTAACAGAAGGAAAATGGCCACGCACTCTGTCTTCTTCAGCAAGAATCACAAAGCGATTGCTGGAAATTCTGATAACCGTGCAGGGGCCAGAATGAGTGGGATGGGATTTCAGTCTGCAGTATCAGAGACTCACAATTTTGGCGACACTATGTGCCGATTGAAAGTTGCATCCTTGGAGCTTTCAGCTGTTGAGAATCGCTCGACTCATGTGGCTAAGGAATTTGAACGTCAGCAAGGTCCGGTTAAGGGAAATGCCACTCATTTCACTCTTTTCTCTGGTAATATATTCTCAAACTGGAATATTAATATAGGGATTTATTCTTCAATCATAGAGTATATCTTTAGAAATTAGCATCAATGTCTTGAAAGCCAGATCAGGAATCTGGCCGGACTGATTACTTGTAAAGCCAGGTCAGGAATCTGGCCGGACTGATTACTTGTAATCGGTCCAAATGGTTCCACAATCAACCACTTTAAGAAACTGGGTATAAATTTGATATATCTGCCTATCTGGCGACAGTACACCACTCTTCCTTGTAGCTTGTAAGGAAACTTAGTAAAGACTACTACTAGTATTTATAATAATTTTATCTCCTGGTTTTTCCCTTTTATGAGAAACCAGTGGAATCAGACTGGACCAGCAGGAAGTAGCCGATTCTCGTTTAACCGGTTGGGCCAGTTTTCAAAACAATGCTTAGCAATTATGGCTTGAATTGGAAGGAAACAAAAATTGAGATCCTGAATTATTAGGTGGATCATCAATATACCTTGTAATTTAATTCATCTTGGAGAATATTGGTTACAACTAACTGGTTGAGCCATTAATCATTAATAGCATTATATATGTACCTACCTTTATAGTCAGAGTGTTTGCCATGATTTTATTATTACTAGTACTAAATTTGGTGGTTTCAAAAATTAATGCCCCACAGTTCCTTTGAGAGTGTTTGTCTCTACGGTATTTATTTCTTGATACCTTACTAGTGTTCTTTTCCAGACTGGTTGGTGATATGCAGTGGTTAACTAGACACTAGAACTGCTATAAAGTACTTTATGTATTCAAAGATCAAAATGAATTTTTCATGTAGATCAAAATAATAAAGCACCATAACAAAAAAATTTTACTTCAGAAAGAAATCAATTAGCTAATCAGAGATTTGAAGACGCTGATAAAATCTGCATTGATATTTTATTGAGTTCAAGTCATTTTATATTATATTCTGTTTTCTAGTTCTTCTCGACTTAATTTTTGTATTTATCATTTTGTTTTGAATATTTCAAATATAGATGATAATTCATATAAACAAGATGGAAATGTCACAAAAGGAATGATGTTACTCTAAACTTCAAGATAAATCCGGCAAAATGAGGATGGAGAGGGGATTATATGTCTGCATATATTGTCTCACTTTCTCTGTTGTGGCACTAGATGCACTTACAGTCTACTCTAAGCATAAAATTGAGTTTGTAGTGCTTTGAAGTCAACTATGCTTATTAGGTGAAGTTAGATGGATTGCCTTATTCTAAACTAGTAGCATTCGGAGAGTTATTAAAGGGTAAAAATGCTAGCAGTTTCTGAAGCATGGAACCAATCTAGTATACTTGATACCTGTGATTGAGTTTACGAAAACTGTGCAATGTTAACACCATTATTAAACAGATTTTGATTTAGGTGATTTCAGAACTGCTGAAATCGGGCACAAGACCAGTCTGCAAATTGGTTCCTCTGTAGTTGAAGCTAATCCTACCATGAAATATCAAGGCCATTTCAGCCTTGGATTCGGCAAACCACTGGTAAAATCAATTTCTGATCAGTGAATTTATTTCCCATTTTGTCAGTTAATTTGATAGCTTATCCGAAACCAGAGCCATTGACTGCTTTTCCTAAAACAACACAGATTTGTACAGCATATCCTTATGCAGAGCAGTGTGTTGGAGTATACTCATCTTGTGGATCTGAAATTGCGGTTAGTTCGATTTGTGACTGATCAATAATAGACCATAACCAGTGCTTCACCATCTGAAACCTCTGCTTTTTCAGGGCCGTGTTGTGTTACCATCAAGCATTGCTAGCAATGGCATGCCACTATTCGTGAATGCCAAGCAGTACAAAGGGATCATGAGGCGCAGAAAGTCGCGTGCTAAGGCTGAGTTGGAAAACAAACTGGCAAAAGCCCGCAAGGTAAAATTATTACAGCAATATATGACGCACCATCTACAATTTTATCGCACTGAGAATCCCTCTTCCAAATTCCTCACATTACATGTGTCCAGCCATATATGCACCTGTCACGCCATCTGCATGCAATGCGGCGCCCGAGAGGCACTGGAGGGCGCTTCCTCAACACAAAAGTTCCGAAACCCAGTGATGACAAGACCAGTTCAAAAATGGCAGGAACACATCACTGGCAGCCCACAGGATCACAGATATCAGAAGTGCTGCAATACGAAGGAGGGATGTACTCAAAGGGAATTATGAACATCACCCGATCCACCAGCACAGGCTCCGAGGTTACCAGCCACATATTCGGTAACAACACTACCTTTCACCCCTCCCCCGAAAATTATACCCAACCTACTTTTCAGCCCTTTCCCGATATGCCCAATACCGGGCTGGGCATTGCCATGGCTTCCACTGGCAATTTCCTCAAAGTTTGATGATGACAAGAGGATATTAGGTGGGGTTTGGTTTCTTGTGCAAGTGACCTACCTCATTCTTGGCTGGTTTCATCCCCTTGGGCAAATCATTCTTGGCTAATTTTTCTCCCTCTCTGATGGAGATAAAAAATCATTACATAGGTGTAATCATTATGCCCTGTGTGATGCTTTCTTTTCTGGTTTGTGTGTTTATTTTGATGGTTTCTTCTTGTGTTATATGGCATAATAAAACCTCGGGAACTTGGGAGTTCTAGTCTGTAATGTTATTGCACTGTTGTTGTATCATGTATGCTTTGTTCCTCTGTAAGATATTGTCACTACTCACCTCACGAACATTGTGTATTTATGGTGATGTAATAATAATAAGGTGTGGCTTCCTTGGTGTGAATCCTTTGATTTGGAAAGTTTCAGCAATTTCGAGTGGAACGCTAAAACCTATTGAAATGCAATCTTTTAATATCTTATCAGTATTCATTTTCGTTTCCTCTCAAATTTTACTCCCATAAATAAAATAAATTGCTGCAATTGGATTAAAGAAGGGTGAAAACATTATGTAGTAGTAAAAATAATTTAGGTTATTGTTAAGGGAACGGTTACGGTACTACCAATGTGAATGGTAGTACATCAAGACAAATGATCTCAACCATACAAAAATATCCAATGGCTATAAAATAAAAAGGATAGAATTGTCAAACATGAATAATCAAATATTTAGTAATAAAATCATTCACAAAATCAATTTAGTGATTTCTATCCTTAAATAAAGGGGAACGGTTACGGTACTACCAATGTGAATGGTAGTACATCAAGACAAATGATCTCAACCATACAAAAATATCCAATGGCTATAAAATAAAAAGGGTAGAATTGTCAAACATGAATAATCAAATATTTAGTAATAAAATCATTCACAAAATCAATTTAGTGATTTCTATCCTTAAATAAAGATTATATAAAAAAGTTGCATAAGTTAGCTTTATTTCGACATAATTCATGGTATAATAATAGAGAAATTATCTTTATTTATTTTTCACTCGTCAGTCTTATTCCTCATAATTTTCTATTTGGCTGTTTTGATTTCTAAAATATGATAGGATATTTAGATTCCTTGCATCGAGTAGATAGATTTTCATATAAAGAACGTCCAAATCCGAGCTCATTTGAGAAAGTTAGAGCCATTTGAAGTTTGTCATATAAATATTGTTGTATAGGCTAAATCGTTGAAATGCATATGCTATGTCGCTGAATTGTAAAGTCTCCGTCGCTGAATTGTAAAGGCAACGTCGCTGAATTACATAGCCACTGTCGCTGAAATATAAAGACTGTGTTTCTAAAAATCGTATTGAACTTCAAATGGCTCTAACTTTCTCAAAATAACTCGGATTTTGACGTTCTTTATATGAAAATCTACCTACTCGATGCAAGGAATCTAAATTTCCCATCAGATTTTTAAAATTTCAAATTGATAAATACCAGATTTTTAAAATAAAAGATATCATATGCTCGTTGTTTTGAAAATATGATATTTATATGTTTTGAATTTCTAAAATATGATAGGATATTTAGATTTCTTGCTTCGAGTAGATAGATTTTAATATAAAGAACGTCGAAATCCGAGCTCATTTGAGAAAGTTAGAGCCATTTGAAGTTTGTATAAATATTGTTGTATAGACTACATTGCGGAAATGCATATGTTATGTCGCTGAATTGTAAAGTTTTCATCGCTGAATTGTAAAGGCTCTGTCGCTGAATTACATAGCCACCGTCGCTGAAATGTAAAGGTTGTGTTTCTAAAAATCATATTGAACTTCAAATGACTCTAACTTTCTCAAAAGAACTCGGATTTTGACGTTCTTTATATGAAAATCTACCTACTCGATGCAAGGAATCTAAATTTCCCATCAAATTTTGAAAAATCCAAATAGATAAATACCAGATTTTCAAAATAAAAGATATCTTATGCTCGTTGTTTTGAAAATATGATATTTATATGTTTAGACTTTCTAAAATATGATAGAATATTTAGATTCCTTGCATCGAGTAGATAGATTTTCATATAAAGAACTTCCAAATCCGAGCTCATTTGAGAAAGTTAAAGCCATTTGAAGTTTATCATATAAATATTGTTGTATAGATAGACATCGGTGAAATGCATATGCTATGTCTCTGAATTGTAAAGTCTCCGTCGCTGAATTGTAAAGGCCCCGTCGCTGATTTACATAGCCAGCGTCGCTGAAATGTAAAAGCTGTGTTTCTGAAAATCGCAATGAACTTCAAATGGCTCTAACTTTCTCAAACGAACTCGGATTTTGACAATTTTTATATGAAAATCTACCTACTCGATGCAAGGAATCTAAATTTCCTATCAAAATTTTGAAATTATAAATAGATAAATACCAGATTTTCAAAGGAAAATGGTATCTTATTCTCGTTAGTTTGAAAATATTATATTTATTTGTTTAGGTTTTATAAAATCTGATAAGATATTTAAATTCCTTGCGTTGAGTAGATATATTTTCATATAAAGAACGTCCAAATCCGAGCTCATTTGAAAAAGTTAGAGCCATTTGAAGTTTGTCACAAAAAATTATGTTGTATAGGCTATGTCGCTGAAATGCATACTCTATGTTGCTGAATTGTGAAGCTCCCGTCGCTGAATTGCAAAGCCACTGTCGCTGAAATGTAAATGCTACGTTTTTTAAAATCGCAGTGAACTTCAAATAACTCTAACTTTCTCAAACGAACTCGGATTTCGACGTTCTTTATATGAAAATCTACGTACTCGATACAAGTAATTTAAATAACCTATCAAATTTTAGAAATTGCAAAAAGAAAAAATAGATTATGAGGGGAGAGAAGTACGAGCATTAGAATTGAGAAAAATGAATAGAGATCATTTAGGTCTTAATGAAATTACAATAATACCCTTTTTATTAATCTTAGCCATTGATTTCAACATTTCATCAATGGCTTGGATGTGCCACAGTACATCAAGAGACATTAGTCTCTGCACCCTAACCAAAGCCTATTGTTAATGTAGTAGTAGTTCAGAAAATTATTCATTGATTTTATTATTATTATTATTATTATTATTATTTAATAATAATAAATGAGAAAAGCTTTCGGCCTAACATCTTTTGTTTCTTTACATCATTATTGCCAAGACTTTAAAAGGATTACAGGTAATATAAGTAGCAATATTGATTTCAATACACAATAGTACCTACCTCTTGATAAGTGCAAAACTTATAGATCTCAAAATAGTCCTGTTGGTGATGTACCATACATCTGCTGTGTCCTGAGGCACAGGGGAATGTTCAGGTGCTGAAGGCGATAGGAAACATATAGCCCAAGTGATTGTCTTAAACATGGTATGCCGTCGCCTGAATGAGGCAATTTGACATATACGTATAGAATAAATAAATCCACATTTTTACACCAATATGAATCTAAAATACGCAAGTTATAAATTAATAAAAAGAAAAACAACTCTAAAATGCAAGATACGTCAAATATATTATCCCAACAAAATAGTTTGAATATAAAATAAAAATTTAAAACATACTAATGATCTGTGGGCATTCATCAGCCATGAATTAGTCATCATGTTTCTATTAGACATGCATATTTAAAGGAACTAATAAGTAGCAACGATATTTCTTGTTTTATTAATTAATGACAAAAATTTAAATGAAATATTGACCTTCTCTTTCTTGATTTTTTTTTCACTGACACTTTCGTTGTTTCCGAATCATCATGATCATCCCATCTATATGATCATAATCCATCATCAACACTATACTGCCCAGTACAACTGTTGGGCAATTTTTTTTATTATTATTTTTTCGTGAGCTTTGAGATTTTAGAATTGGATTGATGATTTGAATTTTTTGATTAAGTGGATATCTGAAATTGTTTGATTATTTAGTTGTTGTGTTCTTTGTAGTTAGTGTATTTCTCAATCGATCAAATGCAAACAATATATTGAAACTTTGTATAGAATTTCTCTGAATAAAGTAGGACTTATGTTAGATTTTAGAATTGGATTGGTGATTTTAATTGTTACTTTTTTTATTGAAGAAAATTAACTCAAATGATATACGAGAGAATCACTTGTATCGAAATTGTCAATGCCAGAAAGCTCATCCCCTCTTGAAACATCTTAAAAAATTAAAGTACATTTGCATTGCTTTTTGTTCAAGTATTATAACTATATCTTTCCTTAATCATCATAAGATGTGTAGTTTAATACCGAATAATGGCGAAACTCCTGAATTTGGACAGTTGTGCATTTATGACACCGAGAATGAAATTCAAAACAGAAAGAATACACAACTTCTCCAAAATCGAGCCAGAAATTCTTGAAGGTCTTATTAATATGTTAGAAGAAAACAACCATTTGGTCCAAACTTTCCGAATGACCAGATATCTATTCGAGCATGAGAATGTGGTTGATATGAAAGTTTCAAGGTCTACAATTAGGTTTGAAGACCACAACACTCCATCAATGTTGATGATTGGAGATGACGATCCAAAATGTGAAGATCGTGACATTATTGTCAGCAACAAGACAACAGGATTGGAGAGTGAAACTTTTGACAATTTACTACACGAGCTTTTCTAAAATATCCCAAGTTAAATTTATTGAATGAAAAGAGTTATGATTCGTGGGGAAAGGGTTTAAGAATATATTTCACTTTTTATTACTCATGTGGGGTACTCTGATTTCAAACGGCGCTGCATCCTCCCCGGCATGAAACTTTTGACAACTTCCATGGTGCAGCCGGGATAGACAGTTCAATCTTGACCCTCAGTCTGTCACACTGAAGGTCCCCGGCAATTTGCATCATGAAACTTATCATAGTTTCATGTCATGAAGATCCTTGCCATGAAACTTTTAACACATTCCCACTATATGAGTATTTTCTGAAAAATCATAATCCTGGTTTTCAATTTTATTCAGTGAAACCAATTTATGAAGATGGAGTTGGGATTAGGGATATATTATAGGTTGTTACATTTTTATTACTCGTGTTAAGAAACTGTGCCCCGAAAGCGCACGGTGTCAAAAATTGCAGTAATTTATAGTAAGACCGGATCGTTCACTGGAGGATGTGCGATAGAAGCAGGGCCCACGTCGTTTACTAAGATTTTCACTCGGTTACTCGATTCAAGTTTTGCAAAGGTTACTAACAACTACTTGACAACAATTTAAACTAAACTATGAAAGCAGTAAAATTATTCTACAAAACATGATAAATTTATTCTAGAAAGCGATTAAATCTATTCTGCAAAAGCAATAAGAATTATGCTAAGAAAGCGAGTAAAATTATTCTACGAAAGCAGATTTAAAAAGTGACAGAAGGGACAGGGAGAAAATAATAAAGATTGGACAAGATTCAGATGAAACACAATTAAACTTCCATTTTAATACACAGATCTTCGGTTAGGGTAATTCGTCAGTTAGCTAACTCTCATGCTTTCTGCACTATGTTCCCTTTAACAGACAGATACTTACAGTGAGAATTTACATGCTCTTAAGACCTCAACTTCTAAAATACCACATATTAATAACTCCCCTTGCAATGCCTTGCAAGAGTATGTTAGTCATATGTGGTGGACAAGCAACACCTAACATATCATTAGTTGATATGCCAAGTACTCCTATCGTCCCCCTTGTCACACCCAAAGTCCAAATCTGACCCCGAACTAATCCATAACTCTTAAACCTTACAACCGGCAGCCACATCTCTAATTCTTCCGAGTGACCTCTATGAAAGCATTTTAAAGGAAGCGTAAAGAAAGCAGTAAAGAAAGCATTTAAAAAACTATCACTCGGAAGTCTTAAAAGATCATCATAATCCGTTAGTATAAAAGAGCCCCTGGTCTTGGTGACCAGATGTAGATTTAGAACTTCTCAAATATCAGTAAGCCACAGGGCTTATAACACCCGGTTAATTATGAGATACAAACATGAGTGGAACAGACCTATGAAGATCTATTCCGAATGTACTCACTCGAGACTCAATTTTATGCTTTCGTGAGAGAAGATAGCAGTTGAAAGAATACTCAACCCTACCTTAGAAATTAACCAAGGCCTATATGTTGTTCCTCTAATATTAATTATCACATCTTATCCGAATCCAAGTGGACACTGATTCGATGCAACACTTAATACAAGATTTCCAACACACAGTAATTTTGAGAAGCAATTGATATTTGAAAATCATTCCCGAAACAGGTACTAAACTCTCAATTTAAACACAGATCCTTTCAGTCTAGGAGAGACCTAATCGCTGACTCTGCTTCTAAGTTCTCAAAATCAACCCCCAGTAGAAGATGAATTAGTCATAACTGTGAAATTATCCCTTACTCAGATCCGGATTTTACAAAGTGATTTTGTGGAAATTTATTGTGCAGCATCTGATTTAAATAAAGACTTCTATGTTCAAGGAGAAGGATCTCCAAATGTTATAGACCACAATATCTACATAATAATATCATGCATACATGTATATGAGAAGTAAAATAAATTACCCCAAAATATATGATGGGGTTAGACAGAATTTGATACACAAAGATGAATTAGCCTGAGATAAGAAGAAGTTGGCTAAAGAGAATGCCAGAAATAATTGGGGTTATCCGAACTGCAAACATCTGCTGTCCGGGTCCCAAGTACTCCAGATGGAATGATTTTTAGACAGTAGAGTGCCCTAAATGGCAGTTGCCGCCGTCATTTTAGACTTCACAGTCTGTGAATCTGGATGAAAACCCACATGTTCTATTACTGTAATAATTATTAGATGACATTGGCATATATCATCTATTATTACTACAATTCTAGATTCAGGTTTGAAATTAAGTTAAAGAGAAGAAAACTGTATCCGGATAGGAGTCAGCTGAGCAGCTATTATAATCCCGGATGGACGAACCGCCAAGGCTTCCACCGACCACTACCCGAACCATGCAAAATAACAACTAGTAATTAATATTCAGAATACAAGCTAGTTATCCGTGTGGGAATACCCGCCAACATTAGTCTGATATATTTCTTACTAGTTGTTCATACCCACAATGAAAGAGAAAATAGACAAAATTTAGAAAATGTTTTTGGTATTGTGTGAGTGTTAATCACACAATAATTAGACACTGATGGGTTGAGATGTGTAATGGATAAAATTAGATGTAATGGGCCTAGGCCCAATACACCCATGCAACTTACACAACTCTTGAAATAAAATATTTTTGGAATTTTAAAAATAGAAGGAAGAAAACAATTCGGTCTATTGGCAAAATGCAAAAGAGACCGAATTGAGGATGCATGAGGTATGAAGTAACACCATACCCAATTAATCCTTGTAAAGTCATGAAGCATCCTCTAATTCGAATTGTCAAGCAATTCGGTCTAAACCGAATTGGACAATTCGAATTGATGAAGTCATTCCTTCACTCAAATTTGGCTAAGGCATTTACCCCAAAATCTATTATTACTACAATTCTAGATTCAGGTTTAAAATTAAGATAAAGAGAAGAAAACTGTATCCGGATAGGAGTCAGCTGAGCAGCTATTATAATCCCGGATGGACGAACCGCCAAGGCTTCCACCGACCACTACCCGAACCATGCAAAATAACAACTAGTAATTAATACTCAGAATACGAGCTAGTTATCCATGTGGGAATACCCGCCAACATTAGTCTGATATATTTCTTACTAGTTGTTCATACACACAATGAAAGAGAAAATAGACAAAATTTAGAAAATGTTTTTGGTATTGTGTGAGTGTTAATCACATAATAATTAGACACTGATGGGTTGAGATGTGTAATGGATAAAATTAGATGTAATGGGCCTAGGCCCAATACACCCATGCAACTTACACAAGTCTTGAAATAAAATATTTTTGGAATTTTAAAAATAGAAGGAAGAAAGCAATTCGGTCTATTGGCAAAATGCAAAAGAGACCGAATTGAGGATGCATGAGGTATGAAGTAACACCATACCCAATTAATCCTTGTAAAGTCATGAAGCATCCTCTAATTCGAATTGTCAAGCAATTCGGTCTAAACCGAATTGATGAAGTCATTCCTTCACTCAAATTTGGCTAAGGCATTTACCCCAAAAGAGGATAATTCGAACTGCCAATTGAATTCGGTCTAGACCGAATTTGGACAATTCGAATTGGTAAGACAGAGAAAATAAACTAAGGCATGAGGGGGTGGAATGCATACAATGTGGTTTCCAAAGCCAATTCGGTCTATAAGAGTAATTCGGTCTAAACCGACTTACCTAGACCGAATTACTTAGAAACCACATGAAAACAACACTTTTTGCTATGCAATTCGGTCTCATGGGCAGTTCGGTATAGACCGAATTGCCTAGATCGAATTGCATATAAATTTTTAGGTAAAGCATTCAACAAATATTTTTTTGCCATGCAATTCCATTCTCATGGGCAATTCGTTCTAGACCGAATTGCCTCAAATCGAATTGCATGTCTTTTCTCTCATAAGTGCAGGTTCGGGTTACATTGTGTGGTTCATGATGGATAAGATTTACCAAATCATTCATTTCACATCAATGTCACCTCACAGCCACACTAATGAGTGTTTTTAAGAAAAATAGACCTAGGTTACGTGGCTAACAGGTATTGGCATGAAACAAACCTTAAAACTACAAACAAGCAATCAAAGATCAAAGACTTAAACATCTACTGAACAGATAGGAATACATGCTTAAAAAAAATAAGAACACCTACATTATCTAAGGCAACAATAAGCTAACAAAAGAGACTAAAACAGCAACTGAAAAGCATGAAAATAAATTCTAATCAAACATAAGATTGTCTAAGACCTAAGAACACTTATTTGAATTTCTAAGGTGTAAGATCAAGCCAAAAACCCACTAACATACATTTATTGAGAATGTAAGTCAACTAAGACATAATAAATGTAACCTAGTTGAAACAAACAAACATCCTAACATTTATTGCTAAGGAAAGCATTAAATAAATGCCAAACACTTGAAATGAAAACTCATTTCTGGATTTTTTCTTGTATTGACACTTGAAAGCAGTAAATAACCCTAAAACCATTCATTAGCTTGAAGGTAGGGTTCATTCTAACTACAAAGCATTTAAAGTTTATGGAAATGGCTACACTAAGGGTGGTAACAAGCTTCTATGAAAAATAAACTAAGCTCAAAAGCAATAAAACTACATTACAAGCATGAAAATAAACTAACTAACTACACTACCTACCTAACCCTTAAGGGGTGAAGAACCTTCTGCTCCTCCTTTTTGTCTCCCAGCAAACTGTCCAAGTGTGTAAGGATTAGGATTCTTTCTTGTGTTGATGAAGGTCAGCTTTTATACTTCTTCTCGAAACCCTAGGCCCATCATGCATTTCTCACGTGCTTCACAGCTGCAATTTTGAATGTGATTCGGTCTCCTCATGTAATTCGGTTTAGATCGAATTGATGCAATTCGAATTGCATGAGGTCTTCCTTCTTGATCTTGAGCTGGAATGTGGTATTCATCCATCAATTCGGTCTATGGGTAGACCGAATTGGCCTTGTCGAATTGAAGATGGCTCCTGCTTGGCTTCTTTGCTTTAAGGCAATTCGATCTATGCAATCAATTCGGCCTAGACCGAATTGCATAGATCGAACTCCTTCTTTTCTGTTCTGCTCAAAGTCTTCTTCTTTCCATGGTGCAATTCGGTCTAGAGGTCAATTTGGTTTAGACCGAATTGCCACAGACCGAATTGGTTGCTCTTCTCTTCTTCAACACTTCTCTTTTTCTTCTTCTCTTCAGCAATTCGGTCTAATGAGCAATTCGGTTTAGGTCGAATTGCTTATAGACCGAATTGGTCTTCAACACTTAACCAAAATTTCAATTTGTGGGATTTTCATTCTTTTTCCCATCTTTTTTATTTTTATGGGCTATCTTATTCTTTTGCCCATCTTTTCATTCCTTTTTCTTTTCTTTTTCCTTTTTTCATGTTTTTGGATTTTTCTAACACAAATGCAATTAAAATTGCATATTTTTGTGTCTTTCATTACCAGTTTATTATTTTTACAAACTTGCATCAATCTGTCGAATTCAACTGCTTTCTTATTAAAATAAGATGGGAATACGATCAAAATGTCCGTCTCAGACACGGAAATGGATTGGAAATATGGACAATTTTGGCCATTATCAGAGAGGATAACTACATTAGATCTTCTAATGATGTCACTTCAGTATCCTCTACTTTTCCCATTTGGTGAGATGGTTTCCATGTGGATTTAAGGTAACAAAAGACTCGTGGTAATGATTGAAAGAACGTTACTATGCGGGAGTATTATTCTTGCACTTTCATGGTTAGATTAGAACAAGATATGTTGCTTTTATTAACAACATAAATTAAATAAAACCATTCATGTTTATGAATACTACATTCACCAATATTTATTCAGTTATCATTTTATTCATGGCAAACTGTATGATTTGGTGGGATGTTATATCAACAATTCATTATTGATGCGTTCTAAGCTGTAGAGAGCACTAATATCGCCGATCCAACTAATTATGGAAAGAGATTTATATTATCATCTTCATTTGTTGGCTCGACTAGGTACATGCAATAGAATTTTCTGGATTCACTGGCCATTTGTCGTAAAATGAAATGCAGTCTGTATTAGGATGAAATTCTACAAATATTATCGCTTCTTCCTGCATGCAACCAAGTTCACTACCCATATATTATAGCTCGAGCTTTCAAGTTAAAATTAGACCAATTATGCGACTGTCACCAAGAATAAAAAAATATACCAAATGTAAGTTAGGTACGAGAATATATATCATCCAAATCATTTTTATCTGTATTTTCATATTCTTTTCGGTAACACCCTCATCAATCAACGATGAATGTTGCGGGGTATAAAAAAAAACGGGGGGGGGGGGGGGGGGGGGGGTGGGGGGGATTACTGCACGCTCACATGTTAATTTCGTTGGATCACGCTGCAAAATCAAAATTGAATAACATATTCATGATTTTGTTTCTGTTGAAATTCCGAATGAAGCAGATGACCCTTATGGTTATTGATGACTCAACACCGCACGGTCCATGAATCATGTATTGTTTATATGAACATAACCATAAAGGTCCTTTGTTTCATCCAGAATTTCACCAGAAATAAAGTCATCAATATGTTCATTCAATCTTGATTTTGCAGTGTGATCCAACCAAACTAACATGTGAGCGTGAAGTAATCCCTTTTTTTATACTCCGCAATATACATCGTTGCATGATCAGAGTGTTATTTAAAACAATATGAAAATACATATAACAGATAATTTGGATGTATATATTCTTGTTCCAAAGATACATTTGCCAAATATATTTATATTCTTGAATGTTGTCTTACAATTGGCATAATTTTAACTTGGAAACTTGAGATATGATATATGAGCAGTCCACTGGATATTGTGTAGGAAGAAGAAATAACATTTGTAGAATTTAAGGATTGCATGTTATCGCAAGGAAAATATCAGGATAACCAATTTTTTTTAAAAAAAATGGCCTGTGAATTCTAAAAATTATGTTGCATGTACTTAGCTTAGCCAACAAATGAAGATTGCAATATAAATCCATTGCCACAATTAGTCAGTTTTGTAAACTACATTACATAGATTATGATATCATTCAGCTCGTAGATTCTTTTGATTATGCCGAATGTACCATAACCTTGACTGTTCTACCACTGAGAATGCATCAACAATGAATTGTTGATAGACTTCCACCGAGTTGTATAGTTTATCATGAATAAAAGGTTGAGTGAACAACATTGGTGAATGTAGTACTTATAAACATGAATGGTTTTAATTAACTTCTATTGTTACTGAATTTAATCTAACCATGAGCTCCCTCATAGTAACATTCTTTCGACAATTACTAGGAGTCTTTTGGTATCTTAAATCCACATAGAAACCATCCTCACCATATGGGAAAAGTAGAGGATGAAGTGACATCATTAAAGCATGTAATGTATGTATCTTCTCCAATCTCATAGTCTTGTTGCTGACAATAATATCACGATCTTCACATTTTGGATCATTGTATCCAATCATCAGAACTGCGATTTCATCCTAATGAGTGATATGGTCTTCAGAGCCAGTTGTAGACCTTGAAACTTTCATAACAATTTTAATGTCAAACACATTCTCATGCTCGAAGCAGTCTCTGGCCATTCGAAGAGTTTGAACCAAATAATTATTTTCTTCTAACATCTTGGTAAGACATTCAAGAAGTTATGGCTCGATGTTGTAGGAGTTGTGTACATTTACATATTTCATTCTGTTTTGAATCTCAATCTCGGTGCCATAAAAGTACAACTAACAAAATTTAGACGTTTCACCCTCATTCAGTATTAAACTACCCATTAACACCACCCATTCGGAAAATATTTGGGCCTCGCCCATTGTTAATGGAATTGTCAATTTTTCTACTGATTGAAGAGAAAATTTACCAACTACAACAGCTTGTTAGCAATATTCTACAAATGTGTGGAGGAAGGATTTATTAAATAATCACCTAGAAGTATTGTGGTATCAGCTGAGACTGCTGGAGAGCTTATGGAGAAGATGGAGATAATGTAGTCGTAGTTCATCACTTTCTACGCTACTACTATATAGCACTTGTATTTTAAGTTTAATAACATCAAATCCTAACTCTTTAACCCGAAGACATCATCTCAACAACTATAAGTTGCAATATGTGCAAACAGTTATTCCTGAAGCATGAAACAACTTGAGATTATTTGCACCACCAGAGTTTTTATCCCATGAATCTAAAAGAACCACAAACATATCAATGATGACTACGAATTATGCAGTGATCATATAAAGTAAACTGAACATCATCGAGCAATGTGTACTTATGAGTAACACATGACGGAAAAAATGAAAAGCACGGGGAAATAAATAAGCATTGATATTTGTGATTCAATAATACCAAATAAAAAGAACAGGGAAATAAATATGCTCGAGAGAACTAATGAACCAACGCTATGAAAAAATATAAAGCAATTTGTACAAATAGGCACCGATTTAGATACCAATGGAGTGTCATGGATCTCTTGAGGAGTACATATTAGGAGCTGAGTCTAATGGACAATGCTAAGGCTATCATAGTATCAGTGTGAAGTTACTAATTATGATTACTGGTTATTTTGATCACAGTTACTTCAATATTAAAATTATAACATTGGCCTAAGCAGTAACACAAAGCTTCTCAGCATATATATGACTCAATTTTTCGGATGAACACAATTGCTTAAGATTCGCTTTCCATTTCTCCACCTCTAGGACAATAGAAATAGTATTTTTCAACTTCTTGGTAATTGTAGATTGAACGTTTTAGAGGAAAATATCTTTGGAGATTATGATGGATTGCTTAACATTATCAGAAATAGAGGCATTTTGAAATGCTATGATAGATAGAAAAGCAGGTACCAATTATATGGAACACTGAGACATCAAAGTTAGGGTATCTGCTATTTACAAAACAGGGGACGTCCACACTATTTCCCAATTCCATTAATACCCTCAAGAGTCAAGACCAGAAAAAGTCAAATTCAAATTCAAAAGGTTAAAAGTCATCTCACGTGGCAGTTGCAACTATGAGGTCGGACTTCTCCTAACCTATATAATTCATATCACCAATTTGCATTAAGAACAAAATTTGAGCCAGGAAACTAAAGAGCATTTTAATAACCAAAACCACTTTCACACTAAATAAATGACAAACTAAATTATCAACGATCAAACAAATAGATAACAGAATACATTATGTAGCAATAGGGAAAATGCTACAAAAATTAATAGAAAGGATACAAATAAATAAATATATTTCAGAAACCAGACATCATCACATCAATAACAGAAGGATGCTAAAAGTGGTGCTAATGAAGGTAATGATCTAACTACTATTTGATCATTACAATGTTGCCCACAAACTCATCTCCTGAGATAGATACTAAAATTGGGCCTCTATCTCATAGTATAAGTAAGGTAAGGGGGAGTCCCACAATCTTCCAGATATGGGATCTTAACGCAAATCACTTACAAAGAATGAATGTGTCAACAATTCCAAGTGTCAATCAGGCAACAAAGACAATGAATGTGTCAGTAAATTCATCAACACTTCCAAGTGTCAATTGGCAGGAATTTTCTTTGTAAATGAATGTGTCAATAACCTACCAAAATACTTATATTCACCAGCCAATAAATTCCTTCAAATTGACAGAATCCTCCAACACTTCCATCAACACATTCATTTACAAAGACAATGAATCAATCAGGCACACCAAAAATAAATAAATAAATAAATTGGATGCAAGAGAGACAGAAATTCAATAAGAACCAAACAATTCAATAGCTTATTAAATCAATTAGGAAATAAGAAGAAACTCCTGGGGAAAAAAAAAAAAAAAAAAATCTTCCAAATCAGACGAAATCATAGTTTTAATTCAATGCATACATACCCAACGACGACAGGATCAAAGGTGCCTTTGATAGGGAAATCCACAATCGATAACTGAAGTTTTGATTTGAATAATTGATAAACTGATGGAGTGGTGAGTCATGAGCGTATTTGAATTCGATACGCTGATTCACCGCTGGCAGCACCACGTGAAAGACTTGATTGACGCTAACAATTCCTACAGGATGTAGCATCATCAAAGAGACAATTGCGCTCAAAATAAATCAAAATAAGGATTCTCCCTTAGCAAGGCTTCTCTAAACTAATAGTAGTACCTTTTATATTAAACGGCAGACGGGCGAGAGGGAGAGGGAGAGGAAGAGGCGGATGGCGAGGGCGAGAGGCGGCCGACGTGACTGAGGATGGACGAAGGACCGGAAGAGGTGAGTGCGAGAGTGTGAGCCGGAACAGAATTAAGGAGAGGGAGAGAGCAAGGTTAATTAGTAGTAGTATTTTTTAGAAGATTTGATACTCCTATTTGATATTTTTACGTGCTGTTTTGTTAAGAATTTTTCTTTTTTTCGGTGAATAGATTTGTTAAGAAAATTTTAAATATATATGAAGTAAATGTCAAGCAATTGGTCTGAGTGGTATGGGGCTCTGACAGCTTAAGCAAAGGTCTCAGTTGTGTATGCTGAATATGCCCACCCGATCCTCGGGATTAGTCTTGGTCCAATGTGACCGAGAACCCTGGTATTCACTTAAAAAATTAATACAGATGTCCCCAAAGCTGACGTGTATAATTACTAATAAACCCTAAACATTAAAAAGATTAGTTATATTGAATAAGGACTATACGGTCTGCAGAAGGCAAAAAGTATTTAGGATTTATTATATAGATATATTAGTATAATAGTATATTTGAAGATCCCATACGTTCATATGAAATATTTATTTACCTCTATCTATATGAAATCATACACGATACACGTCAGCGCTTTATACTTGTCATATCATCAACTTTTAATATTATATTTAGCATAAATCTATACTATATTATAAACAAATCTTTAAAAAATCTTTCTATATATTTTCAAAAAATATAAATTTTCAACAAATTATAATATATTTGATGGTTAATAAATTTTTAATTAAACCTGTATATTATAAACTTTTTAATTGAATATATATATATATTTATTTCATATTATATTAGTTGTATTAAAATTTGAGCCTAAAGTATTTTTTTTACTATGCACAACCTATACAGGCTAGAGAAAGACTAAAGTATTATTAATAAGTATTCATCTAAATCAATATAATAAATTAAAAATTTCATTAATTCTAACCATACTTTAGTTAATTTATCAAAATATATATTTAAAAGAAATTATTCTGCTATAGAAAATTTTATTCAACTTTTAATCCTAATTTTTTATATTAGATTTAATTTTGAATTTAATTCTTACCATAATAAAATAATTCTTGGAGAAACCGGGTATCCCCAAGCCAAACGGGCAATTAAGGACACCTCTACTAAAGCAGTTTTTTTTTCATACACAAGGTTCAAACTCGAGATCTTAGTTAATCAATTAGAGCCCCAATCCACTCAAGCCAACTATTGTTGGTCATAAGAAAATAATTTTAATAAACCACATAATATAAAGAAAAAATAATTATTCAAAAAGTATTTTGAACATACTTATTTAATAATTAAATCTAAATTTTTAATCAGTTACAGTAAAATTTAACAAAAAATTATTTAAAGTTTTCATTTCACTTATTACTCAATATATATGGATATTATTATAAAAAAATAGCATAATGTAAATACAAAATATAGCGTTATATTATATTCAAATAAAAAATATAATAATATAGTTCTATTAATCTTTAAGTATTAACTAATTCATATCCATAACATAACATAATAAAAGAAAAGCATGATACTTCATCTGTTTTTAAATTTTGGATACGGACCCACCCAGTGCGCAATTCAATATTCATTTTAAACTATTAATAACTCAAGATCGGGACAAGTAAAAATTCTAAAAGTTCAATATTTAAAAACTACAAGACGAGGCGAATCTAACAAGATCTCACTTGGCTATATTTTAACATATATAACTATGATAAAACTTTAAGTCAAAGTATGTGTGTGAACAGTACCAAAAAAACCAAATGTAGCAAAGATTTAAAAATGGAGGAAGTCTTATATTCGAACAAAAAAATAATTTAGTTTTTTTTGTTGAACAGTCTATACATGCTAGGAAAGAATCATGGGAGCCCATGTCACAAAAATTACAAAGAAATAAGGGGAGTGAAATCTTTGCAGCTGCCTTCTCTGCTTGTAAATATATCACATAGCTTTTATGTTTTACTTAATTTCTTAGATTCCGAAATAGATAAAACAAAGCATTGAAATTAATAGAAACAACAATTTGCCTCTATCAGTACAATAGAAATTCCGACACATAAGTACATGATTTGCTATCATGATTTGCTATCCTTAAAATAAAAAATTAATGAGTTTTAGAATATATTTTATATAATTTTTACTTTTATATATTCTAAAATATTAAATGTTAAATAAATGCATTGGACTGTATATCCAAAAATTTTCAGACAGAAATAATGGGACAGAGGGATAATTGTTTTTTAAGAGATGTATATGTACTATTATTTTAAGGAAGAATTTGATGTAGAATTTAATAATACCGTGTGTTTATTTTCTTTTTTCTTCTTTCTTCTTTGTTCAGTTTTTTTTAACTCTTTCTTCATTTCAAAATTATTATTAAATTTCTGGTTTCGACTTATAAAAAAATTATTATTAAATATTATAATATTAAGATAATACTCCCTCTATTTTAAAATAAGTGTAACATAAAAAAATGACACAGGATTTAATGCAAGTGTAACAACCCTACACCGGGCTGAACATATAGGTCATGCACCCCAACCCCCTCTCCATGTGTGCATCTCGCACCCCATGGTGGGTCGTTGGGAGTGAGATTTAAACACCCAACCTCCCTTTTAACAACCACCCAAATATAAGGTGATGTAAGGTAAGGTGCAGCTCAATTGGTTAACTTTACTTTTAGGTGGTTGTTAAACGGGAGGTTGGGTGTTCAAAGCACACTCCCAACAACCCACCATGGGGCATCCGAGATGCACACATGGAAAGAGATTAAGATGCATGACCTGCAGGTCCAGCCCGAACCAGGTTGTTACAGCAGTACTACCATCTTGATCATATTGCACCCGGACCTCATTAGGCGGGGAAGAAAATTAATTTATTTGATTTCAACAAACAAAGATTTCAACAAGTTTAACTTTGATTTTAGTTTTTATTATAATTATGAAAGAAAAACACACGCCAACCAAATCTTGTTAGATTTAACATATTCCTATCAGATATCAACTTTTAATTATTTTTACTTATACATAAAATTTAAGTTACATACTCCCTCCGTTCCTTTTTAATTGTCTCTTTCAGCTCATTTTCAATAACAAATGTTTGCATTAATTAACTTATAAATTTACATTTTTACCCTTCAACTAAACTCATTCTTAATAAATGTCCAACAAATAGCATTTATGTAAAGTGAAGGGTAATATAGTAAAACATCGCATAACTACCTATAACTACCTAAAAATGACAACTATTTTGAAAAGCTTTTTACTCTATAAAAAGACAACAAAAAGGAACGGAGGGAGTAATTTAAGTTATTAAGGATATAAAATACGTAGTATACTCTTATATCGGCAGTATTAAATAATTAGAGGGTGTTTGGATAAGCGGTAAAAAAATTGATTATCTGATTATTACGTTTTCAAAACCCAAATAATCAGTTTAACCGCTAAAAAATGGTCCCAAATAATCGGTTTAACCACTAAAAAACATACTCCATCCGTCCCGCGAAATGTGACTACTTTCTTTTGAGCACGGTAATTTAGATAGTGGGGTTTAGTAGTTAAAGTGGTGTAGGTATTTTGTGTTTAAGATTGTAATGAATTTTGATACTGTTATTGTTTAACTTTGACTTAATATTATGTAATAATACAATTAGAGAAAAATATTCAAGTTTGATCTTGTTAGAATCTTCTAATCGTGTAGTTTCATAATATATATTTTATACAGTTTTTATTTGTACCAATTTTAAAATATTAAGAATTAAAGAAATGCTAGGGACTTTGGGTAGAAAAATAAAAGTGCATTAGAATTTGTGCAGAATAGTAAAAGTGAATACTTTTAATGTAATTTGACAATAATTAAAATTCTAATCAAACTTATGGAGTATTATTTTAATTTATCTAAAAATAGAAAGCCACCAAATTTGTGGTACACTCTAAAAAGGAATAATGACCAAATTTTTATATTAGTAATTCAAACACACACTTAATTACTAGTATTAGGAAAGGAAAGACTCGCTGCCACCATACTCGCCATTATTTTTTTTTTAACTCGTACAGTTTTCTACTATGGCGGCGGCTTCAGAATCCGAGAGTCCATCTCGAAATATAACTATAACCATGGAACGGGGTAATGCGGCGGAGGCTATTGCCTGCGGTTCGGTTGCTTCTCCCATCGCCTTCGTCTGCGGCCCCACGAACAGCAGCAAAACTACCTTTTTCTCGCCACTTGGTCAATGTTCTTCTTCAGAGGTAGGTGATTCATGAGAACTTACCTCGTACTTATTGTTGGTTCCATTTTGTGTTTTATTTGGATTGATGTGGCTGAGAGATTTTGATTTGGAATTAATCTTTTCAGATTATAGGTTCAATTGTAGTCAAAATTAATTGCATTGCCATTGCTGGGTATGTTTTACCCATTATTTATGCGTATAGTTTAGAGTAAATTCAAATTATTGAGTTACATTATTCATTGTGTCTGTAAGTGTAGTTTAACTTAGCATGGAAACACAGGGAAATATACGTATCTTCCTCTAATACAAATAGCATGTTTCTGTTTGTGTTCCTACGGTTTTTGTTAAATATATAAAGCTGCAATTTCTGGTCTTCCTATGAAATAGGGATCTCACCATAACAGAAAATACGTGGTTAAGAAAGCGCCTTTTTTTGCAACCATTTGGCAGAAAATATCCAGTGACCATTTCCATTACCCCAGAACATATGTTCAAAAAATGAGCTTTTGATTGCAGGCACAAAAAAGTGGCATACCTGGATACTGATGTTGGACAGACAGATTACTCCACCTGGTCTTGTATCACTTATTGTTATTGACAAAATAACTCCAGGTATATTATGGTTTGGAGATTTTCTGCATTGTGGATAGTGTTGGACTTCTAACCTGTTTTCCTTTCATGTTTGAATTTCAGATTTGACCATTCCGTGCATGAAAACTCCTGAGAGGTAATAAAAATCATAGTTCCATTTACTTGATTTGCTCTTTGGTGAATCCTTCTTTTATTGTTAAATGTTAAGAATACCTTCTGTTACAAAATTTTGGATCCATCTGATTTAGCTTATGAAATGTTTAGCTTTGATTTGGCGCGTTAATTGATTGATTGTCCTTCCTATTCTTTTTTTTATTTTTTAATTGAAAATACTCAATTATTTCAACTCGGCTAATATCTGTTTAATGTACAGAAATCAATATCAATGCTTTTTCTTTAATACACCTACTTTGACAAAGTCATGTTTTGTAAATTACAGGACCTATATTAAGTTTTTACTCATTATTCTTTTAGGAATGCATGAGAACTCTTAATGAATTAACGAGGGAGATTATTTCATGTGCTTGCCCAGTTTAGTTTGAACCTCAACTATTCTTATAAGTGTAGTCCAGTTCTGGTTCATTATATTTGACGTTTTGGTGGACTCTTATGGCCTGTTTTTGTCGTTGGCATGCTCATCTGACAATGTTTATTGGGATCCTCTGGCAGTTTCTTCGTCAATCAAATTTCACATGCTATCTCACAATGAAATCATTCACTTACCTTGGATTCTTTAGAAATGCCACTTGATTGGCCGTTTAAGTTATATATGTATTGATGATGAATATGGAATCAAAGCCGGGTATACTATGTACTAGTTTTAAACTTCATCTCATGTGCTATTTTTTCGGTGACATCTCGTCAAAAAGGGACCCAGCTGCATATAATGTGTCTTACATCTCTTCTCTTTATGATCATCACTATCTGAAAGAATTCCACACTAACAAGAAGCCAGAAATACAAGGAACTGCTGCTGGGATGCCACTGGTCATAAACACCCCTGGCTGGGTTAAAGGTTTATGTTTCCTACCCCTAAAGGCCCCTATTCTTATAATGGGTTTATTCAAAAAGAAAAAAGAAATTGTAATTATTCTCATGATACCATTATCTTCTTCTCTTTCCAGGAATTGGTTACGAGATGATAGTGGTGATGCTTGAGCTTATGTCTCCTACCCATGTTGTTAAGATTCGAATATCAAATGAGAGCAAAAATCTGCCAGCTGGGGCATTTTGGTTAGATGAGGGGAATTCTGATGCAATAAATATCATTGAGATCAATGCTGCTCGTCAGGGCCACATGAATATATAGAAGAAAGAGAAGATCGTTAAGTTCTTATTTTCATTTTTGTGTAGAGTCTGGTTTTTGTTTCTTTACCTGAGTCCTCCTGACATTTGCTTGCTTAGGTTTTTCAACATGGGAGTTTCTTTTTTTTTCTTTTTTTTTTTAGTTCCGAATGTTTAGCTTTCCTCACAAATATTGGGCAAAATATATTGTGCATCACGAGTGATTTTAAGTTCATAATATTCTATTTTGGGAAGATAGTAATTTATCTTTCTCTATTTATGTGTTTTGATATATTTAATTATAAGGTATATTCTTCTTATTACTCAATACCAACAATTTCTGAATATATTATTTTTTATGCATTTGGTCTATTAAATATGTATCAATATGTTTTACCCTATTAACATTCCTTCTACAGGGTGAAAGGGCCAAAAAAGGCCCGCCTTCGGCGAGATTATATGCGTTTAATGGCATACTTCAGACAATGCATTCCCAGTAATATGACTATCTCAACAATCAAGGAACTCAACCGTGCACTTTTAGCTCATCCTCCTTATGAAGTTCACATATCTAGTTTTAAGGTTAAACACCTTCACTGCCAGGTAAACCTAGTAGCCTACTCAGATCTTATGTTTTGCAAAAGAAAAGTTATTAATGCAGGAATATCTTTCTTGTTTTAAGGTAATAAATTAATAATATTACTAGAAATTTGCAGCCAATATCTCACTATATATTATGCTTATTTTATATATCCACACCAACAAACGACAATTCTAACATTACAACACATAACTTCTAGGTCCATGACTCAGAAACTTTCCGTAGTTTGAATGCAACTATAGTTGGACTTTCATGCAGCTCTGCTCGTGGGTCATTGCCTCAATGTGTTGGCTTGGGTTAGTGATACTTTCTTTTCTTCAAAGCATTCTTTATTTTCTCTACATTATGGTTCAACTTTAGTGATCTTTTGTAATTCTTTATTTCCTACAAAGGCTTGGGCCATTCTTTCTTTACTTTTCTTTTATTTCCTTTTGTAATTAGTTTAATTTGATTCCTCAAACATAATGCATTAATGAAAAGTTTTTGTAAGCAGCTTGCTTGATTCTGCAGTTCTGAAATTATGACTATGACTGCCCTTGTTAACTGTGTTATGAAAAGCTCGTTCTTCTCGGACTGACTGGTGTTACATCTTTCTTTAAATAAAATGAAATTGTATGGTGCTATTGCATGTATAAATCCATTAGAGGCTCATCTTCAAACCCCCCTCCCAACTTTGGTCTATCAGGGATTGTGAGAAGTGTCAACGCTTCCACCGGGGTGCTCTATATCTTAACTCCTGTTCCTCGGCAGATTTTAGAAGATGTCGATTTGCTGCTACTCCAGGGGTATATTCAGATTCCTACTTGTTTATTGCAGGTACAAGTCTCAACTGAAACTTTTCATTTTGTGCTTCCTTGCACATAACTTGGCTTTCCCGTTACAAAAGAATACTTCCCAGTCAGTTGCCACATGTCTGAGCTTCTCTTTTATTTGAGTCCTTGCTCATTTTTTCAGGTTATGGGTTGCGAACCTCCTTACATGTCGGCAAATGTACACTATCACTAAATAGTAGAGGAAATTGTACAGCAATGGTGGAATTCTGATAATATAAAATCTACATTGGACATGATAGTTTTGCTGTAGTTGGTGGTCTAGGATTGTAGCATTTGGAACACAAGTTATGAAAGCACTTTACCCATTCTCTAAAAAACTGTGTTCCCTTTATTTTCATCGATACTTCTCTTATGTTGCCTAATTAATTGTTACTCCATTTTATTGCTCGAGACTATTCATTCTTTATAGATATATTTATATATATCATTCATTTTAAATTTTAATTATAAATTTATCTTTAAACAAAATAAAGGATCCATAGCATTTCAAATTCGTTCCTTTCAAATTCCTTATTAAATACAAATACCCTTATCCAAACACAGCCTACTGGATAATATGCATATTACATAAAACATAACTGTTATTGGCCTATAAGCATGTGTAATATCAGTGGCAGATCTAGAAATTTTAGAATTTTTTTTGAATGAAGTGGTGTTACACGTATGTCCACCTCTGCATTTGATCAGATGTGGGATAGATATGATGCGGAAAAGCTTTGTGGCAAGAAGAATTCGACTGTCCAAGGTGGGGGTAGGCCCAGTTGGCTTGCAACTTTTGCTTCCAAAATCTGGAAGAATTCACCCCTGTTTTCTTTAGAGTTTTCAAGGATAAAACCGAGCATATTGTTTTCATGTGCTCGGATGCATCAAGGTTTGCTTTTACATATATGGAATGTTCAAATTCTGGTGTTTGATATCCTTTTATAAACTTACATGTATAAACTCAACAATATGTTTTTTTTAGGTCTTCGCTGAAAGATGAAAAGGGCTTGTATAGACCGTCCTTTGCAGAATTTGTGAACGTAGACTTGTCCAAGAAGAAGCTTGGTAAAGTCATTGCATTATGTGTCTTGGGAAGTGCCAGAAATAATTCTGAACTTAGTAGTAATGTTTTCTTGTAGATTGACAATTCTGTGGTGAAGAGCTTTGGTGGTGGGGGAAAGACTTGCATTACATCAAGGGTTTATCCAACCGTAGAAATACATAACAATGCACATTTGTTTGCATTTAATAATGGAACAGAGACGATCAAAATTGACAGACTAAAGGCATGGAGTATGAACATGCCTAAGCACATGAACCAGTGAGGAAATTAATTAATGCTTTAGAGTGAAGATACCACAAACTATTTGAGTTGTGTTCTATGCTTTTTTCTGGTACGTATTTCACTTTCCAACAATAAATTGAAAAACCTGTCACAAAATACATCAGAACCTTTTAGAGTACCTTAAATAGGCCCTTAGAGTAGTTGCTATCTTTTAGAATTACTTCCTTTAAGTTCCTTAATCCTATTACATTAGTCTCATTTTACCCCCATAAATCTATAATTCATTTCCAATCTTCTCAGTTTATACAATACTAAGATTACTTAATCCACGTGAAGAAAAGCAAATAAATTCATTTTTCGTGGACAGGGAGTAAGCTATTACCTTTGACCAATGAGCAAAAAATATTTATAATAAGATAATATCTGCATTAGATAGTGGTGATGGTGAATTCTTTTTTTCTTTACAGATACAGCGGACACAAGAGATTTATCTGGAAAATATTATGATCAGCCCTTCGTGGGAGGTGATATCGTACTTCATGTAGCATCAGTAGAATAGTATCCACACTCATTCCAAGAGAGAGGACCACACGGTCTAGATTTGGTATCCCACTATCTTTGAGAATTCTACCTGCAAAATTACCCCAGAAAATTATTATTGTTTCATGGGAATGGAGGTTAAATCATTCATGAGAATAGATGTTAAATCATTTTTTTGGAATAATTTTTTGAAGCTGGCAGAATTCTCATCACAATCTAGTGGGATACCAAATCTAGAATGTGTAGTCCTACCTCTTGGAAGGTTTATTCTACTGGATGCTAAGGAAGCACAATATCACCTCTCCCACGAAGGGATGAAATAATGTTTTCCAGATAAATTCTTGCCAATTCCAACATATCCGTAAAGAAAAAATAATCCCCCTTCAACACTATCAACTATAGACATTATCTTATTAGAGACATTCTTTTGCTCATCGGTAAAGGTAATAGCTTACTAAAAATTGCAATATCGTAGAGGAAGGTATATACCAGCAAAAATGGGAAGAAGGATGCTCAACGATGTTCTGAGAACCGTTGTTAATGCGGAAAAATGATGTTTTGCTTCCACAGAGCCCAAGCCGATTTCAAATGTCATTGCATCCTTCCTGCAAATTATGAAATACTGAGTTGCCCGTACCATATTTTTACTGAATTTATGCAGAGTAGGGTTGTAAAAAAACCAATCGCTGGGCTTCATTTCTGCTGAAGTTTTTATTTTTAAATATTTTTAGCTTGTTTTGATAAATGGGGGTATTGGGACTGTTGGGATTACATTACCACTGGGAATCTTGCTTGTCTCCTCATGATCATTCCCTCCAACCAAACGTGAGAATGCTAGATTGCTTACCAAAATTCCCTTCCGCCTAACCAAACGGCCCCTAAGTAATATCTACGCCGTATGGTTTGGTTTCATAAATCAGAAAGACAAACAAGAAAGAATGCTTTCAGATTTTGGATTTACACTACAATCAGAAAGACAAACTGAGATGGGTAAACATCCAAGCATTCAAGAGGAAATAGTGATAAAACAGTCCTATTAATCCATGGAGGATCATAGACCCTTTTACGTTTTCACATCCAATTATTGTTTTTCTACTTGACTAGATAGTGAGGAATCTTGTGTACTCACAAAAATGAAAAGCCACAATCAATTCATATAAAGAGGAGACGCAAGAATGTACTGAAATCCACCAAAACCTGTATAGCAGCCTGCTTCACTAGAATCTAAAGATGAACCATACAAAAAGGCCTCTGGTTAAAGCAACATTCTTTACTCCAACCACAAAAGAAATCAATAATCATTATTGTGGTGGATTTTGGATGTGGTTTTGGGAGCTATATCTCTTTCAGAAGTATCTTGTAGTCAACTAGGTAGTAGTAATTTCTAACTCCAATTCTTGAAGCACTTAACCAATTAATCTATTAGCTATATCTATTATATACAGGGAAGACCGGAGGACTAGCTAGTGCAACATAACACTATAGAAATAACCATGCTCATGAGTGTAACCAAAATCCACCAAAAAGTTACCTAGTCAAGCAATGTCATAATATTCATTCACCTACAGTCTACAACAATCGGTTCAAATCAACATTCTTGATTCTTTTGTCCAACAACCAACACAATCATTAAATTACACAACCAGGAAGGACCGGCAGAAACCATTTAAAGATAAATTTAGGACAAAGAATTGACAATGACAAATAACAAAAATAATACCTACAAGTTTATTCATTCATCAGATCAAATAATGTTTCAACAAAGTTTACAAATAATGTTTCAACAAATAATGTATCAACAAAGTTTACATATAGTATATTATATACACAAGTGATAAATGGGTTTCCCAAAAAATAGTTTGGAGAAATACTGGGAGTTAATTATGAGGCAGTTGGGCATTGAGATCCAGGCCACTTCCAAACAGTAATCTCTCCGGTTGCATCGCCAGTAAAGAAGAGTCCATCGATACCAATTTGAATCACTGCTTGGAAAATATTCTGCCCCTTTCAGAAAATCTGGGAGACATATATCAATAAGACCTAATAAGATAGAAAATATAAAATGAAAGTTATTTGATGTGTGTTTGAAGATACTCACGAAGGTAGGTCGTAGAGGCGTGTCAGCAAATGAGCAGAGTAGAATGGGCTTAGCTTCTGCATCATGTATATATGCCACAAAGTGCAATCACCTCCTGGAAAGATAGAGGAAAAATATAACTGATGCAATTACTTAGAATAGTTATTGTCACTAACTTACAGAATCAACATGAATGTCAGCAACCACCTCTATGGCTCCACTTTCTGACATGGCCCATACCTATTATAAAAGGAAGGCAGCATAAAGTTAGAATATGCAGCAAAAAGTCACTGGGCAAAACCTTGTAAGTTACTTAGTTTTAAGCAACACGAGAACCATACCTTTATTGTATTGTCTAGAGAAGCTGATAATAAAAAGCAATCCCAACATAGAACAGCAGTCACGTCTCTTGTATGGCCATGCAATGTTTGCAAACACCGAAAATTTGTATATCCCATACCTATGAAATGTGAGAATTAAGGTCAAGTTTAGAAATTCCAAAGAGGTAACATATTGAATACAGAAAATTTACACCAAAAGTTTGTATCATGATGCACATATACCTTAAATTTTGTACCATCTCTCGAACCTGAATAAAGTCTCTTAGCCCCTATAACAAGTGAGCACACGGCACCGTTGTGCTCTTTCAACATTGTAGCTGGCTCAGGAATAGTGGTTTCTGGCTGCCATTGCCACACTAAAATAGAACCATCCTGCAGCCATGCAAATGATAAGACACAAAATTGGAATCTACAAGGCCAATTTACATGTTTTTAATGAATAACAAAAAGAGACTATTAATACATCACAATATAGTAAATAGAAGGCTATTTTATACTACCTCCATCTCATTATAATTGCTACAGAGCACTATTTGGCACTATTCACCGTTTAACTTTAATTCAAATTTTTATCATAGTTATGTAAGAAAAAATATAGTCGAGTGAGATCTTGTTAGATTGTCTAATCTTGTAGTTTTAAAATATCAACTTTTTATAATTTTTATTTGTACACAATTGAAGTTATTAACCGTTAAAAATGTGTATTGGCATGCGTGTCGTGACTAAGCGTAGTGATTTCAACGAGACGGAGGAAGTAAGATGTATAAATCCATGGACCACCCTCCTGTTCTTAATACTCAGCCATATATATGTCGGTTAATATTGAAATTTTTTTTGCTGAACAGCCCGTACAGGCTAGGGAAAACGGTTAATATTGAATTGAAAGGCTTATTATTTTTAAAACTCCTATCCATAGGCATGAGACAGATTATAGAAATTGAAAGGGGACTGCTAGCATTACCTCTGTTCCAGAGAATAGCTTGTCATCATCCATAACCATGCTGCATATTAAGCCCCCGTGTCCATTGATAGTAAACTCGGACGAGAGGCTCCATGCCTATATGTTAACAAGGATGATAAAAAATGATTACATTCAAAACTTTGGACAGTTAAAGAAGTCTGTGAAAAAACAATCATAGATACATTCACACAGAACATACATAAAATAAGTAAAATCAAACCTCAACAGAATTGTGCAATCCAACAAAAAGCCATGGACCTTTGGTAAAAATTGCACAATCAGCATCAGCAGAGATTGCACAACCAATTTCACCACCAACATTCAGCACACCAGTACACTGCGTCCAACATCCAGCAGAATAATAAGCATCTAACTAAATCAGCTACAGAAAATGATACTTGGACAAAGTAGGAATATTCTAACCCTGCCGCTGTGGCAATCCCAAGCCCGAAGACAACCATCCTTACCACCAGAACAAAGTTTATCATGGTCTTGTGGGTGTTGGTAAATTCAAATGCCGTGTACAAAACAAAAGTTGAAGTCGTTGAATGAAAAGTGAAGAAACGTGCAAGCCACCTTCGTTGAATGTTGAAGCCACTGAACGAACAGTGAAGAAACGTGCAAGCCATCTTCGTTGAATGTTGAAGCCGGTAAAGGAATAGTGAATCATATGTGTATTGTCTGTTGTAATTCTAAATTCTATAAATAGGTACTTCAATTGTTGTAATAATCAGAGCAAAGCAAGGAATGAAATTATTAGAAAGTATTTGCTGAATCCTCTTTGCTCTCCGCTCTTGTTTATTCTATTTAGATTGCGTGCGCGATATCAAATCCACAAATTGGTAGATATCAGAATCTACAGCGGGAGGGCAATTCCAGAAATAGCCTATGCATGTTAAGGCAAACACAATTATAAATTACTTGAATCCAACAATCTAACAATATTTAAAGTCTAGTGCATAATAAATAAATACTGTACCTTGTTATGGCCTTCTAACTTTGCCAACATAGTAAATCCAGAGCCATAGGACCAGGCATGAAGATCACTGCATTTATCCCCATGAACACAATTGCCAGTGACCCAGTACTTGCATTGCTTGATTGGCCGTGAAACATTGCCCGAGATAATCTCAATTATTGCAGTTGCCGAGACATTTGGTTGGGCATGTGTTTTGCTGTCCTTCTGTATCGAAAGATTGGATATATTTGTTGATCATCCATGTCGGTGCACTTTCTTCCATTATTTGTCAATTTTTCAAGTGCTACGTACATCCGCTGTCTTGGGGACACAGTAACTGGGATTCCTCCTCCAAGTACTGTTTCTAGACTGCTTCTAATGACTGCCAGGGATTGGTAATGAATGGGATTTCTCAGTTTGGGAGAGTATGGTGATTCTGCGTGCACGAACCTACATGGGTTTCTCGTACACCTACCAGCAGCAAGCCAGTCAGTAGGTGCACAGTTGGTTTTTTACAGTGACCGGTTTCCGTCCAAGGCAGTCGAAGGCTGATGATACCTTTCTTGCCTCAATGACCGCCATCGTAGAATGCTAAACCAAAAGACAAAGAACATACAATAATTAAATTCTGAAAACCGCAGATATCAATTTTATTACCGTTCTGGAGTGGAAAATCAATCTGAAAACCCTATTTTAATTTATGTGTTCATGAATCCAATCAAACCTAAATACAAAAAAAATTCCGAAAGTGATCCCACCGTCACCGCAATTGTTGAAAACGCATTCATTTAAACGAGCGAAACAAAGAAAAAGACTCAGCTCCTAATGCGCTCCAGGAAGAAACCCTAGAGATGGAGAAAAACGCTGAAGCGGAAGCTGTAGAAATTTCCAAAATGTATGAATAGAGAGTAGAGAGCGGAGAGTGGATGTTTCAGCTTTGTTTCGAGTATTATTTATTAGTAATATAGAAGTAGAAGAGAAGCCACGCGGCAAATGCCAAAATATACTACTTCTATTACCTTATTTAAACTGAAAATATTACCTTATTTTTCCGGCCAAATTAATTGCGGTGGATAATTTTGCCGTTGCCGTTGCCGTTGCCGTTGCGGTTGGTCCTCCGGCCATACGGCGGCCTTGCTCGTTGTTCATTGCCCTGCCCCTGTTTGAAAATGAAACCCATATTTATCTTTTTAACTGGAATTTAATCCAAACGGCTATGTGGCCCACTATACACCCATACCCAAACTAATGCGCTATATGCTACCCAATATGCTAACATCAAAACATACTACTCTATGCTATATGTAATTGTGGTGGGTCAATTATTTTTTTTAAAAAATATTACAAGTTCAATAATAATAAATTAATATATTGTCCAAAAATTAATAAATTTAGATCAACGGCAAATTATTGAAAAATCCCCCGATGGGGTCCGAAATTCCCGCATACCCCCTGGAGGATTTCAATTGTAAGAAAACCCCCTCCATTGGTAAAAAATAAGTAAAAGCAAAAATAAAAAGAAAAGGACCGACTCATTATAATAATAAAGACCCAGTGGACCACCAAATCGAGTGATGTCCTTTCTCTTCTCACATGCGTCCCAACACTAGGGAAAATCCAAAATGAAGTGAACGGGGAAGGTCCATGTTCCGACGGTGCGGGAAGAAATAGATTGCGGGTGAGGGGTTCGTAAATCGTAATTAATTTCGGGGAATTCCTATTCCAGAAGGGGGACGGTGCAGGCGACTTGGAAGATCGAGTGGGAGGGCTTTGGTGGAGAAGAAATGGCCAGAGCAGTACCGACAGCGGAGGTTGCAGCCGGAGGCAGAGGTTCGCGAGGGGGGGAATTGCGGCAGAGTGAGCCGGGTAAGTAATTTCCCTTGTATATGGGTGAATCTGTAGGTTGGGAGAAATAGGGTACACAACCGGTGCCGGAGGCGGTACCGGGGGTGGGGTGTTTAGGATCGAGGCATAGGCGTCAGGTGCATAGCACTTATTTGGAACAAATTTTGGTTTCACTGAGATCTTTGACAAAAAATGAAGGATGGTGTCGTGATTTTTGAATGAATTTGGTTTGCCATGTAATATGTGTTTGGGGATTAGTAGCAGATATTATGAAATGGGGCCGAATTCGTGCTTCCTCTGCCACAATGGATTCGGAATGTTGGTTGATAAATTAAGGGGCAACAATACTAAGTAGAAGCATAATTGGGGAATGTGTATATTGTAAATGGTATATATGCCATAGTATGATGGATTTATATGTTCTAAGAAACATCAGGTGCTAGTAATGTATTTTGGTTATTCAGATTGTGTTAGTTTGTAGTATCTGCAAGATTGAAATCATAGGTAGGTTGTAGAGTGGAATGTTGTATGTGCTCGCTGAACTTTGTTGGAGCATTTTAGTGTAGTATAATTTGTGGTTTAGTGGTGATGTGTATTTTAATTTGATGCAGGGAGTTTGGTCTGCGGGAGGCATTTTGCAGGGTGATCAGGAATGGCAAGAAAGTCATACGAGAAGACAGGTGGGAAGAAAACGGCCGACAGTTCGAAAGAGAAATGAGTAAGTAGGGATGGGGTGGTTGTGGATGGGAGAGGGAAGTAGATAGGGCAAAGTAGTGAGGGGAAGTGTGTGGAGGATGGATCACAGGTGAGAGGGCAGAGCAGCAAAGGGAAAAATAGGGATGAAGGAAAGAAGAAAAAAGTGGTACAGAAGAAGGAGGGAAAAAGGAGTGTTAGGAAGAGTAAGGAAGGGGAGGAGGCGGGGTTGACGACGAGGTGCTCACCACAGTTTTTCAGGGCGACTATGGATGAAATCGTTGTGGAACTTACCGAAGAGCAGAAAGCAGCAATGAGGAGGACCCCTTTCTGGCATTTCATGCAATGTCCAACGGGTTACAGTAGTTTATCGTGGTTAGAAGCTTTGGTGGGGTGCTACTGTGCTGAGGGTACGAGTTTCCTCATTGGGGAGGATTTGGAGTTGAAGTTTCCAGCAGCGGAGTTCTGTTGCGTCATGGCACTGCAGAAGGGGGGGCAGTATGTCCACCCAAAATTGTAAGAGAAGAGTACGACAGTTGATAAGTATTTCGGGGGAAGTGTTGCTAATGTGAAGCGGAAGAAGATTATTAAGGTGTTAAGAGTACGACAGCAAGGATGTATGTAATTCAACTGCATATTGTTCCCCACTGCACACCAGTATGTTCCACCTTTTGTCATACACTACGTTGATGACCTTCAAAGAATAGGGAATTACGCTTGGGGAGCTGCGGCGCACACATATCTGTTGGATTTCCTGAAGAATTGCCATGAAGGGAAGAAGTACGCCGATGGCTGCGTTCTCGGGTTAACGGTAAGTTTGCTAGTTCTGGAATTTGGCGTATTGTTATTTACACATATATGGATGTGTTTGGCAATATATTACATGCTGAGTGGAATGCATTACAGACTTGGTTTTTCGAGCGTGTCCCCCTTATGGCGAAGCCTACTGGGAAGGCTTGCGTACCCCATTTTTCAAGGTGGTGAAGCAGTCATCCCCGGTTTGGCGAATGCGTAGAGGCATTGAGGAAGCTGAAGATGGACGATGTGCACACCTTTTACCCTTTGGAAGAGGAGCGTAGGTATTTAACACCTGTGATAGAGCAAATGGAGGTAAGCGGTTGAAACTAATTCTGGAAATGTAAACAATTTCTCGACCGATTTGTAGTGTAATATGAGTTGTCGGATGAACTGAAATTGTATATTTTTTTGTTTTTTACTGGAGTAGGATGTAATTGCGGCGAACAAACCAGTGGAGAGACGATGTGGAAAGGTTCCGGCGGAAGTGGGCCCGCGGAGGGCTCGTGATCGAGTTGGTGAGCGCAAGCGGTCATGTAGGAGGCAAGGGGTACGGGTTGGTAAGCAGTCAAAGGGGCAGCCAAGTGAGATTACGGAAGAGGTCATGAGGGGCTGTCGGGGTGAGGAGAGTACCGACCGTCCTGTTGAGCAGGGGCATAAGGTGGTGGATGAGCATTCCAATCAGGTTGACGAGGAGAGTCGAGTTGAGGAACCCGGGGAAGCCGCTGGTGATGAAATCCGAGAGGAGCAGCATATGGAGACGAGAGGGGAACAACATGATGAGCCTTTGGAGATACGGGTTGATGAGAAAAATGGGGAGGCAATTAACAGCAAATGGGGCGAGCAGAACCATGGGGCTGGTGAGGTGGAGGAGGATGGCAATGAGTTTGAATCCGAAATGGACAAAGGTATATTTTAGTGTAGTTTTTTAAGTTTCAATCTTTAATGTGGAATGATCGACATGTAATCAGTTTTTATAAATTGTTTAGAAAGAATGATTCTTGAAATATTGTACACTGTATAATGATATTCCTGTTTAATGAAAATAGTGGACGAGGAAAGGAGGACCAAGCACAGGGAAGATGTTAGCCTGGATGAAATGGTGATATTGGACAATCCGAAGGTACAAGGCACCTGCACGATGGAGGTTGATGATGCGAGTGCACAGCCCACAAATGATTATGAAATGCTTGAAGACGAAATGGAATGTGATATCGGGCAGCAGAGTGATGAACCGGAGGAGGAAATGTCCATTGACCGTTATGGGAACGAAGACATGAATGAGGGCATCGTTACCAATGTAGAGGTGGGCGACATAACAAAACAGCAAGAAAAGGGGATCGGCAGAAATGTGGAGGTGGATATCGATGATGGACGAGAAGAACATCTGCATTCCCCATCTCGTGTCGCATCTGAGCAAATTTCATCAATAGTTGAAAATGTTAGGAACCGGGGTGACCGGAAGCCGAAGCCAAAAGACCCGGACTTCATGACACCAGTGACAACCCCCAGGGAAGCGAAAAATCCGGGGAGGAATCCGGACGCGCTTCATCATCCTGTGAGTAAAGTTTGATTTTAAAAATATGTTTAGGGAATTCAAGTTTTGATCCTGGGACTGCAGGTTATAATGCATGTGCTTATGAATTATTAGTGTAAAATGGTCTGTTGCTCTCTAATAGATAAATATTAGTGTAAGCAAGTACGATGATGCCGAGAGTGGGAAGTAGGAGAAGCGGGAGAAAGCAGCTGTTAAGAAATTTTGGACACAGCGGCGGTATTGTGGAAGGCAATTAATTGACGATGAAACGAAGTCCATGATTGATCGTTTTATTGAGCAGGGATTTAGGGGTTAATCTTTTTAAGCAGTTGTGCATTTCCGTAATTTTGGAAAGAACTTGTCTATTACTTACGGTTATGATATTTTCAAACAGGCCAATTGTTTGGTGTAGAGATCCACACAGGTTGCGGGTGTCAAGCTTCATGAACCTATTATTCGATGCGGCACTAAATGATGAGGTCATTCATGCGTGGTTGGAGATTATCACGTCCAGGGGTTATAACTCACCCAGTACACCTCATAGGATGGGGTTCATAAGTTGCTGGAGCATGGTACAATCCTTTATTTGGTGCCTGTTTTGATAAGTGAATGTATTTTTTTTTGACATTGTTACCCGATAGTTCTGCTACAATAGTATTTGTTCTGTTCCAGTTGGCCATTATTGCTGGGGTATCGAGATACAAGAAGGAACCAATGCAAAATGAGGATTATGATGATTTCCTGGAGATAGCACCAATATACTGTAGGTCCGAGTTACTTCGGATGATACAGGAAGGTGTGCAGGAGACCCGTTATTATGTTGTCCCGGTGCACGATGGGAAGTACGCTCACTGGCATCTTCTAATCATTGATTTGAAAATGAAGAAGATATGGACAAGGGACCCTTTCAAGGGGAGGCGTTCCAAAACAGGAATGGACCGGGTGGTAAGTTAAATGCTATATGTACCAATATATTGTGTTACTTTACAGCCTATTCTAAAATCTATGTTATTTCGGTAATGTTATATGTGTCAATTTTTTCCAGGCAATGTTTTTCATCGGTTGGCTGCAGCATAATTTATTTGAAGTAGACCCGACGGTCAGGCCTGTGGCCGGATGCAGGCAGCAAGAACCCGAATCCAAAGATTGTGGAGCGTTTGTATGCCTGTGGTGCGAGGCATATTTACGAGATGATGCGGACTTCTGGAAGTATGAAAGCTCAGTGGATATCAAGTCATTTCGTGCCCGAATGGCAAAGACAATTCTGGAGGATGCGAAATATTTCATTGAAGAGTCTTAACTTGTTCCATATCTTATAAACGAATGCTGTTAAGTTGCTCGTGTTATTGAACTTCAAGTCTGTTGTGGACTTGTTTTCCAAATTATTTAGAATGTTGTATCGACATTACTTGCTGGTTTCCCGTGCGTTTTGGGACGAATATGGTGGGTTGTAAAAACGTTTGGTCGTGTGTACTTCAATCGTAGCCAATTGCCTTATCAAACATTCCCATTCAAGTGGCAAGGCCAGATGAGGGTAGCATTGAATAAGAAGTGGATGAGGTCCAAGTGTCCCATTCACATGAAATTGAAGTGGAATAAAATACCAAAGACCATAAATGCATAGATTCCACTGCCATCCATTACACCATTTATAGACATTACTTCCGACAGTACCCAAAATGTACAGCATTTAATAAGCAAAGAATCTATGGAATACCTCGACATACCATAAACAGAACAGGAGGGAATATAACGAAGTGCATTAATGCTTAGATTCCATTGCCATCCATTCACACATATATAGACATTCATTACAAAAGCGGGATTTCAGTCTGTCCCCAAACACTTTAAAACCAGTAGCCACGGTTAACAAATCCAAACATTTAAACAAAAAGAAACCCCCAAAAAGATCTAAATCCAGGGTTTGAACACTATTTCAGGACGGAACCATTTTCTAGGAGAGCATCCATTGTAAAATTTGATTCACGCCTTTCCCAATCAACTAAGGGAAATCCATCTAGTGATCTTCATATTAATGTTTCGAGACTTGTTTAAAATACTACTGGCCTTCTGGAGCTGCAAAAACAAATGGATGGCAGTAGAAACAATATTGGTGTACTTACCAGCGGGCATGGAATCGGACCACCGCCGATTTCATGAAGAAATCGAAGAAACCCCCCTCCGTCCGACTCGTCATTCTTCATGTAACACCCGAGAAAAAACAAATTCAAATTGTTTTGAACTACGTCATGACTTGATCCCTTCACAGGGTACATAGGCAGCTTGGAACTAATTTCTAAGTTCAGTCACAAAATAAATCACAAAATAAATCACAAATTAAATCACAAATTAAATTACAAATTAAATCACAAGATCAATCGCAAGGACGACAGGAGGAGTTGGAACTAATTTAAACTAGACTAATTAGGACACGGAAATGTTACGAGCGATAAGCCGAACTCGTAACAAGTTTAAGGTAAAGATTCCGAACTGGAGATGACCCGAGGAGTCGAGCTAACACGTAGAGGGTAGAAAACCAATAGAGAAAAGAAGAAAAACCCGACGGACCACGCGGACCGCCGAACCGGCCGGTCCGGCCGGCCAGCGCCCGCCGCGCGCCGCCGCGCGGCCACCGCGCGGAAGGCGGAGTCGCGTCTCCATGCCTGGCCACGCGTGCTCCGCGCGGGCAAAGCCATAGGTGCGCGTCACCAGCGCGCCAGAGGTGCAGAAGGTGTAAACTTTCCTTCTATGGCGATTTTCTTGCCAAAAATCCGTCCCCTATCGAGGGCAAGCGGATCGAAGCATTGGGGAAGGTCATAAGAGCAGCATTGGGCGCCTCCTTCCCCATATTTTCAGAAAACTAAACCCTAAACACTCCCAATCTTCCTCTCCAAGACAAAACTCTTCCGAACTCACTTTCCGGAGAGTATTCCGGCGACGACAAGGCAAACGGGACAAAGCCCTACCCTCTAGAACCTTAGTAAGTAGTATTACAGTGTTTGAATTGTCCATAAGCTTTAACAAACTCGAAATCTAACCCTTTTCCTTTGCTACGATTTCACGTCGGAAAACGAACAAAAAGCGATTGGAGAAGTTGGCCATTCGTCGCGGCCCTAGGACGTCCGAAAACCCATTCCAGCGACCCTATTCTCTAACTAAGTAAGTTAAGACCTTACTCACCAATTTTTGTGGTTTATTGTTGTTTAAAACTTAAGATCTAGACCCGTAACAAAAATCGGTTTTCAAAAACCCTATTTTCGTCCAATTTCAAAAACTCGCCTAAAACTCGACCTTCGGGAATTCAAACCGAAAACTTTTCAACATAGATTTTGTTCCTAAGACTTTAATCTACCTTGTGTCCAAATGTCAGCCATTGACATTAAGATTTGCTATTCCAAATCGCGCCGTAAACTTTCTGTGAGAAACCGAACGTTTAAAACTGTTGACAGATTTACTTACTCGACTTGATGCATGTTTTTTTACCCGTTTTTAGAATGATTCAACTTTGCATTTCTAAATAAAAGTTGTAGATAATTGTGTCTAGATTATGCATATAAAATTTCATGAATTTTGGAGTTCATTTGATATATCAAAATGGCCGATTCTCAGAACTGTTTTAAACCACCTTTTGAGTCCGCGCGTGTACAGCGTGTTGTGGTCGTTTTTTGAGCATCTAAAATTCATTATTTCCAAAATCTTATAATATGAAAGTTGTTCATTAATGTGTTGTGTATCTCCTGTAAAAATTTCGGATCAATTGACTTTGAAATGAATTTTTAATCAGCGTCGCACGAACCTGTGACGAAATCAGTTTTTGAGACAGAAATTATCTTTTGTAAAGAACTCAAATTTAACTCACTTCGAAACCTTATTTCCAAACCTTACAACATGAAAGTTGTTCGTGTGTGTGTGTTTTCGAGCTATTGTGCAAATTTCAGAATTTTTGGTGTAAAGATGAATTTTTAATTAAGAAAGGCGTAAACTGTGTCGAATCGGATTTTTCGAACTTGAGAAAACTCGAACTATGAAACGCGATATCGAATATTTTGACAACATTGAAATACGAACTTTCGAAAAATCCCGTTCACTAGGCTGAGCCGATCTTCATGCTAACATTATCTTTGAGACTGCCTCGTTAGTGGTCTCCTTACTATCTGAGATTGCCTCGTTAGTGATTTCGCGCGCTGTGTTTTGGACTGCCTCGTTAGTGGTCCTAGTGTCTTTTGAGACTGCCTCGTTAGTGGTCTCCCATTATTGTGGATTGCCTCGTTAGTGGTCCTACGTTTGAGATTGCCTCGTTAGTGATCTCCCGGTATGGTGTCATCTTCTTAGTTTGCGGGATAAAATATAAAAGACTTGTGTGAGTGTTTAATTATGCTTAAATCTTATTTACCATATTTTTAAATTACGTTCTTAAATTATGCTTTTAAATTACGCTTTTAAATTAAGTCCTCTAATTATGTATTCTCGTCCTGAATAATTTTAATAATATTTTCCGCTGCGAATGAAATATGAATTTTTAAATTAATGCATGAAAAGCGTAATCTTTAGTTTAAACAAATGTAACCCCTTAAATTGTTAGTTAGGGATTAACTTACTCGGTATATTTTTATACTGATAAACCGTTGTCATTTTTCTTTTACAGAGTATGTCGAGTTACGCATGCACTTGGGGGGAAATATTTATGAACATTTTAAATTTCTGCATCGCATTACTATTTTTACCGGGTCTGTTAAACCCGAGGTTTTGGCCGTGTTGGCCGTGATTACTTTTCCACTGCATTTACTCTATTTTCGCGCATGATGATTATTACTTCCGTATTTTGACTTAAGTATTATTAAATTCTGGACTCAGTGTTGAAATGTTTTTAAATCTTTTACGTACCCATAAGCCTTGCATTTCCTTAGTAAGCTCGGGAAGCCGTGTCTTGCTAGGGAGATGTGGCGGTGACATCCCGGCCTGGGTTATCAAATCCGGGGTGTTACAAGTTGGTATCAGAGCCCTGAAAATTTTTAAAGCTACTACTATTATTTTAAACCATTATTTTAAACCCAAGTATTATTTCTTAAATTTATTATTTTTGACTACTAGTATTATTCTTAGCCCAAAAGCTTATTTTACGTAGCCCAATATCTTAGCCAAAGAAATATTAAATTTTTGGTCCACTATAGAGGCCCAACTTTTATTCCTACCCATGTAGTAGATTTATTTTAAATAAATGGATAAATTAAAATTTTTAATGGGGAAAGGGGGACTTGCACTTGCATGTTGCATATAGATTCGTGCATGACTAATCTTGCCTAAAACATATTCTAACCTTAACCTACCTTGTTAACATTAGATGGCCGCACCAAACGTGAACATGATCAACCTACTAATGAGATTGATTGAAGCATACCTCGAATCCCCTCAAAACGTGAACAACTTCAGACTAAGGGTAGAACAAATGGAGGCTAACCTGGGCCACCTACAATCTGCGCCAAGCACGGCATCAAGATATAACCCAACTCTAAATTCAAATCAACGAACTCCAGACCCGCGAGACAGCTTCGGACCCAGATTGACGACGTAGAGACCCAAGCAGGGGTCTTGGAACATCAACTGCTTCATCTGAAGGATGATCTGCTCCCACATGCCCCGCTCGACCCGGGAGCTCCTCCTGTAGCTAGCCCCGTTGTTGATCCTGTCGCTGCCCCTGCAGCCGTCCAAACTCCAGTTGCTATCGTCGATCCTGCTCCTGCTGCTGGGCTCAATTGGCCAGTAAGCCCAGTGTTCCATGGGCCCCTTGGCACGGGCACCGTCGAGGATTCGAGTGATGAGGATGACCCCATGGAGGACCCGACCACCTATCCTCCCCAGGCTTAGAGATTTTTGCTGCATTATTCCTATTGTTCTCCTTTCTATTTTCCCGAACTATTCTCAGCATTTTGATTCCTATCGCTTGTACCGAATAAAGTTCCCTATTAAGCAATAAGTTCACAATAGGACGGGCAACACTATTGGTGGGGACAACTTTCGGCGAGGGCCGAACGGGAATGTTCAGAACAACAATGGTCAGAATTTCAACCAAGGAGGACGAGTGACACCGTGTCCGAAGTGTGGCAGGCCGCACCTGGTGAGGAGATGTCCTCAGGTGGGCGAATGTTTCCGGTGCGGCCGTATTGGCCATAGGAGGGAGGAATGTTGAACCCGACTCGAGAACATCACAAAGAGAGAAGATTTGGTCACTGGACCCAATGAGCCGTTCAATCAAGGAGGCAGAAACGACAACAATCAGGGATATCGGCCTCCTCCAAACCCGAACCAGCGCCCTCCGAACCAACAACAAAACGTAAATCCGAATCAGAACCAACCGGCCAATCAAGGGAGGCCGATGGGAAGGTTGAACGTGATCAACCAGGCTGACATACCTGCGCAGGGCGATGTGATTGCAGGTACCTTTCATGTCCTAAGTACTCCGCTTAGAGTTTTATTTGATTCCGGAACCAGTTGTTCCATATTATCTTCGAGAGTTATAGCTGAACTAGATCTACCTAAGTGCGAGATGATTAGCTTAGGAATCCAACTGCCTTCGGGAGAAGTAATAGCCTGCTCTAAGCGTTATAACGGAATACCTGTGGTAATAATAAACGTAGAGTTTTTCGCAAACTTGGTAGAGTTTGACGTCAGAGACTTCGACGTTATACTAGGGATGGATTGGCTAACCCGTTATAAGGCCGTGATCGAATGCCAAAAGCAAAAGATCACGCTGTCAAAGAGTAGGGGGAGGAGAGTCATCTTCTACTCCCAACCCCCTAAGAAGTCTAACAAAATAGTCAACGCCCCCAAGTTATGTAGCTTAGTGCGGAAGGGTTACGTGCTATACGCATGCTACATTCACAACCTGGAAGCTGAAGGAGTCAAGGTAGACGACATCCCAGTGGTGAGGGAATACCCAGATGTGTTCCCTGAAGACGTTCCCGGTATGCCACCTAAGAGGGATCTTGAATTCACAATAGACCTCATTCCAGGGACGGAGCCTGTTTCGAAAGCTCCTTACTGCATGGCGCCACTGGAAATGAAGGAACTAAAGGAGCAACTCGAGGAGTTTCTAGAGAAGGGATACATTAGACCGAGCATGTCCCCATGGGGAGCACCGGTCTTGTTCGTCAAGAAGAAAGACGGAGGGTTACGACTGTGCATCGACTATAGAGGACTCAATCAAGTCACCGTCAAGAACAAGTACCCGTTGCCCCGGATCGAAGATTTGTTCGACCAACTAAAGGGAGCTACGGTATTCTCAAAGATCGACTTACGCTCGGGATATCACCAATTGAGGATCGCAGAAAAGGACATCCCAAAAACGGCATTCAGGACTCGTTACGGGCACTACGAGTTCACGGTGCTATCCTTTGGGCTAACGAACGCCCCAGCAATGTTCATGAATCTCATGAATAACTTATTTCGAGAATTGTTGGATCAATGCGTGGTGGTGTTCATAGATGACATCTTGATCTACTCAAAAAGTGAAGAGGAACATTCCTAGCACTTACACAAAGTGCTAGGGATCTTACGGGTGAACCAACTGTATGGTAAACTATCCAAGTGCGACTTCTGGTTAAGGGAAGTGGCACTTCTCGGGCATATAGTATCCGCCAACGGAGTGGCAGTGGACCCAGCAAAGATCTCGGCAGTGACCGAGTGGGTGCCACCGAAGAATCCAATGGAGATAAGAAGCTTTCTTGGACTGACGGGTTACTATAGGCGATTTGTAAAGGATTTCTCGAAAATCGCCCGCCCGTTGACTCAACTGTTGAAGAAAGGGACGAAGTACGACTGGACCAGCGAGTGCGAAGCCGCATTCCAGGATCTGAAGAAGAGACTTACCACAGCGCCAGTATTGGCATTACCATCAGAGGATGGAGACTTCGAGGTGTACAGTGACGCCTCGAAGGAGGGATTAGGATGCGTACTAATGCAATATCAAAGGGTTATAGCGTACGCATCGCGCCAACTAAAACCACACGAGGAAAACTACCCGACGCACGACCTGGAGTTGGCCGCGGTCGTGTTCGCCTTAAAGATTTGGAGACACTATCTCTATGGGCGAAGGTGTCGAATGTTCACCGACCATAAGAGCCTCAAGTACATATTCACGCAAAAAGAGCTGAATTTGAGGCAGAGGAGATGGTTAGAACTGATTAAGGATTATGACTTGGAGATCGCGTACCACGAAGGAAAGGCCAACGTCGTGGCCGACGCCTTGAGTCGAAAGACTCAACACGTCGCGAACTCACTTGTGATACCAGCCGAATTGTACAAAGATTTGGCGAAATTAAGTCTAGAACTGGTGCGTCCTGGCACGGTAACCGAGGTCGTCAACGCGATGGTAGTGGGACCGACCATATTCGATGAGATACGACACGCTCAACCGGGTGACGAGAAGTTGGAAGAAATAAGGAGGGGCATTGCCGAAGGAAAGGCAATGGATTTCAAAATTCATGAGGACATGGCTCAACAAATCAAGGTCATCCAAGGGAAGATGAAAGCCGCTCAGGACCGGCAAAAGAGTTACGCTGACGTGAGACGGAAAGACTTGGAATTTCAAGCCGGCGATATAGTCATGCTGAAGGTATCACTGTAACACCCCGGTTTTTGGTCACCCAGGTCGGGATGTCACCGCCACACCTCCCTAGCAAGACACGGTTTCTCCGAGCTTGCTAAAGAGATGCAAGGCTATGGTTTTTCAGTATTTAAAACATTCAAACAGCCCATTCATATATAATTTTAAAATAATACATCAAAGTTGCAGCGGAAAAATAATAATTACATATATGTATCGCAGCGGAATTTAAATATAGGGCCAACATGGCCTAATCACGGGTTAACAGGCCCGTTCATGCAAGATCTAGTCTAATACAAAAATTCAAAATAATATATCATCCCAAGCTTCCCGTGTATGCATATGACGATGCATAATTCTCAACTCTGGAAGAAAAAGAAAAAGAAAATATGGTTTTGGTCAGCACTACGTGCTGAGTAAGTTAACACATACACAACTATGGGGTTTCAAAGCCATTATTTAATATTTAAAGAAAACATGTGCACGACACCACATAATTTAATTTATTATCTAACAACAATTCAAACGACAGAGACTTCATAAGATCATAAATATAATTTGCAAAGCAATATAATTTATAGGACATAATTTGAAAGCATAATCCAAAAAGAACAATTTTCGAGTCTCCTAGTTTCATATCTCATGTCTCATGTTTCAAGTTTCAAGTTTATGTTTCAATTGCCACTCGGCAAGCTTTATATTTCAATTGCCTTTCGGCAAGCAGGATATTTCAATTGCCTTTCGGCAAGCAAGATATTTCAATTGCCATTCGGCAAGCAAGATATTTCAATTGCCTTTCGGCAAGCAGGATATTTCAATTGCCTTTCGGCAAGCAGGATATTTCAATTGCCTTTCGGCAAGCATCGTATTTCATGTGTATTTTATTTTAAAGGAATTCCCAATCATTTAAACCTTAAAGGCTAATTTCTCAAGTTTAGTAAGTTTCTCAAAATATACTATTTCAGGACGCTATCCGCTCCGATATCATTCAAAATCTTTTTCAACAAGATTTTTCAAGATTTGACTCGGTCAACCATCGTTTACTCTTAAATTCGTCTAAATTCAGATTTAATTCCAAAAATTCCGAAATTTCACTACTGACTAAGAAACGTCGAGACGAACAACTTTCGTGTTTTAACTTTTTCAATCCGAGATACCTAAATATGTCAAAAACGTCAATTTTCGCATAAGAACAAATCTGTCCGAATTTTATATATCACAGTTTAAAGATTTCAGATTCTACCATAGCAAATCAACTCCAAATTTAATGAAATTTTATAGAGACCATCTTAAGACGTTTATCTACAACTTTCATGTTCGGCAAAAGATCTAAATCGGCCTAGAACCTTAGTCAAAAACGTGATCAAGATCATTCCTAAGTTCTGTCCAAGATTTCAAGATCTAGATTTAACCAGCTCGGTTTCAATGGGTTTTCGCATATCAAATCAATTCCAAAAATTCTCAAAACTTTACAGTAGCTAGATCTAAGTCTTAGGAACGTTTTTTGTGTTTTAAGTTTTTCCGTTTGAGTTCGTTTTAAGGTTCGGAAAAATTCAACAAATCTGTTGCGCCGATAGAAAGTAAGAATTGACAGATTTACGGTTTCTTGATAATCTTTTAGTTTTGAATGTTTTAATTCATCCCAAAACCATGTAAGAGTTAACTTACAGTGTTTATGAACGTCGGGGATGTCTAGTTCGGAGGCGTGGCTTCCAGATCACCGTTTCTCCTCTCCGTTCGTCGGGTTCTACGATCTAGATTCGATACGGGGTGTAGAAAGAAAAGAACCGAAGTTAGAATCCTTTTTCGGATTGAAACGTGAAAAGATTTATTGGACTAGAGCTTACCACAACGTTTGGAGACCTTGGATTTTCGTCCAAAGCTGCTGCCTCCATTTGGTGCTTTCCGTCGACTCCGAATTTAGGGTTTCGAACGTATAGAAGATTGTAGGGTTTTGTAAACTTGTTTGGGGCTCCCAAGGGGCTTATTTATAGAATTCTCAATCCCTAGGGCGTCCACGACCGACCTAAAGGTCTGGAGTCGAGAGATGTTCAACCGAAAGTCGAAAAATCCGCGTTCAGGCGAGAGATTCACGCAACAAACGAATCTGTGGGGTGGCGCGGCCGTGGCGCGCTGAACCACCTTCACCGCGCGGCCACCGCGCCGACTTCGTCTGGACTTCGGTCCGGGCGGGTCGTGCGATCCGTCGTGCTTTTCCGCCTCTCTTTCGGGTTTCTATCCCTCTATGCTCCCGAATTCCGATTTCCGGGGTATATTCGGGTTCATACTTTCTCTCTAATTTTATTCTCAGTCTAATTGGATGTTTTGGACTCGAATACTCGAGTTCATTAGTGTCGGGTTTTGGTGTACCATTTATCCATCCTTTTTGTTGAATTAAATTCCTTTAATTCCTTTTTAAGTAAAAATCTCATTTCTCATTTCCTTATCTTTATTTATTTCTTTTATTTGCTGGATTTGTTTATTTATTTATAGTATTTATTTTATTTATTATTTATTTATTTAATTATTGTTTTATTTTATGTTGGAAAATTCTCGGGTATTACAGTCTACCCTCCTTAAGAATCAACTTCGTCCTCGAAGTTGTGTTTCGGCTTTTCTCGTCTCGTGCTAAGGTCTTGTGTTTGTTTTATTATGTTGTGACTGAACTTAGAATTAAAACTTCTAAGCTGCCTACGTACCCAGTAAAGGGATCAAGCCATAACGTAGTTCAAAAATTTATTTGGGATACATATTGCCGAGCCAAACTCAAAATAATGCAACTACTTTATTACGGGGTATCACATCCTCTCCCCCTTAGGACTCCAGTTATGTCCCCATAACTGCCTATTCAGTATTCACGAGAGGTTTCGGGTTTTGGTCTTTATTCTGATGGTACTGGTGCCGTTGGTTGTTGCCACCCTGACCGTCTGGGTTTCGTGATTGCTTAAGTCGAGTAGTCACATCCTCTCTCTTGTCGATATTCTCTTTCCGGGTCCGGCAATCACGCAGCTGATGACCACGTCGACCACATCGAAGGCATGCTCCAGGCTGAGGGCATCCTCTCGCATAATGCGGTTTACCACACTTTGGACATGGTGACGCATAGTCACAATGGTTGAAGACTATCCCCTTTTTCTCCCCATTGTCATTTTGATGTTGTCCTTTCGAGTTTCCATCGGAATGGTCCTTATCCACCTTGTGTTCTCCTTGTGGTCCTTGGTTAGCCTCATCTACCGATTTCCGTTTCAGTCCTTGGACTCGTGCAACCGCTACCGCACGATCATAAACCGTCTGCAGGTTCGTGAATTGTCCTACTGCGAGTATCTCCCGGATACTAAGGTTCAGACCCATCTCGAATTTCTGAGCCTTGTCAGAGTCGGTTGGTACTATCCTCGTAGCAAATCGTACCAATTCCTTAAACCGGGTGTAATACTCCTGCACCGTCCGTCCCTCTTGCTTCAGTGATAAAAACTCTTCGTACATTGCCGCCTTGGTGCTCATGGGGTAGAATCGGTCCCTTAGATCCTCCTTAAGTTTAGTCCACGAATAAGCTTCTTCAGCTTCCTCTAAATTCCTCTGGAGGTCTTGCCACCACTCATCGGCTTCGCCTCCTAAGTAGTAGGTTGCTACTCGTGTCCTTGCCTTGTCAGGACATTTGATAGCATCCAAGAGCTTATCAAATGTACGGATCCACACCTCTAGTTTGGCGGGATCCTCCTGCCCATCATAACGTGGTGGTTGATAGGGATTCACCAACGCTAGATAGTTGGTTTGGGCTACGGGCGGAGTTACTGCTGCAGGTGTCCTATGCACCTCCGCATTTCCTAATGCTACTAGGAATCCCTCTATCGTTTTTAAACGTGCTTCCATATTATTGGGCGCTTGAGGCACTTGCTCTCCTAGGTTCTGAGGACTTTCACTGTTGTTGGGCGTGTTGGACAGGTTAGCGTCAGTGCCGTTTGGACTCACCTTCCTTGGTTTCTTCCTAGGCGCCATTTTCTGTTATAACGTGTATAGATTAGCTTATCTTTGTTTAGATAGATCGCTAGAACAAGACGTTTCATAAATTTCTAATTTCAAATTTTCGGATTTGTTGTTTGGAAATCCAAACAAGATTTTTGGAATAAGGAGTGTTTTAATAAAATTTGATGTTTTTTTTTATTGTCCCACATGAGGAAGTTTTCTAGTTCGTACCAGGATAGGAGTGGCTAAAGCCGAGATTTGTTATGCTTAGGCGTGCGCTTAGATGAACGCGATCTAGAACTACGGCAAGATCAGCCTCTAGTGAGCGTTTCTAATTCGATGTCAAGCGTCTAAATGATCTAGTGCAAGCAAAAGATCTAACTTAGAACATATCGCTTCTAGGTTCTCTAAGGTATAGAAAAAAAATGTGATATGCACATGCAGATGATGATTTCCCCCCAAAAATAATTCATGCACTATATATTTTTTCCCTTGGGTTTTAAAATAGAAATTCATTTCCATGGAAATAATGCTTTAAAAATTTAAAAATAATAGTTAAAATTCTTGGACCTCTATATTGGGTCAAAATAATTATCATTTGGGCTAAAAAATAATTTGGGCTAGGACACTTTCAAAATAATAATTTGGCTTCAATAATAATTCAAAAATAATAATGGTTTAAAAATAATAGTTTAAAAATAATAATAATAATAGGTTTAAAAATACTAATTTAAAAATAAGCCGGGCTTTGATACCAACTTTGGTATCAGATATTTTCTTTAAAATAAATAGCTTTAAAATAGTCTGGGCTCTGATACCACCTTGTAACACCCCGGTTTTTGGTCACCCAGGTCGGGATGTCACCGCCACACCTCCCTAGCAAGACACGGTTTCTCCGAGCTTGCTAAAGAGATGCAAGGTTATGGTTTTTCAGTATTTAAAACATTCAAACAGCCCATTCATATATAATTTTAAAATAATACATCAAAGTTGCAGCGGAAAAATAATAATTACATATATGTATCGCAGCGGAATTTAAATATAGGGCCAACATGGCCTAATCACGGGTTAACAGGCCCGTTCATGCAAGATCTAGTCTAATACAAAAATTCAAAATAATATATCATCCCAAGCTTCCCGTGTATGCATATGACGATGCATAATTCTCAAATCTGGAAGAAAAAGAAAAAGAAAATATGGTTTTGGTCAGCACTACGTGCTGAGTAAGTTAACACATACACAACTATGGGGTTTCAAAGCCATTATTTAATATTTAAAGAAAACATGTGCACGACACCACATAATTTAATTTATTATCTAACAACAATTCAAACGACAGAGACTTCATAAGATCATAAATATAATTTGCAAAGCAATATAATTTATAGGACATAATTTGAAAGCATAATCCAAAAAGAACAATTTTCGAGTCTCCTAGTTTCATATCTCATGTCTCATGTTTCAAGTTTCAAGTTTATGTTTCAATTGCCACTCGACAAGCTTTATATTTCAATTGCCTTTCGGCAAGCAGGATATTTCAATTGCCTTTCGGCAAGCAAGATATTTCAATTGCCTTTCGGCAAGCAGGATATTTCAATTGCCTTTCGGCAAGCAGGATATTTCAATTGCCTTTCGGCAAGCAGGATATTTCAATTGCCTTTCGGCAAGCATCGTATTTCATGTGTATTTTATTTTAAAGGAATTCCCAATCATTTAAACCTTAAAAGCTAATTTCTCAAGTTTAGTAAGTTTCTCAAAGGGTCTGTTTGGAAGACAGCATATTGATCAGCATATAGCATATTGGAAGAGCATATTGTCTCACAGTTCTCTCTCCGAATCTGCTATCTGCTAGCGGATCCGCTGACTCCCAAACATCCCCAAAATATACTATTTCAGGACGCTATCCGCTCCGATATCATTCAAAATCTTTTTCAACAAGATTTTTCAAGATTTGACTCGGTCAACCATCGTTTACTCTTAAATTCGTCTAAATTCAGATTTAATTCCAAAAATTTCGAAATTTCACTACTGACTCAGAAACGTCGAGACGAACAACTTTCGTGTTTTAACTTTTTCAATCCGAGATACCCAAATATGTCAAAAACGTCAATTTTCGCATAAGAACAAATCTGTCCGAATTTTATATATCACAGTTTAAAGATTTCAGATTCTACCATAGCAAATCAACTTCAAATTTAATGAAATTTTACAGAGACCATCTTAAGACGTTTATCTACAACTTTCATGTTCGGCAAAAGATCTAAATCGGCCTAGAACCCTAGTCAAAAACGTGATCAAGATCATTCCTAAGTTCTGTCCAAGATTTCAAGATCTAGATTTAACCAGCTCGGTTTCAATGGGTTTTCGCATATCAAATCAATTCTAAAAATTCTCAAAAATTTACAGTAGCTAGATCTAAGTCTTAGGAACATTTTTTGTGTTTTAAGTTTTTCCGTTTGAATTCGTTTTAAGGTTTGGAAAAATTTAACAAATCTGTTGCGCCGATAGAAAGTAAGAATTGACAGATTTACGGTTTCTTGATAATCTTTTAGTTTTGAATGTTTTAATTCATCCCAAAACCATGTAAGAGTTAACTTACAGTGTTTATGAACGTCGGGGATGTCTAGTTCGGAGGCGTGGCTTCCAGATCACCGTTTCTCCTCTCCGTTCGTCGGGTTCTACGATCTAGATTCGATACGGGGTGTAGAAAGAAAAGAACCGAAGTTAGAATCCGTTTTCGGATTGAAACGTGAAAAGATTTATTGGACTAGAGCTTACCACAACGTTTGGAGACCTTGGATTTTCGTCCAAAGCTGCTGCCTCCGTTTGTAGGGTTTCGAACGTATAGAAGATTGTAGGGTTTTGTAAACTTGTTTGGGGCTCCCAAGGGGCTTATTTATAGAATTCTCAATCCCTAGGGCGTCCACAACCGACCTAAAGGTCTGGAGTCGAGAGATGTTCAACCGAAAGTCGAAAAATCCGCGTTCGGGCGAGAGATTCACGCAACAAACGAATCTGTGGGGTGGCGCGGCCGTGGCGCGCTGAACCACCTTCACCGCGCGGCCACCGCGCCGACTTCGCCTGGACTTCGGTCCGGGCGGGTCGTGCGATCCGTCGTGCTTTTCCGCCTCTCTTTCGGGTTTCTATCCCTCTATGCTCCCGAATTCCGATTTCCGGGGTATATTCGGGTTCATACTTTCTCTCTAATTTTATTCTCAGTCTAATTGGATGTTTTGGACTCGAATACTCGAGTTCATTAGTGTCGGGTTTTGGTGTACCATTTATCCATCCTTTTTGTTGAATTAAATTCCTTTAATTCCTTTTTAAGTAAAAATCTCATTTCTCATTTCCTTATCTTTATTTATTTCTTTTATTTGCTGGATTTGTTTATTTATTTATAGTATTTATTTTATTTATTATTTATTTATTTAATTATTATTTTATTTTATGTTGGAAAATTCTCGGGTATTACAATCACCAATGAAGGGGGTGATGCGCTTCGGCAAACGAGGAAAACTGAGTCCACGGTACAAAGGACCATATGAAATCCTGGAAAGAGTGAGAAATCTCGCGTATCGGCTAGCGTTGCCACCCCAATTTGCTCGAGTTCACGACGTATTCCACGTCTCCCAATTAAAGAAGTATGTGCACGATCCGACCCATGTACTCCAACCGGAAGAAATTGAATTTGAGGATGACTTGAGTTACGAGGAAGTTCTGGTGCGAGTACTCGACACGAAGGAAAGAGTAACGAGGAATAAGACCGTGAGAATGGTCAAGGTCCTTTGTTCCAACCACGAGACGGAAACGGCAACGTGGGAGTTGGAGGCCGACATGAAACAACGTTACCCTACCCTCTTCCAAGATGAACCGGCCACAGTTATGGGGACATAATTGTATTCTTAAGGGGGGGAGGATGTAACACCCGAGAAAAAACAAATTCAAATTGTTTTGAACTACGTCATGACTTGATCCCTTCACAGGGTACGTAGGGACACGGAAATGTTACGAGCGATAAGCCGAACTCGTAACAAGTTTAAGGTAAAGATTCCGAACCGGAGATGACCCGAGGAGTCGAGCTAACACGTAGATGGTAGAAAACCGATAGAGAAAAGAAGAAAAAACCCGACGGACCACGCGGACCGCCAAACCGGCCAGTCCGGCCGGCCCGCGCGCGCCGCGCACCGCCGCGCGGCCACCGCGCGGAAGGCGGAGTCGCGTCTCCAGGCCTGGCCACGCGTGCTCCGCGCAGGCAAAGCCATAGGTGCGCGTCACCAGCGCGCCAGAGGTGCAGAAGGTGTAAACTTTCCTTCTATGGCGATTTTCTTGCCAAAAATCCGTCCCCTATCGAGGGAAAGTGGATCAAGGCATTGGGGAAGGTCATAAGAGCAGCATTGGGCGCCCCCTTCCCCATATTTTCAGAAAACTAAACCCTAAACACTCTCAATCTTTCTCTCCAAGTCAAAACTCCTCCGAACTCACTTTCCGGCGAGTATTCCGGCGACGACAAGGCAAACGGGACGAAGCCCTACCCTCTAGAACCTTGGTAAGTAGTATTAAAGTGTTTGAATCATCCATAAGCTTTAACAAACTCGAAATCTAACCCTTTTCCTTTGCTACGATTTCACGTCGGAAAACGAACAAAAAGCGATCGGAGAAGTTGGCCGTTCGTCGCGACCCTAGGACGTCCGGAAACCCATTCCAGCGACCCTATTCTCTAACTAAGTAAGTTAAGACCTTACTCACCAATTTTTGTGGTTTATTGTTGTTTAAAACTTAAGATCTAGACCCGTAACAAAAATCGGTTTTCAAAAACCCTATTTTCGTCCAATTTCAAAAACTCGCCTAAAACTCGACCTTCGGGAATTCAAACCGAAAACTTTTCAACATAAATTTTGTTCCTAAGACTTTAATCTACTTTGTGTCCAAATTTCAGCCATTGACATTAAGATTTGCTATTCCAAATCGCGCCGTAAACTTTCTGTGACAAACCCAACGTTTAAAACTGTTGACAGATTTACTTACTCGACTTGATGCATGTTTTTCACCCATTTTTAGAATGATTCAACTTTGCATTTCTAAACATAAGTTGTAGATAATTGTGTTTAGATTATGCATATAAAATTTCATGAATCTTGGAGTGCATTTGATATGTCAAAAAGGCCGATTTTCAGAACTGTTTTAAACCACCTTTTGAGTTCACGCGTGTACAGCGTGTTGTGGTCGATTTTTGAGCATCTAAAATTCATTATTTCCAAAATCTTAAAATATGAAAGTTGTTCATTAATGTGTTGTGTATCGCCTGTAGAAATTTCGGATCAATTGGCTTTGAAATGAATTTTTAATCGGCGTCGCACGAACCTGTGACGAAATCAGTTTTTGAGAGAAATTATCTTTTGTAAAGAACTCAAATTTTGACTCACTTCGAAACCTTATTTCCAAAACCTACAACTTGAAAGTTGTTCGTGTGTGTGTTTTCGAGCTACTGTGTAAATTTCAGAATTTTTGGTGTAAAGATGAATTTTTAATTAAGAAAGGCGTAAACTGCGTCCAATCGAATTTTTCGAACTTGAGAAAACTCGAACTATGAAACGCGATATCGAATATTTTGATAACATTGAAATACGAACTTTCGAAAAATCTCGTTCACTAGGCTGAGCCGATCTTCATGCTAACATTATCTTTGAGACTGCCTCGTTAGTGGTCTCCTTACTATCTGAGATTGCCTCGTTAGTTATCTCGCGCGCTGTGTTTTGGACTGCCTCGTTAGTGGTCCTACTATCTTTTGAGATTGCCTCGTTAGTGGTCTCCCATTATTGTGGACTGCCTCGTTAGTGGTCCTACGTTTGAGATTGCCTCGTTAGTGATCTCCCGGTATGGTGTCCTCTTCTTAGTTTGCGGGATAAAATATAAAAGACTTGTGTGAGTGTTTAATTATGCTTAAATCTTATTTACCATGTTTTTAAATTATGCATTTAAATTACGTTCTTAAATTATGCTTTTAAATTACGCTTTTAAATTAAGTCCTCTAATTATGTATTCTCGTCCTGAATAATTTTAATCATGTTTTCCGCTGCGAATAAAATATGGATTTTTAAATTAATACATGAAAAGCGTAATCTTTAGTTTAAACACATGTAACCCCTTAAATTTTTAGTTAGGGATTAACTTACTCGGTATATTTTTATACTGATAAACCGTTGTCATTTTTCTTTTACAGAGTATATCGAGTGACGCATGCACTTGGGGGGAAATATTTATGAACATTTTAAATTTCTGCATCGCATTACTGAAACTTTTGACGAGTTTCATTAACACGAGTAATTCTCTGAAATATCAGGTTTGGATTTATTAAATGAAAAGGGTTATGATGTAGGGAAGGGGTTTAAGGATATGTTATGATTTCCCTTTTTATTACTCATGTGGGGTGTTTCAATCTCAAACGACGCTGTGGTCCTCCCCGCCATGAAACTTTTGACAAATATCACGGTGCAACCGGGATTGACCTTCAGTCTGTCACCCTGAAAGTCCCTGGTATCTGCACCATGATACTTCTCATAATTTAATGTCACGAAAGCACCTGCCATGAAGCTTTTGAACATCTTCCCACTGTATGAGTATTTTCCCAAAATATTGTGTTTTTATTTACTCGTGTCAAGAAACTGTGCTCCCGAAAGCGCACGGAGTCAAAAATTGCAGTAATTTATAGTAAGTACCGGATCGTTCACTGGAGGATGTGCGATGGAAGCAGGGCCCACGTCGTTTACTAAGATTTTCCACTCGGTTACTCGTTTCAAGTTTTGCAAGGGTTTCTAACAACTACTTGACATAAATTAAACCAGATCATGAAAGCAGTAAAAATTATTCTACAAAGCATGGTAAACTAGATCGAAGAAAGCAATTAAATCTATACTACGAAAGCAATATAAAATTATGCTACACTATCTAGAAAGCAGATTTAAATATGACAGAAGGGACAGGGAGGAAATAATAAGGATTGGACAAGATTCAGATGAAACACAATTAAACTTCCATTTTTATACACAGATCTTAGCTTGGGATAATCCTCTAGTTAGCTAACTCTCATGCTTTCTACGCCATGTTCCCTTTAACAGACAGGTACTTACGGTGAGAATTTACATGCTCTTAAGACCTCAATTTCTAAGATACCACAGACTCACAACTGCCCTCACATGGCCATGTTAAGGCGTATTATTCATCTGTGGTGGATAAGCAACACCTAACACATCATTAGTTGACATGCCAAGTACTCCTATCATTCCCCCATGTCACACCCAAAGTTTCAAATCAAGCCTCAAACCATTCCATAACTCTCAAACCTTTTAACAGATGGACAACCCCTAATTCTTCCGAATGACCTCTATGAAAGCATTTAAAGGAAAGCAGTAAAGAAAGCTGTAAAGAAAGCATTTAAATCTATCACTCGGAATCGTTAAAAACGTCTCTTTCCGTTAGTATAAAAGAGCCCCTGATCTTGGTGACCAGATGCAGATCAAGAACCCCCGAGATATCAATAAGCCACAGGGCTTACAACATCTGGGTAGTTATGAGATACAAACTAAATGAAACAAATCCATAAATGAACCTATTCCGGATGTACTCACTCAAGACTCAATTTTAGACTTTGGCAGAAGAAGATAGTAGTCGAAGGAATACTCAACCACACCTTAGAAATTCACCAAGGCCTATATGTTGTTCCTCTAATATTATTTATCACATCTCATCTACACCCAAGTGGATATTGACTTAATGCGATATCTAATATCAGATTTCCAACACACAGCAATTTTGAGAAGCAAATGAATATCTGAAAATCATTCCCTAAACAGGTACTAAACTCTCAATTAAAACACAGATCCTTTCAGTCTAGATGAGACCTAATCGCTGACTCTGCTTCTAAGCTCTCAAAATCAACCCCCAGTGGAATATGAATTAGTCATAACTGTTGAATTTATCCCTTACTCAGATCCGGATCTTATAAAGGAATTTTTGTTAGAAGTTTATTATGTGGCATCTGATTTAAATCAAGACTTCTGTGTCCAAGGGGAAGGATCCCCAAAATAATGATATGCCCGGAACATCTACATAATAGTATCATGCATACAAGTATATGAAAAGGAAAATAAGGTCCCCCAAAATATATGGTGGGGTTAGACAGAATGCGATACACAAAGGTGGATTAGCCTGAGATGAGAAGAAATCGGCTAAAAGGGGTGCCAGAGATAGTTGGGGTTTTCCGAACTGCAAACATCTGCTGTCCGGTTCCCAATTTTCCCAGAGAATTGATTTTAGACAAAAAGAATTCCAAACAACGGTGACCGCCGTCATTGAGTTTTCTTTTGTCTATGAGTGGAAGAAAAACCCACATATTTCTTGCTGTAATATTTCTCAAATGATATTGGTCGACATTATTTGATAGTATTGCAACTTGAATTCAGGTTGAGAAATTAAGATAAGGAAAATTAAAACTGTATCTGATTAGAAATTGGCTGAGTGACTAATCGAAACTCTTAGTGAAGAGAACGCTCGCCGAAGCTTCCACCAACCACTAACCAGATCATGCAAAATAACAGATAATGATTGACACACAGAAGATGGGTTAGTCGATATCCCTGTGAAGAGACCTTTCACCAACATTAAGCTATGTGTCTCTCATTGTCTGTTCATACACACAATGAAAGGGAAAACTTGAAAATAAGAAAATATTTTGGTATTCTGTGGGTGTTAAGCACACAATATGTGGACACTAGTGGGTTGAAATGTGTAATGGATAAAAGTCAGATGAATTGGGCCTAGGCCCAATACATCCATGCAACTTACACAAATCATGGAAGAAAAATATTTTTGGAGTTTTCAAAATAGAAGGGATAGTTCAATTCGAATTACTGGGGTAATTCGAATTGAGAATGCATGAAGGATGAAGTAGTACTTTACCCAATTGATCATTGCCAGAAATTGGAACATCATCTAATTCGAATTATTGACCAATTCGAATTAATTCGAATTAGACAACTCGAATTGGCGAAATCCTTTTCTTGCTCAAATTGACTAAGGCATTTACCTCAAGGGGAAGGTGAATTCGAATTGTCCAGCAATTCAAATTAATTCGAATTGGACAATTTGAATTGGCAAGAGATGGGAAATAAACTAAGGCATGAATGGGTGGTATGCAATACAATGTGGTTTTCCTTGCCAATTCGAATTGTGTGAACCAATTCGAATTAATTCGAATTAGAGAATTCGAATTGGTTGGAAACCACATGAAGGAAATTTTTGGTTGTGCAATTCGAATTTCTTAGGCAATTCGAGATAATTCGAATTGCCTCAATTCAAATTACACATTTTCGAACAATAACAATTTTTGTTCTCACAAGTATGGGTTAAGTGTACACTGTGCTGTAATGATGGGTTTAGATTTACCAAATCCCTCATCTCACATCAATGTCACTTCACAGCCACCCTAGTGAAGTTTTCAAGAAATAAACAAACACATGTCCAGTGGGTATTGGCAGGATTCAAACCCTATTTCTACAAACAAAGGATCAAAGATCAAAGAACCCAAAACATCTAGTTATCTAAGAACTACATGAATAAACTAAGAACACTCAAGTTATCTAAGGAAGCATAAAATAAAAATAAAGGCAGGAAAATAAGGCATAAAGATAAATACTAACAAACCTTAAAACATCTAAAACCTAAGAACACTTATTTGAAGCTCTAAGGCACAAAATCAAACCAACAACCCACCAAACATGCATTTATTAAGTTTGAATGTCAACTAGGACATAATAAATGTAACCTAGTTGAAACAAACAAGCAAGCTAAGCATTTATTTCTAAAGAAAGCATTAAAGAGTGCCAAAACACATGAATAACACCATTTCTGGAAATTTTTCTTGTATTGACACTTTGAAAGCAAAATAGAGAACCCAAAACCATCATTAGCTTGAAGGTAGGGTTTATTCTAACTAGAAAGCATGTAAAAATCTGGAAATGGCTACTCTAAGGGTTACACACACTGCTTCTACACTATACTAAGATCAAAGCATGTAAAAACTACACTACTTGCAAGGAAAAATAAACTAAACTAAACTAAACTACCTACCTAACCCTTAAGGGGTGTGGAACCTCCTGCCGTTCTTTTTGTCCCAGCTGCTTTTTGGTTAAAAATTCTTGATCCCCTTGCTCTGTGGTGGAGGTCTGCTTTTATAGATAAATTTTGAAACCCTAGGCCCACCAATGTTGTGCTCATGCTCCATAGCTTCAATGAGTGAAGTTCGAATTATCTAATTCGAATTGTGAGATTTCTTCCTTGAGCTGGAAATGTGGCCTTCAGTTGTCAATTCGAATTGTTGTGAGGAATTCGAATTGGTCTTTTCTCGAATTGGATGAGGGTTTCTGCTTGGCTTCCTTGCATCTGTTGGCAATTCGAATTGTTTGTGCCAGTTCGAATTAATTCGAATTGGACAATTCGAATTGCATCTTCTTTTTGCCTTTGGGTTTCTTCTCTCTTCATTCCCTAATTCGAATTATTCAAGCCAATTCGAATTAGCTCTTCTGCATCCCTTCCCAACACTTAACCATTTCTTGTTCTCTTCAGCAATTCGAATTGTGTGCAATTCGAATTAATTCGAATTGCATAATTCGAATTGCGCTTCAACACTTGACCAAATTTTAGTTGTGGGATTTTCAATCTTTTTCCCATCTTTTTGGATTTTTGTGGGCTATATTATTCTTTTGCCCATCTTTTCATTCCTTTTTCTTTTCTTTTTCCTTTTCTCATGTTTTTGGATTTTTCTAACACAAATACAATTTAAAATTGCACATTTTGTGTCTTTTTATTACCGGCTCGATGTTTTTACAAACTAGCATTAATCTGTTAAATTTAACTGCTTTCTTATTACAATAAGATGGAAACACGATCAAAATGTCCATCTCAGACACGGAAATGGATTGTAAATAATGATCAATTTTGGCCATTATCAACATCCTCACATTTAATACTGATCGTCCCCGAGCAGTCAGAGTCAGTGCTCCTAGGAGCTTGGACTCTGCATATTCAATCCATTTGCGTGGCCTCAGAAATTTCATTCTTCTTATATTGGGATAAGACAATCAAAATTACAAGTATTAAACTCTCTTGGTTGCAGTGTTTAATGGAATGATACTTCTCACTTGCATGAACACATAAACCCATCATTATTGTTAATTCTTCTTGAATAGGTGTTTAGAAAAATTCATTGGCTTACTTCTTGAATTCAAGCATGACATGATCATTGAGTAATAGAAACAGAGCCTCACATATAGTAGAATCGGAAAGTTCACTCACTCTCAAGATTGGCTTTTATCATCAACGCTCAAAATCCAATTCAATTAAATTCTCCTATAAGCTTGCAACTGGACCAACTCGCCACCGGCTCATTTCCTCAAATCGAGATCCCGAGGTCTTATTCAAGGTTATAACGGGGCATACGGTTGTAACATTTGGTAGGAAAGTGTAACACCCAGGATTTGATAACCCAGGCCGAGGTGTCACCGCCGCATCCCCCTAGCAAGACACGGCTTCCCGAGCTTGCTAAGGAAACGCAAGGCTTGTGGGTATGTAAAAGATTTAAAACATTTCAAGATATAGTCCGGAAATTTATAATACTTAGTACGATAGTAGAAATTATCACGTGCGGAAAATAAATAAAGTAAGTGCAGCGGAAAGTAAAATCACGGCCAACATGGCCAAATCCTCGGGTTTAACAGACCCGGTAAAAACAGTACGATGCAGAAATTTAAAATGTCCATTATGATTTCCCCCAAGTGCATATGCAATGCGTCACTCGACGTACTCTGAAAAAAAGAAATGACAACGGTTGTCAGTATAAAAATATACTGAGTAAGTTAATCCCTAACTACAAATAAAAGGGGTTACAAGTGTTTAAACTAAAGATTTCGCTTACCGTACGAGAATTTAAAAATACATGATTTATTAGCAGCGGAAAGTCATGATTAAAGAACTTAATTTAAAAAGCGAAATTTAAAGCATAATTTAAGATGCGTAAATTTTAAATGCATAATTAAAGACAGGATAAATACGATTTAAGCATAATGAAACACTCACACGAGTCTTTTCCTTTTCATCCCGTAAACTAAGAAGAGGACACCATACCGGGAGATCACTAACGAGGCAATCTCAACATAGGACCACTAACGAGGCAGTCCAAACAATGGGAGACCACTAACGAGGCAGTCTCAAAGATAGTAGGACCACTAACGAGGCGATCCAAAAAGATAGTAGGACCACTAACGAGGCGATCCACAAATACAGCGCGCGAGATCACTAACGAGGCAATCTCAGATAGTAAGGAGACCACTAACGAGGCAGTCTCAAAGATAATGATAGTATGAAGATCGGCTCAGCCTAGTGAACGGGATTTTTCGAAAGTTCGTATTTCAAAGTTATCAAAGGATCGATATCGCGTTTTCATAGTTCGAGTTTTCTCAAGTTCGAAAAATCCTATTCGAGGCAGTTCACGCCTTTCTTAATTTAAAATTCGTCTTTCCTCCAAAAATTCTGAAACTTGGCCAGTAATTCAAAAACACACACACGAACAACTTTCATGTTTTAAGTTTTTGGAAATAAGGTTCCGAAGTGAGTTGAAATTTGAGTTTATTGCAAGGAATAATTCATATCTTAAAAACTGTTTTCGTCACAGGTTCGTGTAATGCCGATTAAAAATTCATTTCAAAACCAATCGATGTGAAATTTTTACAGTAACTACACGACACATTAAGGAACAACTTTCATGTTTTAAGTTTTTGGAAATAATGAATTCTTGGTACTCAAAAATCGAGTGCAACTCACTGCATACTCATGGCCCTTAAAACGAATTCAAAACAGTTCTAAAAACTTGGCCGTTTGACATATCAAATGAACACCAAAATTCGGGAAATTTTGTAGGCATAATCTAGACACAATTATCTACAACTTTTGTTTAGAAATGCAAAGTTAAATCATTCGAAAAATGGGTGAAAAACATGCATCAAGTTGAATGAAGGAATCTGTCACAGATTTGAATCGTTCGGTTTGATACAGAAAGTTCATGGCGAATATTGGGATAGCAAAACTTAATGTCAATGGCTGAAATTTGGCCACAAGATAGATAAAGGTGTTAGGAACAACTTTTATGTTGAAAAGTTTTCGGTTTGAATTCCCGAAGGTCGAGTTTTTGGCGAGTCTTTAAAATTGGACGAAAATAGGGTTTTTGAAAACCGATTTTTGTTACAAGCCTATATCTCGAGATTTAAACAACAAACAACCACGAAAATTTGTGAGTAAGGTGTTAACTTACTTAGAATGATGATAGGGTCGCTGGATTTGGTTTCCGGATGTCCTAGGGTCACGACGAACGGCCAACTTCTCCGATCGCTTTTTGTTCGTTTTCCGACGTGAAATCGTAGTAAGGAAATAGTGTTAGAATTCGAGTTTCGGAGACTCATGGACTGATGGAACGATATATTAAGACTTACCAAGGTTCTATGAAGCCGTGGCTCAGTCCCGTTCACCTCGTCGTCGCCGGAAAGTTCGCCGGAAAGCTTCGTCGGGAGGGTTTGGCTTGGAGAGGGAGTTTGTAAGTATGGTGGGGATGAGTTTTCTGTGGGATTAGGGTTTTGAGGCTCCCCAGCCGCCCCTAAGCCTTCCTTAAGGCTGGGATTTGGTTTCCCTCGAAGGGAGTTGTAATTTCGGCAAGAAAATCACCCCCGAATGGAAAGATTACACCTTCAGCCCCTCTGGCGCGGAGGTGGCGCACACCCACCCCTATGGTCGCGCGGAGCACGCGCGCCAGGCTTGGCGTCGCGACGCCCTTGGCCGCGCGGTGGCCGCGCGGCGGCGCGCGGACAGCGCGGGCCGGCCGGACCGGCCGGTTCGGCTCCGCGTGTTCCGTCGGGTCTTCCCTCGCTTCCCCCTATCGGTTTTCTACGTGTTAGCTCGATTCCCTGGGGCGTCTTCGTTGCGGAATCTTCTCCTTAATCTTGTTACGAGTCCGGCTTATCGCTCGCAACATTCCCGGGTCCTACTTAGCCTAGTCTAAATTGGTTTCAACATCTCCTATCGTCCTTGTGATCTAATTCGTGATGTATTTTGTGATTTATTTCGTGACTGAACTTAGAAATCAGTTCCAAGCTGCCTACGTACCCTGTGAAGGGATCAAGTCATGACGTAGTTCAAAACAATTTGAATTTGTTTTTCCTCGGGTGTTACATCCTCCCCCCCTTAAGAATACAGTTATGTCCCCATAACTGTGGTCGGGTCGTCTTGGAAGAGGGTAGGGTAACGTTGCCTCATGTCGGCTTCCAATTCCCAGGTTGCCGTCTCCGTCTCGTGGTTGGACCACAGGACCTTGACCATCTTTACAGTTTTATTCCTTGTCACCCTTTCCTTGTAGTCGAGTATTTGCACCGGGGTTTCTTCATAGGTCAAGTCATCATCCAATTCGATTACGTCCGGTTGGAGTACATGCGACGTGTCGGGCACATACTTCTTTAGCTGGGAAACGTGAAACACGTTATGGACGCGTGCTAGTTGAGGCGGCAGCGCCAGCCGGTACGCCAGGTTCCCTACTCTCTCTAGGATCTCATATGGCCCTATGTATCGTGGGCTCAGTTTCCCCCGCTTGCCAAAGCGCATTACGCCCTTCATTGGCGAGACCTTCAGCATGACCTTGTCACCGACTTGAAATTCCAAGTCCTGCCGTCTCACGTCCGCATAACTCTTTTGCCGATCCTGAGCGGCTCTCATCTTCCCCTGGATATCCTTAACTTGCTGAGCCATGTCCTCCACCAGTTGTGGCCCTACTGTCATTACTCGATCGTTCTCTTCCCAGCTCAATGGGCTCCGGCATCTTCGTCCATACAGTGCCTCGAAGGGCGCCATGCCGATGCTCGCATGGTAACTGTTGTTATAGGAGAACTCGATCAAGGGTAAATGGTGCTCCCAACTTCCCTTGAATTCCAACACACAAGCCCTCAACATGTCCTCCAGCGTCTGTATAGTTCGCTCCGTCTGTCCATCCGTCATAGGGTGGAACGCCGTACTCATCTTTATCTGCGTCCCCAGAGCTTCTTGCAGCTTGGTCCAAAACTGGGAGACGAATCTGCTGTCCCTATCCGAGATGATGTCATGCGGCACCCCGTGCCGGCGTACCACATTGTCTATGTATGCCCTTGCTAGTTGGTCCATTGTCCACGTGTCCTTCATCGGGATGAAAATGGCGGCCTTCGTTAACCTATCCACGATCACCCAAATCTTATTCATTCCTTTTGGCGATCGTGGCAACCCTGAAACAAAATCCATGGAGATGCTATCCCACTTCCAGCTTGGGATCTCCAATGGTTGCATTAATCATAAGGGCTTTTGCCGTACTGCCTTGATCTTCTGGCAGGTAAGGCACCTTGCCACGAATTCGGCCACCTCTCTCTTCATGTTCGGCCACCAATAATTTTTCTTCAAGTCCTTATACAGCTTATCCCCTCCGGGGTGGACCGAGTAGGGGGTGCTATGGCCTTCCTCCATCACCTTCTTCTTCAGATCTGCGGACTTCCGCGGTATACACCATCTTCCCCTGAAGCGGATGCTCCCGTCCTCGTGAATCTGGAAATCTACTGCCTTTCCTTCGGCAATGCTTCTCCTTATTTCCTCCATCTGTTCGTCACTCGACTGGGCGAGTCGTATTTCTTCGAATACGGTAGGGCTTACTACCATCGCGTTGACGACCTCGGTTACCGTACCGGGCTGCACCAGTTCCAGGCTTAGTTTCGCCAAATCTCTGTACAATTCGGCCGGTATCACCAGTGAGTTCGTGACATGTTGCGCCTTCCGACTCAAGGCGTCGGCCACGACGTTGGCCTTGCCCTCGTGATACGCGACTTCTAGGTCGTAATCTTTGATCAATTCCAACCATCTCCTCTGCCTCAAGTTCAGCTCTCTTTGCGTGAATATGTACTTGAGGCGCTTATGGTCGGTAAACATCCGACACTTCCGCCCATAGAGATAGTGTCTCCAGATTTTCAGGGCGAACACGACCGCGGCCAGTTCCAGGTCGTGCGTCGGGTAGTTTTGCTCGTGCGGTTTCAGCTGTCGTGATGCGTACGCTATGACCTTTTGATCCTGCATCAGTACGCATCCCAGTCCTTCTCTCGAGGCGTCGCTATACACCTCGAAGTCTCCATCCTCTGATGGTAACGCCAACACCGGCGCCGTGGTAAGTCGTTTCTTCAGCTCCTGGAATGCGGCTTCGCACTCGCCAGTCCAGTCATACTTCACCCCCTTCTTCAGCAGTTGGGTCTATGGGCGGGCGATTTTGGAGAAATCTTGGACAAATCGCCTGTAGTAGCCCGCCAGTCCGAGAAAGCTTCTTATCTCTGTTGGGCTCTTCGGGGGTACCCACTCGGTTACAGCCGAGATTTTCGCCGGGTCTACCGCCACTCCGCTGGCGGATACGATATGCCCAAGGAATGTTACCTCCCTCAGCCAGAAGTCGCATTTGGACAACTTCCCATATAGCTGATTTTCTCGGAGGATCCGCAGCACTTTATGTAAGTGCTTGGAATGTTCTTTCTCGTCCCTTGAGTAGACCAAGATGTCGTCTATGAATACCACTACGCATTGATCTAACAGTCCTCGGAACACGTTGTTCATGAGGTTCATGAACATCGCCGGGGCATTCGTCAGTCCGAATGACAGGACTGTGAATTCGTAGTGTCCGTAGCGAGTCCTGAACGCTGTCTTCGGGATGTCCTTCTCAGCAATTCGCAGCTGATGATATCCCGATCGCAGGTCGATCTTGGAGAACACAGTAGCTCCCTTCAGCTGGTCAAACAGATCCTCGATTCTGGGCAACGGATACTTGTTCTTGATAGTGACTTGATTAAGTTCCCTATAGTCAATACACAGTCTCAGACTCCCATCCTTCTTTTTGACGAATAAGACCGGTGCTCCCCATGGAGACGTACTCGGTCGGATATATCCCTTTTCCAGCAATTCTTCGAGCTGTTCCTTTAGCTCCTTCATCTCCGGCGGTGCCATGCGGTAAGGAGCCTTTGATACAGGTTCCGTTCCCGGGATAAGATCTATGGTGAACTCGAGATCCCTCTCAGGGGGCATGCCAGGAACGTCCTCTGGGAACACATCCGGGTACTCTCTCACCACCGGAATGTTGTCTATCTTTACCCCTTCAGCCTCGAGGTTGTGAACGTAGCATGCGTATAGCGCGTGGCCCTTACGCATTAGGCTACCTAACTCTAGGACGTTGATTAACTTGTTAGATTTCTTAGGGGGTTGAGAGTAGAAGATGACTCTTTTCCCCCTACTTTTTGACAGCGTGATCTTTTGCTTTTGGCATTCGATCTCGGCCTTATACCGGGTTAGCCAATCCATTCCTAGTATGACGTCAAAGTCCCTGACGTTGAACTCTACCAAGTTTGCGAAAAACTCTACGTTCTTTATCACTATAGGTATTCCATTGTAGCGTTTAGAGCATGCTATTACTTCTCCAGAGGGCAGTTGGATGCCTAAGCTAATTATCTCGCACTTAGGTAGATCTAGTTCAGTTACGACTCTCGAAGATACAATCGAGCAACTGGCTCCGGAATCAAATAAGACTCTAAGTGGAGTACTTAGGACATGGAAAGTACCTGCCATCACGTCACCCTGCGCGGGTATGTCAGCCTGGTTGATCACGTTCAACCTCCCCATCGGCCTCCCTTGATTGGCTGGCTGGTTTTGATTTGGGTTTGCATTTTGCGGCTGGTTCGGAGGGCGTTGGTTCGGATTCGGAGGAGGCCGATATCCTTGATTGTTGCCATTCCTACCTCCCTGGTTGAACGGCTCGTTAGGTCCAATGACCAAGTCTTCTCTTTTCGTGATGTTCTCGAGTCGGGTTCGACATTCCTCCCTCCGATGGCCAATTCGGCCGCACCGGAAGCACTCGCCCATCTTGGTTGACATTCCGACCATTGTTGTTCTGAGCATTCCCGTTCGGCCCTCGCCGAAAGTTGTCCCCGCCAGTAGTGTTGCTTGTCCGGTTATCCCTGTTCCTCTTGTCTGGGCCTTGCGCCCCTCGGCTAGATTCCCCAGCAGCCTTCCTCTTTAGCTGTTGCACTCGTGCTACTGCTACTGCACGATCGTAGACGGATTGCAGGTCCGGGTAGTTAACTCCAGTGATCACCTCTCGAATCGACAAGTTCAAACCCATTTCGAACTTTTGCGCCTTCTCCCCGTCAGTAGGTACCATCCTGGGCGCAAATCTCACCAATTCCTTAAACCGTGCATAGTATTCTTGAACAGATTTCTCTCCCTGCTTCAGGGATGAGAACTCCTCGTACAGTGCTGCCTTAGTACTCATCGGGTAGAAGCGCTCCCGGAGTAACTCCATGAACTCGTTCCACGAGTAAGGTTCATCATCCTCCGCCAGCTTCCCTTGGGTAGCCTGCCACCAGTCGTCGGCCTCGCCACCCAGATAGTACGAGGCCACGTGGACCTTCTCCCCCTCCGGGCATCTTACCGCCTTTAGCAATTTGTCGAAGGTTCTCAACCATTCTTCCAACTTAGCGGGGTCTTCCTCCCCGACGTAGTAAGGTGGTCGGTAGGGGTTCACCGCAGCCAAGTAGTTGATCCTCGCTTCTGGTGGTGGCGCCGCGGCAGCTCCACCCTGGTTAACGTAAGCATTACCCAGTGCGATTAGTAATTCTTCCATATTTCTCAATCGCACTTCCGCAGGGTTAGGCATTGGTCCTGCCGGGTTTGGCATCTCCGCGTCAGGTGCCTGCTCATTGGGTTGCCCCGGCGTGCCGTGGGTGTTGGGGGTGGCAGGGAAGGGCCTTGGTCGTCCTCGAGGTGCCATCCTGTTACAACCGAGGAAGGTGTAAAGTTCAGGGAGATTCGATAAAGTGGAAAAAAAAGTCTTGCTGAATTGTATGGTGCTTATCAGGAGTATTTGCATTTATTTATTCAGTCGTTTAGGGTTTAGGGTCTGAGGTACTTGTCGTTTTGTTATGCAGAAATAGATGCGTTGTTTGTCTGTCGGCGCTTTGTTAAGATATAAAGAGGGTGTATAAAATAAGTGTTTGTGACTTTATTGCTCAGTAGAAGTTTTTGTTTCGATACAAGCGACAAGTAGCAAAGATCCTGAAAATAGTTTTGGGAAAATAGAAAAGGAGAACAATGGGAATAATGCATCAAAAATCTCTAATCCTGCGAAGGGTAGGTGGTCGGGTCCTCCATGGGGTCATCCTCATCACTTGATTCCTCGATGGTGCCCGTGCCAAGGGGCCCATGGAACACTGGGCTGGCTGGCCAACTGGGCCCAGCAACAGGAGCAGGATCAACGAATGCAACTGGGGTTTGGACGGCTGCAGGGACAGCGACAGGGTCAATAACGAGGCTAGTGACAGGAGGAGTTCCTGGGTTGAGTGGGGCAGGTGGAAGCAGATCATCCTTCAGGTGATGCAGTTGATGTCCCAAGACCCCTGCTTGGGTCTCTACGTCGTCAATCTGGGTCCGAAGCTCAGTCTCGCGGGTCTGGAGTTCGTTGATTTGGACTTGGAGTTGGGTTATATCTTGGTGTCCTGCTTGGCCCAGATTAGTTAGGTGGCCCAAGTTAGCTTCCATTTGCTCTACCCTTAGTCTGAAGTTGTTCACGTTTTGAGGAGATTCGAGGTATGCTTCAATCAACCTCATTAGTAGGTTGATCATGTTCACGTTTGGGGAAGCCATCTAGTGTTAACAAGGTAGGTTAGAGTTAGATGTTTTTCAGGCAAAGTTAAGATATGCACAATTTAAATCTACATGCAACATGCAAGTGCGAGTCCCTTCCCCCCATAAAATTTAGTTTAATATAAATTGCTAAAGGTTGGGCCTCTATAGTGGGCCAAAATTTAATATTTCTTGGGCTAAGATTTGGGCTATGTAAAAAGGATTATAGATTTTTGGGCTAAAAATAGTACTAGTAGTCAAATAAATAATTTTAAAAGAAATAACACTTGGGCTTAAAAATATTGGTTTAAAATAATAGTAGTAGCTTTAAAAATTTAACCTGGCTCTGATACCAACTTGTAACACCCCGGATATGATAACCCAGGCCGAGGTGTCACCGCCGCATCCCCCTAGCAAGACACGGCTTCCCGAGCTTGCTAAGGAAACGCAAGGCTTGTGGGTATGTAAAAGATTTAAAACATTTCAAGATATAGTCCGGAAATTTATAATACTTAGTACGATAGTAGAAATTATCACGTGCGGAAAATAAATAAAGTAAGTGCAGCGGAAAGTAAAATCACGGCCAACATGGCCAAATCCTCGGGTTTAACAGACCCGGTAAAAACAGTACGATGCAGAAATTTAAAATGTCCATTATGATTTCCCCCAAGTGCATATGCAATGCGTCACTCGACGTACTCTGAAAAAAAGAAATGACAACGGTTGTCAGTATAAAAATATACTGAGTAAGTTAATCCCTAACTACAAATAAAAGGGGTTACAAGTGTTTAAACTAAAGATTTCGCTTACCGTACGAGAATTTAAAAATACATGATTTATTAGCAGCGGAAAGTCATGATTAAAGAACTTAATTTAAAAAGCGAAATTTAAAGCATAATTTAAGATGCGTAAATTTTAAATGCATAATTAAAGACAGGATAAATACGATTTAAGCATAATGAAACACTCACACGAGTCTTTTACTTTTCATCCCGTAAACTAAGAAGAGGACACCATACCGGGAGATCACTAACGAGGCAATCTCAACATAGGACCACTAACGAGGCAGTCCAAACAATGGGAGACCACTAACGAGGCAGTCTCAAAGATAGTAGGACCACTAACGAGGCGATCCAAAAAGATAGTAGGACCACTAACGAGGCGATCCACAAATACAGCGCGCGAGATCACTAACGAGGCAATCTCAGATAGTAAGGAGACCACTAACGAGGCAGTCTCAAAGATAATGATAGTATGAAGATCGGCTCAGCCTAGTGAACGGGATTTTTCGAAAGTTCGTATTTCAAAGTTATCAAAGGATCGATATCGCGTTTTCATAGTTCGAGTTTTCTCAAGTTCGAAAAATCCTATTCGAGGCAGTTTACGCCTTTCTTAATTTAAAAAATTCGTCTTTCCTCCAAAAATTCTGAAACTTGGCCAGTAATTCAAAAACACACACACGAACAACTTTCATGTTTTAAGTTTTTGGAAATAAGGTTCCGAAGTGAGTTAAAATTTGAGTTTATTGCAAGGAATAATTCATATCTTAAAAACTGTTTTCGTCACAGGTTCGTGTAATGCCGATTAAAAATTCATTTCAAAACCAATCGATGTGAAATTTTTACAGTAACTACACGACACATTAAGGAACAACTTTCATGTTTTAAGTTTTTGGAAATAATGAATTCTTGGTACTCAAAAATCGAGTGCAACTCACTGCATACTCATGGCCCTTAAAACGAATTCAAAACAGTTCTAAAAACTTGGCCGTTTGACATATCAAATGAACACCAAAATTCGGGAAATTTTGTAGGCATAATCTAGACACAATTATCTACAACTTTTGTTTAGAAATGCAAAGTTAAATCATTCGAAAAATGGGTGAAAAACATGCATCAAGTTGAATGAAGGAATCTGTCACAGATTTGAATCGTTCGGTTTGATACAAAAAGTTCATGGCGAAAATTGGGATAGCAAAACTTAATGTCAATGGCTGAAATTTGGCCACAAGATAGATAAAGGTGTTAGGAACAACTTTTATGTTGAAAAGTTTTCGGTTTGAATTCCCGAAGGTCGAGTTTTTGGCGAGTCTTTAAAATTGGACGAAAATAGGGTTTTTGAAAACCGATTTTTGTTACAAGCCTATATCTCGAGATTTAAACAACAAACAACCACGAAAATTTGTGAGTAAGGTGTTAACTTACTTAGAATGATGATAGGGTCGCTGGATTGGGTTTCCGGATGTCCTAGGGTCACGACGAACGGCCAACTTCTCCGATCGCTTTTTGTTCGTTTTCCGACGTGAAATCGTAGTAAGGAAATAGTGTTAGAATTCGAGTTTCGGAGACTCATGGACTGATGGAACGATATATTAAGACTTACCAAGGTTCTATGAAGCCGTGGCTCAGTCCCGTTCACCTCGTCGTCGCCGGAAAGTTCGCCGGAAAGCTTCGTCGGGAGGGTTTGGCTTGGAGAGGGAGTTTGTAAGTATGGTGGGGATGAGTTTTCTGTGGGATTAGGGTTTTGAGGCTCCCCAGCCGCCCCTAAGCCTTCCTTAAGGCTGGGATTTGGTTTCCCTCGAAGGGAGTTGTAATTTCGGCAAGAAAATCACCCCCGAATGGAAAGATTACACCTTCAGCCCCTCTGGCGCGGAGGTGGCGCGCACCCACCCCTATGGTCGCGCGGAGCACGTGCGCCAGGCCTGGCGTCGCGACGCCCTTGGCCGCGCGGTGGCCGCGCGGCGGCGCGCGGACAGCGCGGGCCGGCCGGACCGGCCGGTTCGGCTCCGCGTGTTCCGTCGGGTCTTCCCTCGCTTCCCCCTATCGGTTTTCTACGTGTTAGCTCGATTCCCTGGGGCGTCTTCGTTGCGGAATCTTCTCCTTAATCTTGTTACGAGTCCGGCTTATCGCTCGCAACATTCCCGGGTCCTACTTAGCCTAGTCTAAATTGGTTTCAACATCTCCTATCGTCCTTGTGATCTAATTCGTGATGTATTTTGTGATTTATTTCGTGACTGAACTTAGAAATCAGTTCCAAGCTGCCTACGTACCCTGTGAAGGGATCAAGTCATGACGTAGTTCAAAACAATTTGAATTTGTTTTTCCTCGGGTGTTACAGAAAGGAAAAATATTGGGCTAAAAAGTGACACGACACCATTCCACCATAACTTGGCATTTTTTTTTTAGAATTTATGATCATCGTTATTTCTTTCTTTTGTTTTTCTTTCCTTTTCTATTGCATGACATTAGACTTTGTCTAATTTGCTTTGTCATTTGCAATTTATTCTTGTTGAATAGATCTCAACTTTTTTTTTTTGAATCGGTTTATAGCATACCGATTGACATTTTTGATGATAAAAAATTGCAATGCCTTGATGGGATGGCTCATGTACACTTGGGTTTGATTTTCTTGGTCTTTTTATAAAGTTGGGAATAATATAGTGGTTTCAAAGAAACATTAGGCTTAAAGGCTCAACTTGGTTAATCCTAAAGGGAAAATATTTTTGGGTTTGGAATTCAAACGAAAGCCAAAATTTTGGGTTTTCTAAGTGCCTCGATCATTCGCTCGATTTCGGGAATATGGCATGGTCTTGAATCGGTCCCGATCGCAAGTTCTAGTGTCCTTTAATCGAATTGATTCACACAATCAAAAAAGAAATGAGTAAAAGTGACTCGGCTCAGATCTCACATGGTATGGTTTGATCATGTCATACATTTATTCTCAAATTTAGCCTTTGAAAATTCTTACAGCTTATTCAATCAAATTCTCAACATGAAGATTTGTTTTTCTTTTAAGTGATCATATCATTGGATTTTTATAGCTCAAAACTTCGAGAATTTATATCATGCATATTTTTAATTGTTTTATCCCAATGTAATAGTCTGAAAATTTCATCATCAGCCTAAATTCAACATGTGAATTTAGGTGACAGATTTATGCTCGTTTTATGCCGGTTTGTTTAATTGAAAGCAGTAAAAAGACACTGTGAGCATGCAAGCATGTCACAGCTTGTTTTTGGCGTGACAGTCACTTATTCATCTTGGACTGCCACACATCTTTTTCAAATAATAGAGAACTCAAGACGAAATTCTCTTTTGGAAAGCAGTAATGTACGTCTACCAAAATGCGTCGTACAACCATCATAACAGACAAATCCAAGGTTCGTTATACAGTACACGACCTTAATCACATCTAAACATCAATACAGACGCAGCTGTACACTTGAATAAGTTAGCATCAAAGATCAGTCAAAAGATTACCAAAATACAGTTCCAGTCAATCCAGTCAAAAGTGAATCTTTACAGATTCAGTCCATCAGCATCCTTCCCTTCTATCCCTGGAAAAAGATCCTGGTCCAGTGGACAAAGTTTGTCAGGCTGCAAGGTACGCAGTAATCTCCCATGTCTTCTTCGTCTTCCTCCATTACCCTTGTGCAGTAGACTCTTGGTCCTTGATTACCGAACAGGTCAGGGGTCTCCAGGCTTTCAGCCAGCCATGCGAAGACATTGGTCCCTACATATGTCATCATGAACCTGTTTGTTATGATCCTATTGATCATCGATACCCCCTACTGGACTTGTTCATTATCCACCTTGCTAAGCAGCATGTACCCCCTGACGAAGATTGAGGCCTTGTGGTTGTCCTCAATTCCTTCCTTTAGTAGCTCACAAGCCAGATTTTCGTTTCCTGCTCCGAATGCCTGCAGGGCTGGGATGAGTTTGAGGTTGTAGTTGCCAGCTTCTTCGCACTTGACTAGGAGTGCCTCCTTTTGCAGTTCAACCCTTTGTTCCCACATCTTGACGATGGTAGTCTCCAGTTCACATCTCTTGTAGACAATGGGAAGATCAGCTGCATCCCTGAGTTTGGTACACACTTCTCTGACTCTCCACACTTTCTTGATGCAATCCTCTCCGATGCGGGAGAGAATCTCTCCTAAGAGTTCTACTGGCAGATCCAGTAGTTGGGTCGTCTCCTCTTGATCTTCATTTCGAACTGGGGGAATGATGCCTCTGGAAAGACATGGAGAAATGATTAGGTCTGAAACCCTCAGCCTTATACCTTCAGTCACCTCAAAGTATAGTTCGCTTGTTACCACCTGCCTTACTTGAGGTACACTATGAAGGTCCAAGGGGTCAGATTATCAGATCTATTCTTATTGTAGCAAAAATAAGAAAAGCAAGAGAGATATAAGGATCTTGGATCCTTAAAAATTTTCTTGGACTATAAATAGTCTAAGATGTTTTTGGGTGGTCGAAGGACCAAAAAGAGAGTATTTCGCAGGTTATTGAGCCTACGAAAGGATTTTAATTTTTATCACTTGAGAAGTGATTGAAATCGGGTGAGATAGGGGAGATAAGAGATTAATGATGAAAAGCAAATGCAAGCGACAAATTATGCAATTACTAGTATGTAACAATGGACCATGACTAAAAATAAGAATAAAAATGAAAGTAAAAGTAGACATGCATACATACAAAAGGTGATTTTTGGATTTTTATGGAAGAGTGTTGTCTTGTTTATTTAATGAAATTGGGGGTGTAAGTGGTCCCCCATTTGGATTTTGTTTTGGGAAGTGGGTTTTTAAGGAATATAAACAAAACATTCCTTGTGAACATTCCCCACTTGTCCCAAGTTGACAAAGATCAAACACTTTTAATGCAAAGAACAATCTATCATTTTGTCTTTTTACACATAAATGACTTGCCAAAAGTGTTGAAAAAATTTTGGCATGGTTTCGTCTGTACCATGTGTTCCGTATGTGCAAAAATCAACTTCTAGAGTTGAGTTTGCAAAGTGTGGGCAACATGTACCCGTCAAAAGCATTTATTACCAATTTACTCATATAATATAATACATGCAAACATAAAAACAAGCAAACACAAATGGTCCGTACCTAATGTCATGCATAAATCTTTCCAAAAATCATGCTTCAAAACATGGATTCTTAGACATCATCAACATGCATTGTCAATCATCATCATCAAGCATCTACTGAACAAAACAACATAGTGACTAAGAAACATAATCACAGTGTTACCCCTACTCACATAAGAACACAAAATAAGAGTAAAACATCAAAATACTACTCAACAACAACAAAAACAGAATTTTTGAGGGTTTTGCAACCCCTCTTTTCAAAATAAGGAGCCCTCTCACCACAGAAAACTCGAACCCACCAAAAATGGCAGTTATGACCAAAAGTCCTAAAACTCTAGGTTCTGCCTATTCAGTTTTAACCCATCTCCGAACATGCCTAACCTACTCCGACCATATTCCGACCCTTCCCAACATGAAAAACGAAACACATTCCCTCCCCAACCCCGATTTCACAAGGAATACGAAGGGACACAACTGAAAGCTGTGAAAACCGAGTGCGAAAATGAAAAAGAAACACTTACCCCCTGCTCCCACTCGGATTTGATGACGAAGATGCCATTTCCGACGAGTTTGAACGGAGGAAAGGTCGAGACGAGTGACTGGTTTTGCGAAGGAGAAGGGTTTCGCGAGAGAGAGAACGGGGGATTTTGGGATGTGAAAAGTGAAAGTGAGGGAAATGAGGGGAAAAAGGGGGGTATATAAAGAATTCGGATGGGAAGTTTGAATTATTTCATCAATTCGAATTAATTCGAATTGATGGTTTCTGTGAGAGATGCGAGTTATTCAGGCCAATTCGAATTAATTCGAATTGGCTTGAAAAACAAAGAAACAAAGCAAGTTCGAATTTTTGAGATCAATTCGAATTAATTCGAATTGACTCACAATTCGAACTGCAGGTTGTGAGCAAAAACTGCACAAGATGCCTAAGTGAGCTAATTCGAATTATTGTGGCCAATTCGAATTAATTCGAATTGCTTGAATAACTCGAATTGCTCACTTGCTGAGGAGAATGCCTTTTGTATGCCAATTCGAATTAGTCAGGCAATTCGAATTAATTCGAATTGCTTTATAATTCGAATTGCAATACTTGGCCAAATAAAACCTCCGAAAATTCTGCCTTGGGTGCCAATTCGAATTTGCATGTCAATTCGAATTAATTCGAATTGCCTGCATAATTCGAATTAACTAATCCGAGAGTGAAAATTTCCAAGGCAAAATATCTTATGTGGTTTGTTCCAAGCAATTCGAATTAATTCGTATTTTCTTGAAATGAAAAATAAACCACATTCAAGACTTAGGAAAATTTTTAGGTTTTCAAAAATTTATGTTCATCAAGATGAACTCAATAGCAAACATATCTACACAGAATTAGAATCTAAAACATATTGCTTGCATAAATTAGGTTGGGTTAACAATTTTATTTTATGAATTTATTCTGGATTTTAGATTTCTCTAAATTCCAGAATTAATTTTCATTAAATATAATATTAACCCAACCGGGAACCTGGTTTTTGAAAGCCTCATCTTTCTTTTTGTTGGTTCCTCGAATTCCTGCAAAACAATTATAAGAAAGCATTAGGTTTTCTCCAAATATCAACATCCTCACATTTAGAGTCTTAGTACTCTAAATGTTCAATTGATTTTTGGATACTTTGTCCCAATAAAAATAGGTGGAACAAGTAGTAAATAAGTAAGTAAATATATGTATAATATTTATTGAGCATAAGCCGGTTCTGTTGTCATTTGAGCTTCTTTTTCGGGGTCGAACTGCCCAAGATACTCCTTCAATCTGTGTCCATTCACTACCAGCTCTCCTTTGTCAGTTCGGATCCTGACAGCTCCACTTTCAAACACGTGCACCACTTCGTATGGCCCTTCCCATCTGGATTTAAGCTTTCCGGGGAACAGCTTCAACATAGAATTGAATAACAAGACATTCTGGCCAACATAGAAGTGTTTAGACTTAATACGACGATCGTGTAACTTCTGGGTCCGCTCTTTATAAATCCTCGAGCTCTCATAAGCTTGCGCACGTATTTCCTCAATTTCATTGAGGTCCAACTTGCGCTTACTCTGAGCAACTCGTGAGTCAAAATTGAGCGTTCGTACGGCCCAGTAAGCCTTATGCTCTAGTTCTACGGGCAAATGACAGGCCTTTCCGAAGACGAGTCTGTATGGAGACATCCCAATGGGAGTCTTGAATGCAGTGCGGTATGCCCATAAAGCATCATTGAGCTTACGTGACCAATCTTTGCGAGTTGTCCCCACAGTGGCCTCGAGTATGTGTTTGATTTCGCGGTTTGAGACCTCGACTTGACCACTGGTTTGGGGATGGTAAGGCGTGCCGATCTTGTGGAGAATCCCATTTTTGCTCATAAGATTTGCAAATGCTTTATTAACAAAATGGGTTTCTCCATCTGATATGATCACCCTGGGTACACCAAATCTATTGAAAATGTTATTTTTCAAAAATTTGACGACCTGGTTGCCATCATTGGTTGGCAGTGCAACGGCCTCAACCCACTTGGAAACGTAATCGACAGCTACCAAGATGTAATGGTTCCCATCAGATGTCGGGAATGGCCCCATGAAGTCAATACCCCATACATCGAAAATCTCGAGAGTGAGAATTCCTTGTTGAGGCATCTCATCCTTCTTGGAGATATTCCCTAGTCTTTGGCATCTGTCGCAAGCTTTAACAAACGCTTTGCAATCCTCGTAAATGGTAGGCCAATAAAAACCGCACTCGAGCACTTTATGAGCTGTTCGAGTGGGGCCATGGTGACCTCCATATTCCGACTCATGGCATTTCCTAGCGATTTGATAAGCCTCGTGCTCAGTCACACATCGTCTAATAATCGAATCTGCACAATGCTTGAAGAGATAAGGATCTTCCCAGAAGTAGTTAACTACATCTCGGTTGAACCTTGCTTTGTGGCCCCTGCTTTGAAATGGTGGAGTTATTCCGCATGCTAAAAAGTTAGCAATATCGGAAAACCACGGACAAGCTTGATCATGAAGATGCAAGGCAAACAGTTGCTCGTGCGGAAAATTCTCATTTACTGCTAGCTCATTTTTATCGTTTTCTAGTCGAGACAAATGGTCAGCAGCACCATTGTCTCTGCCTTTTCTATCTTTTATTATAATGTTGAATTCTTGCAACAAAAGTACCCACCTGATTAATCGAGGTTTGGCGTCTTGTTTGCTAAACAAGTATCTCAGCGCAGAGTGATCTGTGTACACTGTGGTTTTCGTACCAATAAGATATTGTCTGAATTTATCAAAAGCAAAAACCACAGCATACATCTCCTTCTCCATGGTGGTGTAGTTAATTTGGGCCTCATTCAGGGCATGACTTGCGTAATGAATTACGCAATGCTTCCCCTCCTTATATTGCCCAAGAACTGCACCCACGGCGAGATCACTTGCATCACACATTACCTCGAATGGCATTGACCAATCGGGTGGTTGCACTATTGGAGCAGAAATCAACATCTCTTTGAGCGTGTCAAAGGCTTGAACACACGCTTCATTTATTACGAAAGGATTTTCTTTACAAAGCAAGTTAGTGAGCGGCTTGGCAATTTTAGAAAAGTCTTTAATGAATCTCCGGTAGAAACCGGCATGCCCTAAGAAACTCCTAACAGCTTTTTTTGAATTAGGCAATGGTAGGTTTGAGATGACTGAGACCCTAGCCCTGTCGACTTCGATACCTGCGCGCGAGATGCGGTGACCTAACACTATTCCTTCGGTGACCATGAAATGGCACTTCTCCCAGTTCAAAACTAGGTTGGTGTCCTCACATCTTTTCAAAATTTGTGCAAGATTAGTCAAACATTCATCAAAAGTATCTCCATACACAGAGAAGTCATCCATGAAAACTTCAATGCATTTTTCGATAAATTCTGAGAAAATTGACATCATGCATCTTTGAAATGTGGCAGGCGCGTTACAAAGTCCAAAAGGCATGCGCCTGTACGCAAAGTTCCATATGGGCAAGTGAATGTGGTCTTGTCGTGATCCTCGCTAGCTATCACAATCTGATTATTGCCAGAGTACCCATCCAAAAAGCAATAGAACTCCCTTCCGGCCAACCGCTCTAGCATCTGATCAATGAATGGCAAGGGGAAATGGTCCTTCCTGGTAGCGGTATTGAGCTTCCGGTAGTCGATGCAAACTCTCCAACCGGTCACTGGACGCGTCGCCACTTCTTCTCCTTGCTCATTAGTCATTACACAGATCCCCCCACGCTTCGGTACGACATGCATTGGGCTAACCCATTTGCTATCAGAGATAGTATAGATGATACCAGCATCTAAGAGCTTGATAACTTCTTTCCTTACCACTTCCTGCATATGGGGGTTCAGACGCCTTTGAGGTTGCCTTGAGGGCTTGTACTCCTCTTCCATTAAAATTCTGTGCATGCAAACAGAGGGGCTTATTCCTTTTATATCAGAAATGGTCCATCCGATTGCATGTACATATTTCTTTAGAATGTCTACCAGAGCTTTTTCTTGTTCTTGTATCAGCTTGGCAGACACAATCACCGGTAATCTTTTATGTTCAGCGAGAAAGACGTACTTAAGATGATCCGGAAGTATTTTAAGTTCAAGCTCTGGTGGGCATTCAACGGAAGGCAGTAATTTGCGAGAAATGGATGGGAGAGAGAGGTCAGATTTACCTTCAGGATCCTGTGTCAGTACAGGATCCACTTCCTCCTCAGCGGTGCTTTCCTCTTCCTCCGGGATGAACTCAACTCCATCGAATTCTTCAAGGTCCCCAGAGATAGGGTCCTCGAAGTGGACAGCGTTGCAGCTCCTTGGTTGCTCCGCACCTTCAAGCTTCAGTACCTGTTTTGAAACTTTGTTTGGCTCATCAGTCACAGAGTTTATGCTCTCATCCTCACTCCTACTTTCTATTACATCAAACATGGAACAAGATCCCTCATTCGGAAACTTCTGCAGCTGTTCCATGTCAAAGGTGATTTCTTTGTCATCGACCCTCAATGTGACTCTTCCAGATTTGGCATCGATCAGTGCACCGCCAGTGGCTAGAATTGGGCGTCCCAGGATAAGTGGCATTTCAGAGTCCTCTTCGATGTCGAGGATGATGAAGTCAACCGGGAAAAGAACTTGACCGGTTCTGACCACCACATCCTTGAGGATTCCTACAGGCTTTGTGATTGATCTGTCTGCAAGCTGCAACTTCATCTTGACTGGTTCAATCTCCCCGAGCCTTAGGCGAATTGCCATGGCTAAGGGCATCACATTGATGCTGGATCCTAGATCACATAACCCCATGCTCACTTTAGCCTTCCCAATCTGTACTGGTAGCGTGCAACATCCAGGGTCTTCTTTCTTTTCGGGCAGTTTCTTCTGGACTATGGCACTGCATGTGCTGTTGAGAACAATCACCTCCTCCTGCTCTACCTGCCTTTTCCCTGAAATCAATTCTTTCAAGAACTTAGCATAGGTGGGCATTTCTGAAATAATTTCCAGAGAGGAATGGTTATCTCTACAGACCTTAACCGTTCTAGAAATTTCTTGAATTTAAGGTCATGTTCCTTATTTTTAAGACGTGCTGGGTATGACACCCTTGGCATGTACTTATTATTGTTTGTTTTTGGTGGTAAAGAGAAGGAAGTTGTACCTTCAACCCTACCCTTTTCAGCTCCCTTTGCAGCTTCAGCCTGCGGAATAGCTGTTTCTGATTTGTCCTCGACCAGTCCAATACCGTCTCCTCCTTCAATCCTTTCATTTTCTTTTTCACCCTCCACTGGATCCTTTTCCTCCTTGGCCGTCTCTTTTCCATGTCCAACAATTCCTTTTAGAGTCTTGCTTCCCCGCAATGTGATTGCTTTACACTGCGGGTTAGCTTCGGTACTGCTTGGAAGTGTTCCTTTCCCCCTGTTCTGTAGTTCCTTGGCCAATTGGGTGACTTGCGTCTCCACATTCTTGATTGATGACTGCAGTTGTTGGTTTATATCCTTCTGGTTGGCTATAAACTCAGTCATCAAGTTCTCCAGACGAGATGGTGGCCTTTGGTTATATTGTTGATTCTGATCAGGTTGGGATTGGAAGTTCTGGAAATTCTGGCCTTGGTTCTGATTAGGCCTCTGTTGGATTTGAGGTTGGAAATTCTGATTCTGATTTTGAAAGTTCTGCACTCTTTGCTGGACGAATCCTTGATTCTGAGGTCTGAAGTTTTGCTGTGGGTTTTGATTTGCGAACTGGTTGGGCTGGTTTGGCTGCAACAAATGCACATTAAGTGCATTGTTGTTGGAATAAGAGAGGTTGGGATGGCGATTTTGGTAGTTCCCAGCATAATTACAACTCTCGGTAGCTATCTGTTGGCATGTATCAGTTGGATGAGGTCCCTGACACAGTCCACAGACAACTCCCGATTGCTGTGTTTGAACTGGGTCTGATGAGGTTCCTGCCTGAGAAGCGTCTATTCCCTTCCCTTTATCCTGGCTCAGCTGTATCGCAGCTACCTGTTCTTGCAATTTTTCAAAATCTGTTTTCCCTTCACTTACAGCAAAGACTTTTCTAGGAGGATCCTCCTTCCTATCATCTGTTTTTAGGATGGATCTGTTGACAGACATTGTCTCAATCTTCTCCCAAGCTTGGTCCATAGGTAAGTGGAGTAAATGTCGTCCGCCAGTAGCGTCTAACATTGTTCTCCATGGATGGGTGAGTCCTCCGTAGAATTTCCTCAATTGCTCCCATGGTGCGTACCCGTGTTGGGGGCATCGCCTGATGAGGCCCAAGAATCTTTCTTTCGCATCATATAATGACTCGTCTGGCTTCATTTTAAAATCTCCAATCTTAGCTCGTCCTTCCTCAATCTTTGATTCTGGAAAATACTTCAGCAAAAAGCTCCTTACCAAGTCTGCCCAAGTGCTCCTCAGATTGATAGGCAATGACTTATACCAGTCCCTGGCACCACTATATAAAGAAAATGGAAACAACATTAGCCTTATAGCATCAGGAGAGACTCCCTGATTTTTGATTGTGTCGCAGAGCTCCAGGAAGGTCTGGAGATGATCATGAGGGTCCTCATGATTTGCACCGCAGAACTGATTGTTTTGCACCAAATTAATGAGTGCCGGTTTGAGCTCGAAATTGCGTGCAGGAAAGTGTGCTCTCCCAGGTCCATCCAGATAGGGCTCTACTATTGGTTGCATGAAGTCTGTCGCTGCTTGCTGCTGTTGTTGATTTCCTTGTTCAGCTTGGTTCTGGTACTGTTGGTGGTAATTGAGAAATTGCTGGAAGTTATGTGGATCTTGTGGGTTGTTGTGAAACTGAGCTGGATTGAAAGCTTGGTTTTGGTATTGTTGGTTTGGTATGTTTTGGTTTTGGTGCAATTGGTTTAAGGGTGGTGGTGGTTGTTGGTGGAATTGCTGGTATTGTTGCTGATTGGGATTTGGTAGATTCTCCTCTTCGTTGGCACGATTAGGATGTTCTACCATTCCTCCGTCAGCTCCATTACCAGGGTTATTTGGTGGTTGGTCTATGGGTAAGATCGGGGGAATGTTCTGGTTATCTGCCATGTCTGATAGATCGCTGCTCGATGTTTCAGGTGAAGTGCGGGTCCGACGCTCCTGCTCTTTCCGTCTTCTGGCTTCTGCCCTCAGTTGGCGAGCGGTCCTTTCTATTTCTAGATCGAACGGTAGCTCCGGCAATGTGTTCTTCCTCCGTTGCATAAGCAGTTGGTATCAAGATTTTGACAGTACCTGTACAATCCCCAAGTTAGTGATGGTTTGATAGTATATACAAAAACTATCTATGAGTAAATCAGGAATGTAATTCTCCTAATAAACGGCGCTGCATCCTCCCCTGCAACGGCGCCATGAAACTTTTGACGAGTTTCATTAACACGAGTAATTCTCTGAAATATCAGGTTTGGATTTATTAAATGAAAAGGGTTATGATGTAGGGAAGGGGTTTAAGGATATGTTATGATTTCCCTTTTTATTACTCATGTGGGGTGTTTCAATCTCAAACGGCGCTGTGGTCCTCCCCGCCATGAAACTTTTGACAAATATCACGGTGCAACCAGGATTGACCTTCAGTCTGTCACCCTGAAAGTCCCTGGTATCTGCACCATGATACTTCTCATAATTTCATGTCACGAAAGCACCTGCCATGAAGCTTTTGAACATCTTCCCACTGTATGAGTATTTTCCCAAAATATTGTGTTTTTATTTACTCGTGTCAAGAAACTGTGCTCCCGAAAGCGCACGGAGTCAAAAATTGCAGTAATTTATAGTAAGTACCGGATCGTTCACTGGAGGATGCGCGATGGAAGCAGGGCCTACGTCGTTTACTAAGATTTTCCACTCGGTTACTCGTTTCAAGTTTTGCAAGGGTTTCTAACAACTACTTGACATAAATTAAACCAGATCATGAAAGCAGTAAAAATTATTCTACAAAGCATGGTAAACTAGATCGAAGAAAGCAATTAAATCTATACTACGAAAGCAATATAAAATTATGCTACACTATCTAGAAAGCAGATTTAAATATGACAAAAGGGACAGGGAGGAAATAATAAGGATTGGACAAGATTCAGATGAAACACAATTAAACTTCCATTTTTATACACAGATCTTAGCTTGGGATAATCCTCTAGTTAGCTAACTCTCATGCTTTCTACGCCATGTTCCCTTTAACAGACAGGTACTTACGGTGAGAATTTACATGCTCTTAAGACCTCAATTTCTAAGATACCACAGACTCACAACTGCCCTCACATGGCCATGTTAAGGCGTATTATTCATCTGTGGTGGATAAGCAACACCTAACACATCATTAGTTGACATGCCAAGTACTCCTATCATTCCCCCATGTCACACCCAAAGTTTCAAATCAAGCCTCAAACCATTCCATAACTCTCAAACCTTTTAACAGATGGACAACCCCTAATTCTTCCGAATGACCTCTATGAAAGCATTTAAAGGAAAGCAGTAAAGAAAGCTGTAAAGAAAGCATTTAAATCTATCACTCGGAATCGTTAAAAATGTCTCTTTCCGTTAGTATAAAAGAGCCCCTGATCTTGGTGACCAGATGCAGATCAAGAACCCCCGAGATATCAATAAGCCACAGGGCTTACAACATCTGGGTAGTTATGAGATACAAACTAAATGAAACAAATCCATAAATGAACCTATTCCGGATGTACTCACTCAAGACTCAATTTTAGACTTTGGCAGAAGAAGATAGTAGTCGAAGGAATACTCAACCACACCTTAGAAATTCACCAAGGCCTATATGTTGTTCCTCTAGTATTATTTATCACATCTCATCTACACCCAAGTGGATATTGACTTAATGCGATATCTAATATCAGATTTCCAACACACAACAATTTTGAGAAGCAAATGAATATCTGAAAATCATTCCCTAAACAGGTACTAAACTCTCAATTAAAACACAGATCCTTTCAGTCTAGATGAGACCTAATCGCTGACTCTGCTTCTAAGCTCTCAAAATCAACCCCCAGTGGAATATGAATTAGTCATAACTGTTGAATTTATCCCTTACTCAGATCCGGATTTTATAAAGGAATTTTTGTTAGAAGTTTATTATGTGGCATCTGATTTAAATCAAGACTTCTGTGTCCAAGGGGAAGGATCCCCAAAATAATGATATGCCCGGAACATCTACATAATAGTATCATGCATACAAGTATATGAAAAGGAAAATAAGGTCCCCCAAAATATATGGTGGGGTTAGACAGAATGCGATACACAAAGGTGGATTAGCCTGAGATGAGAAGAAATCGGCTAAAAGGGGTGCCAGAGATAGTTGGGGTTTTCCGGACTGCAAACATCTGCTGTCCGGTTCCCAATTTTCCCAGAGAATTGATTTTAGACAAAAAGAATTCCAAACAACGGTGACCGCCGTCATTGAGTTTTCTTTGTCTATGAGTGGAAGAAAAACCCACATATTTCTTGCTGTAATATTTCTCAAATGATGTTGGTCGACATTATTTGATAGTATTGCAACTTGAATTCAGGTTGAGAAATTAAGATAAGGAAAATTAAAACTGTATCTGATTAGGAATTGGCTGAGTGACTAATCGAAACTCTTAGTGAAGAGAACACTCGCCGAAGCTTCCACCAACCACTAACCAGATCATGCAAAATAACAGATAATGATTGACACACAGAAGACGGGTTAGTCGATATCCCTGTGAAGAGACCTTTCACCAACATTAATCTATGTGTTTCTCATTGTCTGTTCATACACACAATGAAAGGGAAAACTTGAAAATAAGAAAATATTTTTGGTATTGTGTGGGTGTTAAGCACAAAATATGTGGACACTAGTGGGTTGAAATGTGTAATGGATAGAAATCAGATGAATTGGGCCTAGGCCCAATACATCCATGCAACTTACACAAATCATGGAAGAAAAATATTTTTGGAGTTTTCAAAATAGAAGGGATAGTTCAATTCGAATTACTGGGGTAATTCGAATTGAGAATGCATGAAGGATGAAGTAGTACTTTACCCAATTGATCATTGCCAGAAATTGGAACATCATCTAATTCGAATTATTGACCAATTCGAATTAATTCGAATTGGACAACTCGAATTGGCGAAATCCTTTTCTTGCTCAAATTGACTAAGGCATTTACCTCAAGGGGAAGGTGAATTCGAATTGTCCAGCAATTCGAATTAATTCGAATTGGACAATTTGAATTGGTAAGAGATGGGAAATAAACTAAGGCATGAATGGGTGGTATGCAATACAATGTGGTTTTCCTTGCCAATTCGAATTGTGTGAACCAATTCGAATTAATTCGAATTAGAGAATTCGAATTGGTTGGAAACCACATGAAGGAAATTTTTGGTTGTGCAATTCGAATTTCTTAGGCAATTCGAGATAATTCGAATTGCCTCAATTCAAATTACACATTTTCGAACAATAACAATTTTTGTTCTCACAAGTATGGGTTAAGTGTACACTGTGCTGTAATGATGGGTTTAGATTTACTAAATCCCTCATCTCACATCAATGTCACTTCACAGCCACCCTAGTGAAGTTTTCAAGAAATAAACAAACACATGTCCAGTGGGTATTGGTAGGATTCAAACCCTATTTCTACAAACAAAGGATCAAAGATCAAAGAACCCAAAACATCTAGTTATCTAAGAACTACATGAATAAACTAAGAACACTCAAGTTATCTAAGGAAGCATAAAATAAAAATAAAGGCAGGAAAATAAGGCATAAAGATAAATACTAACAAACCTTAAAACATCTAAAACCTAAGAACACTTATTTGAAGCTCTAAGGCACAAAATCAAACCAACCCACCAAACATGCATTTATTAAGTTTGAATGTCAACTAGGACATAATAAATGTAACCTAGTTGAATCAAACAAGCAAGCTAAGCATTTATTTCTAAAGAAAGCATTAAAGAGTGCCAAAACACATGAATAACACCATTTCTGGAAATTTTTCTTGTATTGACACTTTGAAAGCAAAATAGAGAACCCAAAACCATCATTAGCTTGAAGGTAGGGTTTATTCTAACTAGAAATCATGTAAAAATATGGAAATGGCTACTCTAAGGGTTACACACACTGCTTCTACACTATACTAAGATCAAAGCATGTAAAAACTACACTACTTGCAAGGAAAAATAAACTAAACTAAACTAAACTACCTACCTAACCCTTAAGGGGTGTGGAACCTCCTGCTGTTCTTTTTGTCCCAGCTGCTTTTTGGTTAAAAATTCTTGATCCCCTTGCTCTGTGGTGGAAGGTCTGCTTTTATAGATAAATTTTGAAACCCTAGGCCCACCAATGTTGTGCTCATGCTCCATAGCTTCAATGAGTGAAGTTCGAATTATCTAATTCGAATTAATTCGAATTGTGAGATTTCTTCCTTGAGCTGGAAATGTGGCCTTCAGTTGTCAATTCGAATTGTTGTGAAGAATTCGAATTGGTCTTTTCTCGAATTGGATGAGGGTTTCTGATTGGCTTCCTTGCATCTGTTGGCAATTCGAATTGTTTGTGCCAGCTCGAATTAATTCGGATTGGACAATTCGAATTGCATCTTCTTTTTGCCTTTGGGTTTCTTCTCTCTTCATTCCCTAATTCGAATTATTCAAGCCAATTCGAATTAGCTCTTCTGCATCCCTTCCCAACACTTAACCATTTCTTGTTCTCTTCAGCAATTCGAATTGTGTGCAATTCGAATTAATTCGAATTGCATAATTCGAATTGCGCTTCAACACTTGACTAAATTTCAGTTGTGGGATTTTCAATCTTTTTCCCATCTTTTTGGATTTTTGTGGGCTATATTATTCTTTTGCCCATCTTTTCATTCCTTTTTCTTTTCTTTTTCCTTTTCTCATGTTTTTGGATTTTTCTAACACAAATACAATTTAAAATTGCACATTTTGTGTCTTTTTATTACCGGCTCGATGTTTTTACAAACTAGCATTAATCTGTTAAATTCAACTACTTTCTTATTACAATAAGATGGAAACACGATCAAAATGGTCGTCTCAGACACGAAAATGGATTGTAAATAATGGTCAATTTTGGCCATTACCAATTTACTGTTTTACCGGGTCTGTTAAACCCGAGGTTTTGGCCGTGTTGGCCGTGATTACTTTTCCGCTGCATTTACTCTATTTTCGCGCATGATGATTATTACTTCCGTATTTTGATTAAGTATTATTAAATTCCGGACTCAGTGTTGAAATGTTTTTAAATCTTTTACGTACCCATAAGCCTTGCATTTCCTTAATAAGCTCGGGAAGCCGTGTCTTGCTAGGGAGATGTGGCGGTGACATCCCGGCCTTGGTTATCAAATCCGGGGTGTTACACTTCAAGACCATGAAAGTAACGGCGATTAGAGCCATGGGATCAAGAAGCCCATGACCCCAAGCCCCGCCGGATGGCCACACCCTCTCCGGAGTGCCCTAATTTCTTCCCGGAGCAACTCCAACTCGCGGTTCCGAATGGAGTCCGTCTTCAAGACGTGGTTCACGGTGGCGGCGAGGGTTTGCTCCACCTGCTCGATGCGAGAAAAGATGGCTGGAACTCCGGTAGCAATGTGGAACAACATTGAGTCGGTGGGGATCTCCATCGGTGGAAGAGTGCTTCAAAGGAGGAGGTGGGTTCGATTTTTTTGTGCAATGAGGCGGTGGAAGAGTGCTTGAAAGCAAGGTTGTTAAGATCGGGATCCTATATGAGATCGTTTTTCTCTTTGCAAGATCGGGATCGTAGGATCGAATCGGGATTCTAAGATCTTATGAAATTGCAATAATGGATAAATTCAATTATACATACTAACAAGTAAATGCATTATTTCGTGTGTTTACGAATCTTGCAAGCTAATTAATACAATACAGTACAAAAACATCATAATTTAACATAAAATATTTCCACATCCATACATATTATGTTTTTTTACAAATCATACATAAGAATTACAAGTTCTTAATTTTAAAATTAAAAAAGGAAGTTACTTTGATCCCAAATTATAAAATCCTACAAAAATTTTATACGTTTAATAGGGTATGATCGTAAGATCGTAGAAGCGTTTAAGGGAGTATGACGATAAGATCGTAAGATTCTAAGATCAGGATCGAGATCTTATACAGATCTTACTAATTTTAAGATCCTACAAGGATCAGGATCGTTTTAAAGATGTGTGATCATAAAATCGTAAGATCCTAAGATCAGGATCGGGATCTTAACAACTATGCTTGAAAGAGTGTAATGAAGGGTTTGAGATGAGAATGGGGGTACACGGCCCCTATGTATAGCTGTGGGAAGATTTTTGGGTAAGGGAGAAAGATCATCTGCATCATTTGTCCACTTCAGTACACTTAATTGGGTACCCGCCATTGGGCCTCTGACACGTGTCCAAAATTTCCCTCCAAACTTATTTCTCCAGTGTGTGTCCCCTCTAAAGGGAGCTGTGTGAATCTAAATACTAAATCTTTGCTGCCAAGCAAATAAAATACCATTGACTATATCACAATATGCACTCCGAATACACCCAATCTTTGCATGTACGTACCATATACTTACTCCGTCTTAGTGTAATTGTTACACGCCCCTCCTACACGCACGCCGAGGCAAATTTTCAAACTTCATGTCTTGCCCTATTTTGTACTAGAAATAATGATTTTTTTGTACAAAGAGGACTTATATTTTTCTTGTTCGATAAATGTACAAGATTAGATGACATTAACACAATCTCGCTTCACAAAGTTCATTATTACGTAACTAATTTAGAAATTTGAATCAAAGTTACACACTGAACAGTGTTAAAAATTGATTTCCACAAAAAGAGTGAGCCGAAGGAAATATGATATTTCAAATTTGAAGTAGGAAGGATTCGCATTAACGTGTTCGCAAAAACCAACTCGAGCTGAAGACATACGTACACCCAAATTATGCTCATATACACTGTAATTCCGCTTCTTTGAATTGTAATAAGACATATATGCACCGAAATTACGTTATCATACATCGGAAAAAATATATGAAGTCCTGCTTCGTGTACAATATATGCACCATAATATTCTCCTGTAGTACTATCATAACAGTTTAAATATCCTCAATATACGACTCCAATGTTGTTTGCCGCACACTGCACCGTAACTTACCAACAGCATAGTTACATAACATTTTTGATCCAAATATGGTGGGTGAAACTTTTGACAATTTCCGTCCCACGAGCTTTTGCTAAAATTATACCAGGTTAGATTTATTACAAGAAAAGAGTTATGATTCACGGGAAAGGGTTTAGGGATACATCAAGATTATTAGTCTTTTTATTACTCAAGTGTGGTGCTTTAATTTCAAATGGCGCTGTGGTCCTCCCTGTCATGAAATGTTGACAAATCTCATGGCATAGCGGGGATAGGTTGACCTTCAGCCTGTCACACTGAGGATCCCCGGCAAGTATGCCATGATACTTCTCATCCATTCTTGCCATGAGAGTTCCTGCCATGAAACTTTTGGCAAGTTCCCACTACATGAGCATTTTCCGAAAAATCATGGTCCTGGTTTAGGTTTTATTAATGAAACCAATTTATGATGGCGGAGTTGTGATTAGGGATATATTTATAAGTAGTCATGTTTTTATTGCTCGTGTTTAAGAAACTGTGGCCCGAAAGCGCACAGTGTCAAAAATTGCAGTAATTTATAGTAAGACCGGATCGTTCACTGGAGGATGTGCGATAGAAGCAGGTCCCACGTCGTTTTACTAGATTTTCCATTCGTATTGCTCAATAGGTTTGAAAGGCGATTAGTAACTACTGACATGAATGTAAATTGGATCTAGAAAGCAGTTAAATTAATCTACAAAGCAGATAAATCTATTCTAGAAAGCGGATAAGAATTATTCTAGGGATGCAGTAAATATTATCTACGAAAGCAGGGGAAAAGGAGCATTGTGCCAACCGTGAAGTTGAGTCACAATGTGGACAGAAAGGACAGGAAGAAAAGAATGAAAATTGGACAAGGGTGAGATACAGCAATATTAAACTTCCATTTTCATACGCAGATCGTTGTTTGGGATAATTCTTTCAGATAGCTAATTCTCATGCTCTCAATAGGCTTTCCCTTTAACAGACAGGTACTTGCAATATGAGTTTACATGTTCTTAAGACCGCAAATTCTAAGATACCGCAGATTCGTAACTGCCCTGGCCTGGGTATGTTACTTCATCTGTGGTGGAAAAGCAACACCCGACACATCATTTATTGAAATGCCAAGTACCACTATCATTCTCCCATGTCACACCCAAAGATTTGAATCAAGCCCTAAACTATCCCTTAACTGTCAATCCTAGTAGCAGTTACACAACTCTCAATACAACCGAGTGACCTCTAATGAAAGCGGTTAAGAGAAAGCGGCAAAGAAAGCATTTAAAATCCTATCACTCGGAGGTTTTGAAAATCTGACCCTGGTAGTAAAAGACAGCTCCCCATCAGAATGAAGGAGTATGGATCAAGAATTCCCGGCTCTCAGTGGACCACTAGTGTGTTCACTTTCCTCCGGGTGATTATGAGATACAAACTAATGAAACGACCTAATAAATCAGTTCGTTCCGGATGCACTCACTCAGGACTCAAAAGTAGGCTTTGGCAGAAGAAGATAGCAGTTGAAAGAAAACTCAACCCTATCTTGGAAAATAACCAAGGCCTGAATGATGTTCCTCTAAGATTATTTACTACACTGTATTTGAATCCAAGTGGACCCCATCTCGGTGTAGCACCTAATCTTACATTTCCATCAACCAGCAATTTTGGAAAATAATGGATTTGAAAATCATTCCCTGTCAGGTACTAGACTCTCAGTTAAAACACAGACCCTTTCAGTCTAGACGAGACCTAATCGCTGAATCTGCTTCTTAATTCCCAAAATATAACCCTTGATAGAACATGAATTAGTCATAACTGAAGAATTTATCCCTTACTTAGACCCGGATTTTATAAAGAGGTTTTTGTTGGAAATTTATAAAGCCATATCTGTTTAAGATCTAGACTTCTATTGTCCAAGGGAAGGATCCCAAAATAATTACAGACCACAACAGTACATAATATTATCATGCATAAGGATATATGGAAGTGTAAAATTAATTGACCCAAAATATAGAAGCGGGTCTAGACAGAAGGTGAAACATAGAATGGAATGGTCAAGGTACCAAAGTAATGGCAGAATGATCAGGTGGACTGTAAACATCTACTGTCCAATTTCCCAATCACTCGGATGGAGCGAATTTAGACAGTTTAGACCCTGTAATGGTGGTGTCAACACCAATTGGGCCTCCACTGTCTGTGAATTCGGATAAAAACCTACATGCTTCCCTTCTATAATGATCATCAGTTGGCATTGACTGATGCCAACTGACTCCCACTACAGATTGGAATTTGGGTTTGGAAATTAAGATAAAAAAATAAAACTGTATCTGGATGGGGGTCAGTCGAGCAGCTATTATAACCCCGGATGGGCGAACCGCCAAGGCTTCCACTGACAGCCATTCAGACCATGCAAAATAACAATTAGTAACTAATACCCAGAATACGAGCTAGTTATCCATGAGGGAGTACCCGCCAACATTATTCTGATGTATTCTTTACTAATGGTTCCACACAACACACAAAGACAAAATAAATAAGAAGCAAAAGAAGATCCATTGTATGAGAGACATTGGTTTCTCATGCAAGGTTGTGGATAGGGTCCACATGTAATGGTCTTAAATAATCCTTCCTACCATAATTAATTACAGTCCAGATTATCTGTTTAAGCCATCAGAGTTTCGTTTATACAAGAATGTTTTAATGGCAATTGAACAAAGGTCCTTTAATCATGATGATCATTGAAGTTTGATTATTGCTAATCTCAATCTTTAATCATTGATAAGTCAAGGGTTCAATCAGTTAAGTGATGCAAATGGAGAATCAAAATTTGGGCAGCATAACACCCTACATTGCAATTCCAGAATGTTACATCCTAACCCGTGGGGCTATGATGTGAGTGTTGCAATATAAAATAGAGAGAGAATGAAATTTGTTTGAGATTAAATAGAGGGAGAGAAATCTTGTCGCTATATCATAAATGTTGTCGCGGACCGAGATCCGCGACATGGACATCCCGACAAGTTTTTAGAATTTTTGGCAGCATAACGCCTCTTTGTCGCTATGCAAGGTTTTGTCGCGGAACGTGGCTCCGCGACAAGGGTGACATCGCGACAAAGTGTTTTAATAAAATTCTAAAGCATTTGAACCTTTGTCGCTATGCATGGAGATTCTGTCGCGGAACGTGGTTCCGCGACAAGGTGTTCCGCGACAGAGTGTTCAAAGATTAAGAAACATGGCATAATTTTTCTGTCTCGGAATGGGATTTTGTCGCGGAACGTGGCTCCGCGACAAGATGATTCTGCGACAAGAAGCCATGAAGACAAAATGCAAGAGTTTGGCTCCTTTGTCGCTATGCATGGACAGTTTTGTCGCGGAACGTGGCTCCGCGACAAGGTATTCCGCGACAAAGGGTTTTAAATTTGGAGACAAGTGTCTTGAAACACCTTGGTCGCGGAACAGCCACTCTGTCGCGGAACGTGGTTCCGCGCCAGAAGGCGGTTGGCGCCCAAGGTGGTTCAGGACAAAAGTCAGAAAAAGCAGAAATGAACAGTGGCATGCAAGCAGCGTGATCTCACCCTATTTCAGATCAAAAAGCTATTCTAAGCTAGAAATAAACAAGAAACATTCAAAATAAGGAAGAACATGCTTAAACAAAAATAACAAGACTGAGCAGGATATTAAAATAAAGCATGAGTCCTAATCTAGGGTTTGATCACACATCCACATAACATTATCCATAATAAGCCAACAGTAAACATAAAAGTAACGAAATGGGGGTCAAATGACCCCGAAATGAAAAAGAAAGCATAAATCCATGGGGTGTGAGACCCATTTCATGATTTGGGACACAAATGATGAATGTTTTCCCATATTATTGAAGAGGTGTTGTTAATACCCATGATTTGGGTATTACAAACCCTAAAACAAGAGTTTAGAAAATAAAACATAGTATAAAAATGGCTATCTAAGCACTATGAACAGTAAAACACTAATCTAAGATAAACTAAGTGCAAAAATTAAATAATACATGAAAATAAACCTAAACTACTCTACCTAAGAGAAAACTCCTACTGCTTGCCTTCAAGAACCTCTAACAAAATTTTAACCTTTCAACCAACCCTTGGCTCATGGGAGACACCTCATATTTATAGAAGTGTAACCCTAAGCCCATGGGCCTTGATTCTAGCCCATTGTGTCTTAAGACATCACACACATCACAGCTTTGTCTCGGAACATCAAGTTGGTCGCGGAACACACTGCATGTGGCAAGGCTTCTCGACTGGGTCTTGTGTCTCTATTTGTGCATCTTGGTCGCGGAATGGACCTTTGTCGCGGAGCATGCCATCGCGACAAGGGTCATCGCGCCAGGGGCTTGGCTGGTCTCCTCTTCATTTGGGGCCAGTTGGTCGCGGAACATGCCTTTGTCGCGGAACACTGCATCGCGCCAAGGGCTTCCGCGACAAAGGTCTTCCTGGGCCTGCTGGATTGGGCCAGATGGGCCGAAAATATTCTTTTTGTGGGCTTTTCTATTTTTTTCCCATCTTTTTGTTTCCTTTTCTTTTTCTCACGTTTTTGGATTTTTCTAACATAAATATGTAATAAAATTACATATTTATGTCTTTTTCACACCAGCTTATTATTTTTACAATTATGCATAAATCAGTCCAATTCGACTGCTTTCTTACTTAATGTAAGACCAGAATGCGATCAAATGCCCGTTTAAGACACGGAAATGGATTGAAAATAATGGTCATTTTTGGCCATTATCAACATCCTCACATTTAATACTGATCGTCCCCGAGCAGTCAGAGTCAATGTTCCTAGGAACACGGACTCTACATATTCAATTCATTTTCGTGGCTTCATAAATCACATCCTTTTTAGATTGGGATAAGACAATCAAAACTACAAGTATTGAATTCCCTTGATTGCAGTGTTTAATGAAATGATACTTGCTCACTATATCAGGCCTACAAATCAAACATTATCATCAATCCTTCATGAATATCATGTTTGAAAGATGCGAAGATTAAAAATTAGAATCAAGGTATGACATGAACATGTGTAATGAGAAAAGGCCTCACTTATAAGAGAATCGGAAAATTCACTCACTCTCAATCGGGGTTTAATCATGAACGCTCAAAATCAAATTTAGTTAAATTATCCCATAAGCTTGCAATCAGACCAACTCGCCACCGGCTCATTTCTTCAAATCGAGATCACGAGGTCTTATTCGAGGGTTATAACGGGGCGTACGGTTGTAACATTAGGTAGGAAAGGGAAATTATTGGGCTAAGAAGTGGCAAGAATTAATTCCATCATAGCTTGGCATTTTTATCTAAAATTTATGATCACCATTGTTTCTTTCTTTTTGGTTTTCTTCTGCAGGACACTAGACTATTGTCTAATTGCTTGTCATTTGCAATTTATTGTTGTTGAATGAATTCAACATTTTTTTTTTTTTTTTTTTGAATCGGCTTATAGAATACCGATTTATGGTTTTTATGGATGATCAAAAATTGTAATACCTTGATAGAATTCATCCTTGCTCACTTGGGTTTGATTTTCTTGGTCTTTTTATAAGGCTAGGAATAATATAGAAGGCTTCAAAGAAAAATTAGGCTTATAGGCTCAAATTGGTTAATCCTAAAGGGAAAGTATTTTGGGTTCGGATTTCAAACGAAGGCCAAAAATTTGGGTTTTCTAAGTGCCTCGATCATATGCTCGATTTCGGGACTATGGCGTGGTCTTGAATCGGTCCCAATTGCAAGTTCTAGTTTCCTTTAATCAAAATGATTCACACATCAACGAAAATGAATGAGTAAAAGTGACTCATGGCTCAAATCTCACGAGGTTGGGTTGATTCATGTCATGCAATATTCGTAAATTCAATCAAAGCTTAATTCTAACAATTTATTCAATCGAAATCTCTAACATGCAGATTTATTACCCAATAAGCTGATCGCATCATTAAATTTTTATAGCTCAAAACCTCAGGAATTCATTCCATGCATGTCTTCAATTATATTATCCCAATTTGAAAGTCTGAAGATTCAATCATAAGCCTAAATTCAACCTGTGAATTTAGAGCAAGTTTATGCATATTTTTGCTGGTTATTTAATTGAAAGCAGTAAAGAGGCACTGCTGACATACTGAGTATGTCAACAGCATATTTTTTGGTCTGACAGTCACTTATTCATCTCGGACTGTGCAGACATCTTTTCAAAGGAAAGCAGTAAAGAGTTGTTCAGTGGTCTCAGAAGTTGAGTTCCAATTTTAGGGAAAGCAAATAAATACATCCGAGGCAAGGGATTCTCGTGCAGTTAATACGAACCTGCACACACAAAAGGAGGAAATCCCTTGCAATTACTACTACTAGGATGGAATTGAAACAAAGCAGGGTAAATGCGGGGCTAGGATTCTTTCTTCTTTCTTCAGGGCATGTATCGGAGCCAGAGGACACAGCTGGAAAGCTCACAACGCAGGCACCAGTCACGGTTTCTCAGAGGTGCATGCCATTCTGGGCAATAGACTCTGACTCCTTGGCCTGCCCACAGTTGTGGGTTGTCTGGGTTATCAGTTATCCAAGCGAGAACGTTGAGGGACGTATACCGAAAGACTGATCGATCTGTTACCATCCTGTCGATCATTCTGATTCCCTGCTCAACTTGGCTTTCGTCTGTCTTACTCATAAGCATCAATCCGCGGGTGAAGATTGATGTCTTATGGTTGTCCTCAAGTCCCGGGCGTAGCAGTTCACAAGCGCGCTCCTCATTCCCCTCTGCGAATGCCCTGAGTGCTGGAATGAGCTGAAGGTTGAAGTTTCCTGCAGCTGTGCATATTCGCAGGAATCTCTCCTTCTGCCGACGGATCCTTTCTTGCCATCTCTTCACCGTGGAGGTGATAACCTCGCATCGCTTGTACACGATAGTAAGGTTCCCAGCATCCCTGAGTTTTTTGCATGCACGTTGTGCAGTGAACACTCCCTTGATTTCATCCTCTCCTATCCGGGAGAGAATTTCACCAAGGAGTTCGACCGGCAAGTCCAGCAACTTGGTTCCTTCTGGAGCAAGGTCTGGAATGGGAGGATTACCCCTGAAAAGATAAGAAGTGATGAATCCAATTTTTATATAATTTTCCGGAATTATTCAAGTTCAGAAACCAACATCCTCACATTTAGAGCTTTGCTCTAGATGTGAGATTATTAAATTTCTAACTTGAATTTTACTTTAAAGCATGTGTAAATAATATTTGGTTTTAAATGGGCCAAAGAGCCCAGAATAAAATAAATTTGGCCATTGGGCCTAAAATCTTTTTATTGGGCCATAGGGCCCAAAAGTTTTCAGTTTATTAAACAAGTCCGAGACACTTGTTGGAAGTGAAATGAGACGGATAGATGGAAATGGAATGCTCGAATATTGGAATGTGCAATGGAGACGTGGCGGAACGGATTTGCTGTTTCGGGATAGCTTGGACTGTTTGGACAGTTTTAGCATCCAAAAATTTGCAAACACTGTTTTTAATTTTAAAAATGGTTGACTTGTTTTATTTAACAAAAGTGGGATGTGAGTGGTCCCATTTTGGATTTTTGAAAAGGATAGCAGTTGGGTGACAAAATACTGCTATCTTACTCACACTAGTGTTCCATTGGGAACAAAAGACTCAAGTCAAACATTAAACAAAAATAACTCTTTTTGTCTTTTTCTAAAAGGTTGCTTTTATTAAAAGTGGAAGCTTCCTATTGGGTGTTTGTACTATGTTTCCATAAACAAACAAACATTTATTCCCATGAGATTTCTAACATGGGAACAAATGTGCCCAAAAAAAAAAAAAATCTTCCATCTTTATTACACCAAAACAATACTGTAGAGGTCACATCAAGATCAATCAAACCAATAACATCAAGATATTCAAACAATACCCAAATGTTCATCAGTTTGTTCTTTCCAGTTTTAAACTTCAAAAATCTGTGAACCTTTACCAGTTTTAACACCCTTTAGCAGTTTTAAAATGGGGTTTCAACGTTTTAAAACAGTGCTCATAACCGAGAGCACTTCCAAAAATTCTAAAGTTAAAACCACAAATAAACCACACCACACCAAGAACACAACAAAATGAAGAACAAAACGAGACAAAACAGAAAGAACGGGTCCGAAGGGGGGCTATGACCATGGTGAAAATAGGGTTTACCCTCTCCTCCTTGGCTCGGGTCTAGGCACGGGTCCAAGGATTGGGAGGGGTCCATGAAATCGGTCCATAGTTTCCCTTAGAAATGGCGTGCAAGAGTGCGAAGAACACGTGGTGTTCGTTCGGATGAGAGAAAAATGGGGGAGAAGAAGATGAAGAAACTGAAAGAAGTTGAAATGACAGGAGGAAGGTGAAAAGAAACTGGAGGGGGTGGGGGGGTATAAATACTTGAACTTTTGTCGCGGAATCCGAGACTTTGTCGCGGAACACGGTTCCGCGACAAGGCATGGCGACATTAGAGTGGTCGCGGAGTTGAGGGTTGGTCGCGGAGTCATGCTCCGCGACAAGGCTACCGCGACAAAGTTCAGTATGGAGACAGTCAACGCAGGTCATGTCGCGGAGCAGGGCTTGGTCGCGGAGTCATGCTCCGCGACAATGTGCATCACGACAAGATGTGGGGAAGGGTTAAGAAGGAAAAAGGGAGTTTGTCGCGGAGCAGGGCCTGGTCGCGATGCATGACATCGCGACAAAGGTCCTTCCGCGACAAAGGATTTTGAATTTTCAAATTTTCTTGGACTGGACCCGAGTGTGGTATTGGGCCTGCGTCCATTTTATTTGATTTGGGCTGAATAAATTTAGTCCAAGTAAATTCAAAATGCAGGGCTGAAAATTAAATAATCCACTTGCATAAAATTAGGTTGGGTCAGTTCCATTTTATATGTGAATTTTGTTTCGGGTCTTGAATTTCTTCAATTCCCGAGAACATTTTCTCAGATTTATAGAACTGATCCAACCAAGAACCTGGTTTTCCATGTTACTCTTGTCTGCTCCTTCTTTTTGGTGGTTCCGAACTTCTGCAAGACAGACAGATAAGACGCATTAGATTTTCTCCAAAGATCAACATCCTCACATTTAGAGTCTTAGTACTCTAAATGTTTAATTGATCTTTGGGTACTTTCTTGCCATGAAATAAATACTGTAACTATATACTATATATGTATATATAAACTAAAATTTTTGTGTTTTTTAAATGCTGTTTCTTATTGAGTGTAAGCCGGGTCTGCCACTGCTTGGCTTTCTTTCTCCGGATCGAACTGTCCGAGGTACTCTTTTAATCGTTGCCCATTCACCATTATATCGCCCCTGCCAGTTCGAATCCTGACAGCTCCATTTTTGAACACCTCTAGTACTTCATGTGGTCCTTCCCATCTAGATTTGAGCTTTCCGGGGAACAGCTTCAACCTAGTATTGAATAATAAGACATGTTGACCAACATAAAAATACTTAGGTTTGATCCGGCGATCGTGCAACTTCTGGGTCCGCTCCTTGTAAATTCCAGAGCTTTCATAAGCTTGCGCTCGTATTTCCTCAATTTCATTGAGGTCCAACTTACGTTTGCTCTGAGCAACTTTCGGATCGAAGTTAAGCGTTTTAACGGCCCAGTAAGCTTTATGCTCTAGCTCTACGGGCAAATGACAGGCTTTTCCGAAGACCAGCCTATATGGAGACATCCCGATGGGAGTCTTATATGCTGTGCGGTATGCCCATAGAGCATCATTGAGCTTACGTGCCCAATCCTTACGGGTTATCCCGACAGTGGCTTCGAGTATGTGTTTGATTTCGCGGTTGGATACTTCGACTTGACCACTGGTCTGAGGATGATAAGGCGTGCCTATCTTATGGAGGATTCCATTTTTACTCATTAAAGTTTCAAAACCTTTATTAATAAAGTGTGTTCCTCCATCAGATATCACCACCCTAGGTACGCCAAATCGACTGAAAATGTTGTTCTTGAGGAACTTGATGACTTGGCTACCATCATTGGTTGGTAATGCGACAGCCTCGACCCATTTGGATACGTAATCGACAGCTACCAAGATATAGTAGTTTCCACCAGATGGTGGAAACGGTCCCATGAAGTCAATGCCCCATACATCAAAGATCTCAAGTGTGAGAATCCCCTTTTGAGGCATCTCATCCCTCTTGGAGATGTTTCCTAATCTTTGGCATCTGTCACAACCCTTAACAAATGTCCTGCAATCCTCATAGATGTGAGGCCAATAAAATCCACATTCGAGGACCTTGTGGGCCGTTCGAGCGGGACCATGGTGACCTCCATATTCTGATTCATGGCATTTTCTGACAATTTGATAAGCTTCATGCTCGGTCACACATCGCCTGATTATTAAATCAGGGCAGTGTTTGAAGAGATAAGGTTCTTCCCAGAAGTAACTTAATACATCTCGTTTGAACTTATTCCTCTGATGATAGTTCGAAAACTGGGGGGTTACTCCGCATGCCAAGAAGTTAGCGATGTCGGAAAACCATGGACAAGCTTGATTATGCAGATGCAACGCGAACAACTGTTCGTCCGGGAAATCTTCATTGACGGCTTTTTCCTTTTTATCATTATCTAATCGAGATAAGTGGTCAGCAGCACCATTATCTCGACCTCGCCTATCTTTTATTATGATGTCGAATTCTTGCAACAGAAGTACCCACCTGATTAATCGAGGTTTTGCATCTTGTTTGCTAAACAAGTATCTCAATGCTGTATGATCGGTGTATACTATGGTCTTTGTACCTATCAGGTACTGTCTGAACTTGTCAAACGCGAAGACTACAGCATACATCTCTTTTTCCGTTGTGGTGTAGTTAACTTGGGCCTCATTCAGGGCATGACTTGCGTAATGAATTACGCAGTGTCTCCCATCCTTATGTTGTCCAAGAACTGCGCCTACGGCGAGACCACTAGCATCGCACATTACCTCGAAAGGTATTGACCAATCGGGTGGTTGCACTATCGGTGCGGAAACCAACATCTTCTTGAGCGTGTCAAAGGCTTGGACACACGCTTCATTTATTAAGAAAGGATTTTCTTTACAAAGCAGATTAGTGAGCGGCTTGGCAATTTTAGAGAAATCCTTAATGAATCGCCGGTAAAAACCGGCATGCCCTAAGAAGCTCCTAACTGATTTGATCGAGTTAGGAAGAGGGAGATTAGAGATGATGGAAACTTTGGCTGGATCAACTTCAATGCCTGCTCGAGAAATGCGATGACCTAACACTATGCCCTCAGTAACCATAAAATGGCACTTTTCCCAATTTAAAACCAAGTTAGTGTCTTCACACCTTTTTAAAATCTTAGCAAGATTGGTCAAACAATCTTCGAACGTATCTCCATATACAGAGAAGTCGTCCATGAAGACCTCAATGCATTTTTCGATAAATTCAGAGAAAATAGACATCATGCATCTTTGAAAAGTAGCAGGTGCATTGCACAAACCAAAAGGCATCCGTCGATAGGCAAAAGTGCCATACGGGCAAGTAAAAGTGGTTTTCTCATGGTCTTCACTGGAAATAACAATCTGATTATAACCAGAATAACCATCCAAAAAGCAATAAAACTCTCTCCCTGCCAACCTCTCAAGCATCTGATCAATGAATGGCAATGGAAAGTGGTCCTTGCGTGTGGCCTCATTCAGCTTCCGGTAATCGATACAAACTCTCCATCCGGTCACTGGCCTGGTTGCAACCTCTTCTCCTTGCTCATTCTTGGTTGTGCACATCCCTCCTCGTTTAGGTACGACCTGCACTGGGCTAACCCATTTGCTATCAGAGATAGGATAGATTATACCAGCATCTAAGAGCTTGATGACTTCTTTCCTTACCACTTCCTGCATAAGGGGGTTCAATCGCCTCTGAGGTTGACGGGAGGGTTTAAACTCTTCTTCCATTAGAATCCTGTGCATGCAAATAGAAGGGCTTATTCCTTTTATATCAGAAATGGTCCAACCTATTGCATGTACATGTTTCTTAAGAACGACCACCAGAGCATTTTCTTGCTCTTGAGAGAGCTTAGCCGAAACAATCACGGGTAACTTTTTATGTTCTGCGAGAAACGCGTACTTGAGATGATCGGGTAGTGTTTTAAGTTCAAGCTCTGGTGGACATTCAACGGAAGGGAGTAGTTTGCGAGAATTGGGTAGTGGGAGAACAGATTTACCTTCGGGATCCTGCATCAGTACAGGATCCTCTTCCTCCTCTTGATTGGCGTCCTCATGGAAGTCGATGCCATCAAATTCCTCCAAATCCCCTGTTTCGGGATCGGCGAAGTGAACGGCTTTGCATTCTTTGTGCTCCACGCCAGCAGGCTTCAGTACCTGCTTTGATGGTTCATCCAGCATCATTTCACACTCGAGTTCAGAGTCAAGCTCTTCCCTAACTATTACATTTTCAAATGAAAAACAAGATCTGTCATTCGGAAATTTCTGCAATTTCTCCATATCAGAGATGATCTCCTCGCCATCGACCCTTAAGGTGACTTTTCCGGACTTGGCATCAATCAGTGCACCACCAGTGGCTAGAAATGGGCGTCCAAGGATAAGCGGCATTTCAGAATCCTCTTCAATGTCGAGGACGATGAAGTCGACCGGGAAAAGAACCTGTCCAGTTTTGACCACAACATCCTTGAGAATTCCTACGGGCTGAGTGATCGATCTGTCTGCAAGTTGCAGTCTCATCTTGACCGGTTGAATTTCTCCAAGCTTGAGGCGAACAGCCATAGCTAGTGGCATCACATTGATGCTTGATCCTAGATCACAAAGCCCCATACTCACTTTGGCCTTTCCGAATTGCACTGGAAGTGTGCAACATCCGGGGTCCTCTTTCTTCTCAGGCATTCTCCTCTGAACGATGGCACTGCATGTGCTGTTGAGAATAATTACCTCGTCCTGTTCAACCTGCCTTTTTCCTGAAATCAATTCTTTCAAGAACTTAGCATAGATGGGCATTTCAGAAATCATTTCTGTGAGAGGAATGGTTATCTTTACAGACTTTAATCGTTGCAGAAATTTCTTGAATTTAAGATCATGTTCTTTATTTTTAAGCCGCGCAGGATAAGGAATCCTGGGCATGTACTTGTTATTAGCAATTTTTGGTGGTGAAGGGAAGGAAGTTGTACCTTCACCTGTACCCTTATCTGGTTCAGCCGTTTCAGGCGCAGCTTCAGTCTGCAATTCGGCTGTCTCTTTTTCTGCTTCATTCCCATTATCAGCTTCCTTACCAGCATTGTCAACAATATCATCTTCTTCAAATTCCGCTCCAGTATCCGCTCCCTTTGGTCCAGCTAGTACTCTCCCAGATTTCAAGGTTATTGCCTTGCATTGCGGGTTCTTTTCCGCAGTACTAGGCAACGTTCCTTTGTCCCTTTTCTGCATCTCATTAGCCATCTGTGTAACTTGGGTCTCCACATTTCTGATGGAGGCCTGCAGTTGATTGTTGATCTCTTTCTGACTAGTGATGAAATCAGTCATCAGATTCTCAAGCCTTGAAGGAGGCTTTTGATTCTGATTCTGATTTTGCTGCTGATTCTGATTCCACTGGCCTTGGTTTGGGACAAACTGAGGCTGGAAATTCTGATTGGGCTGAAAGTTCTGGAAATTCTGAGGCGGCCTCTGCTGGATCTGAGGTTGGAAACCTGGATTCTGAAAATGTTGGCCCCTGTTCTGATTGAATCCCTGATTCTGTTGAGGGTTGAACTGCTGTTGCTGTGGCTTGTTTAAGAGATGTGAGTTCAAGGCGTTGTTGTTTGAATAAGACAAATTCGGGTGTCTATTTGGAAAAGCTCCTGCATAGTTACAGCTCTCAGCTGTGACTTGCTCGCATGTGTCAGTTGCATGAGCACCTTGACACAGTCCACAGATCACATCAGTTTGCTGTCCCTGCGCAGAACTTCCAACTCCTTGATTCACAGATAACGCTGCCACTTGCTCTTGGAGCTTTTCAATGTCTGACTTCTCTACTGTACCTACAACACACAAACCACGAGGGGGAGTGGGATTACCATCATCAGTTAGAACAGAACGGTTGACACTCATGGCTTCAATCTTTGCCCAGGCTTGGTCCATCGGTATGTAGAGCAAATGTTGACCACCGGCAGCATCAAGCATGGATTTCCATGCTGGGGTCAGACCACTGTAGAACTTTCTCAGTCTCTCCCAGTCATGGAAACCATGTTGAGGACACTTTCTGAGTAGGTTGAAGAATCTTTCCTTTGCATCATACAAGGACTCGTCTGGTTTCATCTTGAATTCCGCAATTTTGGAGCGGCATTCATCCACCTTGGACTCCGGGAAGTATTTTGCTAGGAAATTTCTGATCACATCTTCCCATGTAGACTTCTGATTTACAGGCAATGACTTGTACCATGTTCGTGCTCCGCTTGTCAGAGAGAAGGGGAATAGCCTTAGTCGAATGGTGTTCGCGGGTACATCACGATTCTTGATCGTGTCACACAATTCTAGGAAGGTTTGCAGGTGATCATGGGGATCTTCATGACTTGCTCCGGCAAACTGGTTGCTCTGGACTAGATTGATTAGGGCCGGTTTCAGTTCGAAATTCCTGGCCAAGAATGGAGCTTGTCCAGGAATGTTCAGATATGGCTCTAAAATCGGCTGCATGTAATCAGCAGCGGCTGCTGCTTGATGATTGTTCTCAGGCCCGCCTTGGTATTGCTGTGGGTAGTAGTTCTGAGGCATGAAATAGTTCCTCGGATCATTGAAATCATTCGGATTCGGGGGATTCTGATGGGGGTTGTGGTATTGCTGATTCTGTTGGTTTGGGAAATTTTGCTGATTTGGTTGGTTTTGGTTGTTTGGTGGGTTTTGGTTCGGGTTGGGAGGAGGTGCCTCGAAGTGCTGCTGCTCCATGTTTGGTGGATTCCCACCTCCTTGTATGATCTGGGGAGGGGGATCATCCAAATCATCATGATCAGCATCTTCGGGGTCTTCCTCAATGTTGTGAAGTGGGGGATTGGGTTGAATGATTGGTGGGATGTCAGGGTTTGCCATTTCGGAGATATCGCTGCTGGTGCTTGGCGAAAGTAATGCCTGTCGTTCCCGTTCCCTTCTTCGTTTAGTCTCCGCCCTAAGACGTCGAGCTGTCTTTTCTATCTCGGAATTAAACGGGATCTCGGCTGGCGTCTGCTTCCTCCTTTGCATAGAACAACGGCTTCAATAATGACAGTACCTGTACAATCCCCAGGTTAGAAGTGGTTCTGAAGGTGAATATTTATAATTATATGTATAAGCTACTCTAGGAGCAATGAGGAATGTAATTCTCTAAATAAAACGGCGCTGCATCCTCCCCGGCAACGGCGCCATGAAACTTTTGACAATTTCCGTCCCACGAGCTTTTGCTAAAATTATACCAGGTTAGATTTATTACAAGAAAAGAGTTATGATTCACGGGAAAGGGTTTAGGGATACATCAAGATTATTAGTCTTTTTATTACTCAAGTGTGGTGCTTTAATTTCAAATGGCGCTGTGGTCCTCCCTGTCATGAAATGTTGACAAATCTCATGGCATAGCCGGGATAGGTTGACCTTCAGCCTGTCACACTGAGGATCCCCGGCAAGTATGCCATGATACTTCTCATCCATTCTTGCCATGAGAGTTCCTGCCATGAAACTTTTGGCAAGTTCCCACTACATGAGCATTTTCCGAAAAATCATGGTCCTGGTTTAGGTTTTATTAATGAAACCAATTTATGATGGCGGAGTTGTGATTAGGGATATATTTATAAGTAGTCATGTTTTTATTGCTCGTGTTTAAGAAACTGTGGCCCGAAAGCGCACGGTGTCAAAAATTGCAGTAATTTATAGTAAGACCGGATCGTTCACTGGAGGATGTGCGATAGAAGCAGGTCCCACGTCGTTTTACTAGATTTTCCATTCGTATTGCTCAATAGGTTTGAAAGGCGATTAGTAACTACTGACATGAATGTAAATTGGATCTAGAAAGCAGTTAAATTAATCTACAAAGCAGATAAATCTATTCTAGAAAGCGGATAAGAATTATTCTAGGGATGCAGTAAATATTATCTACGAAAGCAGGGGAAAAGGAGCATTGTGCCAACCGTGAAGTTGAGTCACAATGTGGACAGAAAGGACAGGAAGAAAAGAATGAAAATTGGACAAGGGTGAGATACAGCAATATTAAACTTCCATTTTCATACGCAGATCGTTGTTTGGGATAATTCTTTCAGATAGCTAATTCTCATGCTCTCAATAGGCTTTCCCTTTAACAGACAGGTACTTGCAATATGAGTTTACATGTTCTTAAGACCGCAAATTCTAAGATACCGCAGATTCGTAACTGCCCTGGCCTGGGTATGTTACTTCATCTGTGGTGGAAAAGCAACACCCGACACATCATTTATTGAAATGCCAAGTACCACTATCATTCTCCCATGTCACACCCAAAGATTTGAATCAAGCCCTAAACTATCCCTTAACTGTCAATCCTAGTAGCAGTTACACAACTCTCAATACAACCGAGTGACCTCTAATGAAAGCGGTTAAGAGAAAGCGGCAAAGAAAGCATTTAAAATCCTATCACTCGGAGGTTTTGAAAATCTGACCCTGGTAGTAAAAGACAGCTCCCCATCAGAATGAAGGAGTATGGATCAAGAATTCCCGGCTCTCAGTGGACCACTAGTGTGTTCACTTTCCTCCGGGTGATTATGAGATACAAACTAATGAAACGACCTAATAAATCAGTTCGTTCCGGATGCACTCACTCAGGACTCAAAAGTAGGCTTTGGCAGAAGAAGATAGCAGTTGAAAGAAAACTCAACCCTATCTTGGAAAATAACCAAGGCCTGAATGATGTTCCTCTAAGATTATTTACTACACTGTATTTGAATCCAAGTGGACCCCATCTCGGTGTAGCACCTAATCTTACATTTCCATCAACCAGCAATTTTGGAAAATAATGGATTTGAAAATCATTCCCTGTCAGGTACTAGACTCTCAGTTAAAACACAGACCCTTTCAGTCTAGACGAGACCTAATCGCTGAATCTGCTTCTTAATTCCCAAAATATAACCCTTGATAGAACATGAATTAGTCATAACTGAAGAATTTATCCCTTACTTAGACCCGGATTTTATAAAGAGGTTTTTGTTGGAAATTTATAAAGCCATATCTGTTTAAGATCTAGACTTCTATTGTCCAAGGGAAGGATCCCAAAATAATTACAGACCACAACAGTACATAATATTATCATGCATAAGGATATATGGAAGTGTAAAATTAATTGACCCAAAATATAGAAGCGGGTCTAGACAGAAGGTGAAACATAGAATGGAATGGTCAAGGTACCAAAGTAATGGCAGAATGATCAGGTGGACTGTAAACATCTACTGTCCAATTTCCCAATCACTCGGATGGAGCGAATTTAGACAGTTTAGACCCTGTAATGGTGGTGTCAACACCAATTGGGCCTCCACTGTCTGTGAATTCGGATAAAAACCTACATGCTTCCCTTCTATAATGATCATCAGTTGGCATTGACTGATGCCAACTGACTCCCACTACAGATTGGAATTTGGGTTTGGAAATTAAGATAAAAAAATAAAACTGTATCTGGATGGGGGTCAGTCGAGCAGCTATTATAACCCCGGATGGGCGAACCGCCAAGGCTTCCACTGACAGCCATTCAGACCATGCAAAATAACAATTAGTAACTAATACCCAGAATACGAGCTAGTTATCCATGAGGGAGTACCCGCCAACATTATTCTGATGTATTCTTTACTAATGGTTCCACACAACACACAAAGACAAAATAAATAAGAAGCAAAAGAAGATCCATTGTATGAGAGACATTGGTTTCTCATGCAAGGTTGTGGATAGGGTCCACATGTAATGGTCTTAAATAATCCTTCCTACCATAATTAATTACAGTCCAGATTATCTGTTTAAGCCATCAGAGTTTTGTTTATACAAGAATGTTTTAATGGCAATTGAACAAAGGTCCTTTAATCATGATGATCATTGAAGTTTGATTATTGCTAATCTCAATCTTTAATCATTGATAAGTCAAGGGTTCAATCAGTTAAGTGATGCAAATGGAGAATCAAAATTTGGGCAGCATAACACCCTACATTGCAATTCCAGAATGTTACATCCTAACCCGTGGGGCTATGATGTGAGTGTTGCAATATAAAATAGAGAGAGAATGAAATTTGTTTGAGATTAAATAGAGGGAGAGAAATCTTGTCGCTATATCATAAATGTTGTCGCGGACCGAGATCCGCGACATGGACATCCCGACAAGTTTTTAGAATTTTTGGCAGCATAACGCCTCTTTGTCGCTATGCAAGGTTTTGTCGCGGAACGTGGCTCCGCGACAAGGGTGACATCGCGACAAAGTGTTTTAATAAAATTCTAAAGCATTTGAACCTTTGTCGCTATGCATGGAGATTCTGTCGCGGAACGTGGTTCCGCGACAAGGTGTTCCGCGACAGAGTGTTCAAAGATTAAGAAACATGGCATAATTTTTCTGTCTCGGAATGGGATTTTGTCGCGGAACGTGGCTCCGCGACAAGATGATTCCGCGACAAGAAGCCATGAAGACAAAATGCAAGAGTTTGGCTCCTTTGTCGCTATGCATGGACAGTTTTGTCGCGGAACGTGGCTCCGCGACAAGGTATTCCGCGACAAAGGGTTTTAAATTTGGAGACAAGTGTCTTGAAACACCTTGGTCGCGGAACAGCCACTCTGTCGCGGAACGTGGTTCCGCGCCAGAAGGCGGTTGGCGCCCAAGGTGGTTCAGGACAAAAGTCAGAAAAAGCAGAAATGAACAGTGGCATGCAAGCAGCGTGATCTCACCCTATTTCAGATCAAAAAGCTATTCTAAGCTAGAAATAAACAAGAAACATTCAAAATAAGGAAGAACATGCTTAAACAAAAATAACAAGACTGAGCAGGATATTAAAATAAAGCATGAGTCCTAATCTAGGGTTTGATCACACATCCACATAACATTATCCATAATAAGCCAACAGTAAACATAAAAGTAACGAAATGGGGGTCAAATGACCCCGAAATGAAAAAGAAAGCATAAATCCATGGGGTGTGAGACCCATTTCATGATTTGGGACACAAATGATGAATGTTTTCCCATATTATTGAAGAGGTGTTGTTAATACCCATGATTTGGGTATTACAAACCCTAAAACAAGAGTTTAGAAAATAAAACATAGTATAAAAATGGCTATCTAAGCACTATGAACAGTAAAACACTAATCTAAGATAAACTAAGTGCAAAAATTAAATAATACATGAAAATAAACCTAAACTACTCTACCTAAGAGAAAACTCCTACTGCTTGCCTTCAAGAACCTCTAACAAAATTTTAACCTTTCAACCAACCCTTGGCTCATGGGAGACACCTCATATTTATAGAAGTGTAACCCTAAGCCCATGGGCCTTGATTCTAGCCCATTGTGTCTTAAGACATCACACACATCACAGCTTTGTCTCGGAACATCAAGTTGGTCGCGGAACACACTGCATGTGGCAAGGCTTCTCGACTGGGTCTTGTGTCTCTATTTGTGCATCTTGGTCGCGGAATGGACCTTTGTCGCGGAGCATGCCATCGCGACAAGGGTCATCGCGCCAGGGGCTTGGCTGGTCTCCTCTTCATTTGGGGCCAGTTGGTCGCGGAACATGCCTTTGTCGCGGAACACTGCATCGCGCCAAGGGCTTCCGCGACAAAGGTCTTCCTGGGCCTGCTGGATTGGGCCAGATGGGCCGAAAATATTCTTTTTGTGGGCTTTTCTATTTTTTTCCCATCTTTTTGTTTCCTTTTCTTTTTCTCACGTTTTTGGATTTTTCTAACATAAATATGTAATAAAATTACATATTTATGTCTTTTTCACACCAGCTTATTATTTTTACAATTATGCATAAATCAGTCCAATTCGACTGCTTTCTTACTTAATGTAAGACCGGAATGCGATCAAATGCCCGTTTAAGACACGGAAATGGATTGAAAATAATGGTCATTTTTGGCCATTATCAGTGGGTTACAATGCTTTGATTACTCACGTCTAAGCAACACTCGCTTTGCACATAGAATACAATGTCCTCAATACATGTGGGTATAACTCCAATCTCGTCATGACACGTTCAATGTTACCCTTTAATCGAATGTTCCTACATTGAAAAATGTTGTGTGCCCGATTCTTACTCGTAACTCGTGCTTATTCGGATTGTTTCCTAGGTACACAAATTAGAGGTTGTTCTCAATACATTGTTACCCTTTAACCGAATAGTTTAATTATCGTATAAATGCAATCAGACGACTAAATGCAATCACATATTATACTTTTTTCTCAATACATGTGCAAATAACTTATGCATAAGATCGTTTGATGTGTTCCTAGTCCCCCGTCTTTAATCATTGTTTCCTTTTAGTCCAAAAGTTTACTTAACATATTATGAGTGCACCGAAATATCTGATTCGAATACCGAAATCTTTCGTACATGCAATTAACTGGTCATTCCATACACTAAAATCAGTTCCTAAAACAGTGGACACGTTTTACATTATACTCTACATACTTAGTTATATGCAATGAAGTCTCTCATCACATACACTGAACTTAGTTTCCCAAACAATGGACCAGAGGAAATATTACGTACTTAGTTACATCCAATGAACCGCTCATTAAATACACCGAAATCAGTGTCCGAAACAATGGACAGATTAAATATTATACTATACGTCCTTAGTTACATGCAAGGAAGTAGTCAATACATACAATGAAATTATTTTCTAAAACAATGGATAAAGTAAATATTATACTTTTCGTTCTTAGTTACATGTAACGAACTGGTCATTATATACACTGAAATCACTTTTTGACACAATGGACAACTTAAATCATATACTCTTCGTTCTTAGTTACATGAAACTTTGACACGCTTGAATTTGAAGCAACTTGCCCAACTTTTGATTCAACACTAGCATTTTACATATGTACTATATATCTCTGCAATGTATACCGAAACAAGCATTTCCTGCAACCAACCGGGCAACATATACACTATGAATCAGAAGATGACTTGTAATCAAATTCCACTTCTTGGTTTCATTCAAGTTGTTCCCTAAATACAATATTATAGTATACCCCATTACGAACTTCATCATCCTCATACACAAAGTAATAGATCATGCCTACAATCAAGTACCCAAATATGAGGCAATCAAAATTGGGGACCAAATTACAGTCTCATTTTATATAAGGTTATAATAGTCAAGCACTTCCCAAAACACACCATCCCAAACGTCCACAGTGCCTCGAAACGCGTGAAGTCTTGCATGTTTTACGGTTATGGCCTTGACCCCGACACAATCCACACCCCACCATCGGTATCGGCACCTGTGACAGTATTCTCTTTTTCTTCCTCCGACCAGGTTGTGCCCGCACATCCGGTGCATGAACAAAATCTGGATCGTTACGGCTCTGCACTGCATCCCCAACACTAGGTATCGGGTACAATATCACACTGTAGGTTGTCCGATATGCCTGCACCCGATAGAAGGGATCACAAAAATCGTATACATTACGGTGAATATGATCTAGGCAAGCACAGACATGCTTGCATGGAAACCGATATAATTGCCAGCATCCACAACTGCACGTGCGTTGTTCCACATCCATTGCGAGTGTCTTCTCGCCCTCAACGATCTCGAATATTGTACCTGAAGCACTAAACACGCTAACTTCACGGGCTTACCAAATAATTCATGCTCAATTTCTGCTCAAACTCTGGGCACAACGCTGTCTCCATCTTTGCCCCGGCCTCCCTTTTCTGATTAAACATGCCCATCGTCTTCATTCGAATGTTGTTAACCATCCCTAGTGGAGGTAGTGTCCTCGCTTCTTTCACCCATGAATTCCAACTCTCAGCAATGTTGTTATTCACAATACCCCAACGATTTCCCACAAACAACGCATTTGCCCATTTGCTTGGATCGCTGGCCATTAGGTATGGCCCCGCAGCTGGTAGTGCTTTCATTATATCGTTCATGTGCCCTTCAAACTCAGCATATGTCGTTGCGTACACCGCCATGTTTAGCTTCCCAGTCCAATAGTTGCTGTAGCTATAGTGATACTTTGTCATTACCTACAAACCATCAGAGTAGCACCGTCATTATTACCATCTAGCTTCAATAAATATATTAATTCGTAAATCAATGTAGTGATTTTTTACTTACCTTTGTTTTAAAGTTATCCACCAGATGGCGCATACAAATGGCATGGTTGCAACCCACAAAAATATTCGGTATACCTTTCATCAATCCCGAATGCCGATCACTAAATAACGTATACCTACTCCACACCTCCTCCCCAGTACGCTTGGAAATTGTGAACATCAACTTCTCACAGAACCATTCCCAATTCTCGTCATTTTCTGAATCGACAACTGCCATCATCCGTACAAACATTACTATATTCTTATGTAACTCGGACACTTACAACTTTTAATTTAATAGGAAACTTACGGGCAAAAGCAACGCACAACAACCCGTCGTTGGCATCTTTGGTTGTCGCAGCCAGTATATGCCCCTTCCATTTGGATTTTATCTCTGTCCCATCAAAGAAAAGCAAAGGTCTACATCCTGTCACGAACCCGACAACACAGGTTGCAAAGGCGATGAATAATCTGCGAAAGTTCCCAGTTTATTCAAACGTCTCAAGGTCCGCCATGCTCCCTACAATTTCATCACATGCACCAGATTCCATTAATAACATTATTTACAACATTGTACAAATTTAGATAATACCAACCTGGGTTTGTTTCTTTAAGGGCAGCACAAAACCCCCTTAACTTGTCAAAAGAATCAAAGTCATCGCCGTGTATTTCTCGTAGAGCAATCTCCCTCCCATTCCACGCCTTCCGATACTTGATTACAATCCCAAACTCCTTCTGCAAGTCCTTCATTACATTGACCGGCCTAATTGTTGGGTCGAGTCGGAGCTTCTCCCTTATATAACCTGCTATCCAGTTGGCATCTGCCTTCAGATTATCACGATCCTTTAGGCTATCCAACCCACACGTGTGGTTCAGGTTGTATCTTCTAATCCCAAAACACTTGTCCACCTTATGAAAAGAAGCATAGACCCGCCACGAGCACCCCACAACCGTACACACTGCTGTTATTCTATCCCCGTCATTTCTCTCGTACCTAAATGCACGCTTGTTCGCTATGCAATAGTTTTTCAAAATCGTTCTAAATTGATTTGCATCCTCGAATATCTGTCCCACCCCCTTAATCGCACGACCCCATATCAAGGAACCTATAGGGGCATTTCTATTCAGTGTTTCACCCTCTTCACTTCGACCTCCGTTTGCTACCCTGCCATCAGACATTAAAAAGGTAAAATAACATCAATGCATGCATATTGCAACATTTTCATTTTTATATCTAAGCAATTATGCAAATTACTAATGAAAATATTCCACAATAACATTTCGCATAATGAACCATATGGACATAATATTGCTCCTGCTGTTCTGTTTCAACACTTTTCATTCAACCATACCAACTTTTATAAACCCTAATGGCAGTTTCACATTCCAACAAAATTATACTTACATCTCACCGATAAACCGAACGCCATCATCGTCCTTAGAATTTTAATCCCACAAAATAAAAACACAAACTACCAATAATCTTGCAAATATGCCGTAACCCTTCTCAAATGTTATCTCAGCGAAATTGTTACCTTGTTTGATTCTGCCCGCGCTCGACCCATCGAGCTACAATTCTACACATTCCCTTCCCAACCAACCGATGCACTTCGAGCATGTGTCTGACATCCTCGTCCGACCTTAACCCCACCGGTAACCTCTCCACGGGATGCTCGTACTGCAATACGAAGCTCCTCACATCCATCCCTCTTTTGCTTGCTAAAACCTCAGTAATTTCACTCACTCCCATCCCATTCCGCACTGCCATCGACTCCATCACCTCATCAACCTCACAAAATGCAAGAATGGATGGACCATCATCAAACTCCTCCTCATCGATTTCAACCATATTCTCAGCCAAATGGGATCGATTATTTCCTACCTCCGATTTTGCACTCCGTTCTCTCTTTCGCCGATCACAACCACAGTCCTCTCGATTGAGCACTCCCTCCTCCACACTTACATCATAACGTACGCTGCTTAAGCCAATGCCAAGAAGTTTCTTGGCATTTTCCCTTTCTTTGGAAAACCCCATTAGCCCCCTACTCATATGTGTTGTCCATGGGTAAAACTGTACTTTCCTATTGCCAATTTCACAAATACCTTTTATTTTCCGTCATGTACTGAATTGGAACTTCTATTTCATGTTATGGGGTACTAGTTGGTAAAATATTGCTATTGGTACTGTCCAATGCTTTCATAGACATGGCTGGGTTTTATAATAAAAACCCCTTAGATCAATCCAATTAAAATTTTAATAAAGTTCAAAGCCTCTATAAACCCATGCTTGCAATGAAGAGGATCCACTGGGCACTACTGCTTTGGCATGGTCTTGGAAGAACAAAAGGAATTATGGTGTGTTGTTGTGGGATATATGGTGTACCTGGTAGTTAATTGTTGTGTTATGTGATGATGTAACTGGTAATTGGTATGTTGAAACTGTGTGCTGCTTTGGTTTTAGCTCTAATGTCCATATTAGAGGAGATATGAGTAATAGAATACATCATTATTTTTGTTGCTTTATAGGAGTATTTGGTTTAAATGATGAATAATTTTTTCCTATATATATATACTAGAACTCTTCCCCGCGCGCTACGCCGCGCGGATATGAGCCTGAAGCAATTACGGGCGAACAATAAGTGTAGAGGTCTTAATAAGTTGAACAATATATTCCTTCACAACCAAAAAGTACTACGAATTATGCTCCATGGAACTGAAAGTTAAACATAAACTTGTATCGCAACAATCATCCTTGATGTTCATAGTGAAAGGTCTACAGGTCAAAAATATGAGTTTCGTAGGGAAGCATAATGAACATAATCAAGTAGAATGTTGTCCAGTATATTAGATAAAAATCAAATTATCCACACACACACACAAACACAAATGAATTCCAATTCATATGCCCATCCCAAATTGGGGAACAAAAAAGGTTATACCTTGAAGCACGCCAAAATATAGCACAACCATCAGCGGCATGACCTGTGCGCATCTAAAATTCAATAAAGTATTAGATTAGATGCCATAATTTGACACCTCACAATCTCATAATATGCTCTAAAGATGCTTAATCAACTCTAGATTACTGCGACAGAACTCCACAGCCAACGCATGAATTTGGAAAATACAGATCAAAATGAGAGAAGCCATTATACATACCCTAATACAATATGACAAAAAAAAAATAGCCGCAATAGAAGAAAGATCAGCAATTGGACAGGTTAAGCTATATATCACAACTTATGCACAAGCTACATAGTTTATACATGCAAATTTTTAGTTGATGTGAAAAGCGAGAGTAATTTGATTATAACTAATAAACAAACCAATGCTGAGTGACAAGAACAAGAGAGCAACCACTAATGCTTAACTTAATACATCAGATGATGAACCAGATTCTATATTATAATTTGAGCTTATATATATATATATATATATATATATATATTAAAAATACCTTCCAAATCCGAAGCACCACGAGGATAAAGGTCTGCTTCTAAGTCTTGAAACCTATCAACCTCCTGTTGGTTCAAATGATATACAAAGAATAGAAAGGGTAATCATTAGCATAAGTTTTCAGGAGATCGCAGAAATAGGTTTGTAGTGAAGCATATGGCTAGTAACCTGGAAACATAAAAGGTCAGCTGACCATAATCCAAGCTGAAAACATATATTTCTCTTGCGCCAATTCCAATCAATGATATTGCGAGGTATATGAAAGTAAAGCTTTTGCCAATGTTCTCTCGCCAAGCAATCAACTAGTATGTTATATGAGAGAGGAGGGAACAACTCTGTACAAAGGTAGGAAAGGAGAAAAGTTAACCCCAAGAAAATACAGTGCATTGGAAAAAGAAAGTTTAGTAAAATAGTGACATAACAAACAACTCACCCAAGATCCACCCACTGGTAGGAACATAAAAAAAAGCCAATGCAAATCAAGTTTCAAGCCATAAGCATATACAATTAAAATGCTTACCAAACATAAATGGGAACTACATGTTAATTGATAGCTTGCCCAAGCAGCAGTCATATAAATGAGTGGTAATTAAATTAACACAATACAAAAGACCATTTTCAAACAATGAGCATTCAAAACATTAAATTAACCTTGAATATGATCATTAGAGATCCAACAACCTTGAAGTGGTAATTAGAAAGTCAAGGATCTCTAAAAATTCGCATGAGGGAACTAATAGCAACCTGAACCAAATCAAAGTAACAAGAAGCAAACATAAGAGTATTGTAGAGAGAAAAGCAATGCATTGGAGCTGTAAAGTCTTTGTCATTCTTGTCTTCATATTAGTTGTCCTCATCCCTACATATTCAAGGTTACTATACAAGTAAAAATCACGGCTAGAAAGAATTGGCAGACAAATCACAATTGTCCTCGAATGACACGACCCCCAAAATCAGCCAACGAAAACCCAAACAGGGAATAGTATAGATGTAAGACAACGTCACGGCAAATAAGAATTTTTTTTATTTAACATTTGATAATGGAACAATAATAATACCTTGTGATTAGGCAGCCCGCGAAGCTCGAAAAATGAATATAATCGTTCAGATCTGAGCACAGAAAACCTGTAGAACAAGAGCTGAAAACATCAACACATCTGCGTATGATACGGATGACCATAATGGTATACAACAAGCCAATTTATTTTAAATGTCAGAGTGAGAAAAAGAATATCACAGGTGGTTGCTGAAACAAAGATACCTAATTAAAAAGAATATGGATGAAGTAGCAAAACAGGACTCAACAATAAGTGCACGATAACAGGGCACATACATTCAGCACGAAGCTAGTAACAACGCTCAGTCATAATAAGCAACAGACACAAATGCGCATAAGATGCGATCTCAAACAGGAAAACTTGTGGGCATAAAAGATGGTAAGGATCAAAGTGGTAGAGCCAAACATTCCAATTTAAAACCGGTAAAAGACGAACATATGATTGCAAGAACTCGCAACTTTCGTAACACGGTCAACTGATAAATTACTTTGGCAGATGGGAATGAATCTATTACATTATAAATAACTTAACTTATTCCAACCACATTAAAATCCACCAAAAACATAGTCCGCCTGAACTAACAAAATGCAAGCACTGAAACCCCACTCATAGGAGATAACTGGCAAGGGTTAATCAAATTTGGACGGGAGTTGGAATTCACAGTTTCTATAACTGATGAGTGCACACCAAATGCAGCCAAACAAGCACAAAGAAATTAGAAATTCAATGCGAACAAAGCAGAACACACTCCATAGAAATGTAAAGTGGCAGGGGGGGGAAAGGCGCGAAAAACCAGAACTCCATATTAACCAAAAAATGTCAATACGTAACTAATTGCACCACTCATTCAATGAAATATTACAAAATTGTTCAATAGGCAGAAAATGGGATACGATGAAAATATTATGTTCTTCCAAACAAGCCGAAGGTTGGGAGTTACATACCTAAAGCATTTCACCTTTTGTTCATCATGACCCTAGCAACAGACGCAGCCGCTGAACCCTAATCATATAGTCGAAGGAAAAATTTAAGAAAACTTAAGAGGACACCGCAGAGAAAAGAACCTCTAAATGACGGAAATAAAATACAACACGACAAGCAACCGAACGCCGCCACTCACCAACCGAAAGTCATATGGTGTGGTGAGGCGTATGTATTATTAATAGCCCAAAAAATATGGATGGAAAAGTGTCTATCTCTTCTTTACTTTTAAGTGAGAAGGGGGGGGGGGGTGGGGGGTGGGGTGGAGAACATTCTTCTCTCTATGTCGCCGTCTCATCAATGAGCATAGATTAATTATAGATATGAGATATAGCTTTTGTGCTTGTCAATCTCTATCCCATTTTTCAGGTATAGTTTTCTTTGATCACAGATCGCGCTATGAAATAGCCCTTTCTAAATAAGGCGTGGCGTTCTCTCTCTAATAAAATAAAGCCACTCTCTAATAAGGGGAAAAACGATTCCTGTGTTTAGGCCCCTACTAAGCAGAATTCGTAAACTATGCAAAGGCTATTTTCATACTTCTTCAAAAGTTTCTAGCAATAAAAGCAAAAACAATTCCAACGCCCTTACGAGGTAGTGAAGCAATGCGAAAGAAAACAATAAGTAAGACTTTGGAAACTCACAATGTTGGTAAAATAGGAAAAAACACCAGAGATGACCAAATGATGATGAAAGGCTTACTGTAAAGAATCACACAATTCATACAGATTAGAGGGCGTAGGAAACAATAAACTGAACTTTGAAATCTCTTAACAGCAACTAAAACAGAGAGAAATATTCAATATTGTTTAAAGGTGACCTAAAAAATGGAGGAAAAGTAAAGGTCCATAACATCGGCAACGAGGAAATAAATGGACAAATGTAAATAATTAATTATAAGAGTGGCTTCAGGAATCGAAATAGAAGATCACAAATTTCGTTATGTGTGCACGACTAAGTCCCAGGGGAAAAAATGGGGTTAAAAATATAATTTGCAGATAGAGAGCAAACAAATATAATTCACTTGATTGTTCCCTATTGAAAGAGAAGTCATATTCATTGAATATAACTTACAATGACAAAATAACTCCGATGAATAAATCCAATGAAAGCGACGGGAAAACAAACCTCAAATCAGATACACTAAATGAGAAAATAAATTGAATAGAAATCGCAAAGGCGAAAATGAAACATCACTAAGGCAGTTTATGTAGAAAGAAATTGAATAGGGTGAAAGTGCATAAACGCATAGGGTTTCACAGTTTCGATCTCGGTTCCGGAGCGGCGGGTGGCGTTGACGCAGAGCTGAAAGGAAATAGGGCACCAAAAAATTTAAGTTAATGATTACACAGGATCGGCCCCCAGCAGAGAAAGAAATAGGGTCCGATTAAATAGCTTACACTCACAACCGCACGGGCTGCTCCTAAAGATAGGAATACTGAAAGGGACGGAACATCGTGTAGTTAGTGGCGACGGGACGACCGGCTGTACTCCGGCGAGGATCTACAAATGGCAATGCCCAATTAAGTCAACATTCAACAATTAGTTTAAAATCAGAAAAACCCAACATAAATAGATCCGCTTGACATGAAATATGATGCAAAATAAAGAAGACAGGAAGGAAATTGGTCTGCCCTAGTAGGAGGATGATAGGAAAGAGGAAAGAAAACTTACAAAATCCCCAACCCTGCAGCGGCGGCGGAGGTTAGCAGCGCGGCGGAAGGCGAAAGCGAAACAAAAAGAGACGGTGGCGGCAGTTGCGAATGACGACGATCTTCAGATGCGACCAACACCGCCCTCCTCACCCCGGCTTCGCACCAACGCCGCGCCTCCCTGCCCGACGCGGCGGCGGCGGCTGCAGATGCGACCACAAACAGGCCACGCGATCCGAAAATCAAGACAAGCGAAACCTGTAAGTAGCCAAACAACTGCCCCAATTTCCAAAATCACCGCTAAATCCGCGATCTTCAGCCCTCAACCCTAAACCCCAAGGCATCGGCGAAGGATGCAGCCGGTGAGTCAACAGCAGAGCCGAAGGGAAGACGGGTCTGGCAAGGCGAGGGCGAGAGGAACAAGGAGAAGTTGAAGACGACGTGAAGCCAGCGGCAGCAAAAGAATGAGGGCTGGCAGCAAGGGCGAGGGCAAGGAAGATTGAAGATGCGGATCGCAAGGGCAGGGAAGCGTGGGAGGAAAGAGAAGTCAGGAAAATTGAAAATTGGGATCAAACCAAACGACGCCATCTTGCACTTGAATAGTACTTGAATGCCATGACAAAAATGGTAATTTGTGGGAAACAAAATAGTACTATTCTTCCCCATTTTTCTTCGAAACAACTTGTTTGATATTTATTTTTTGTTTTTTTTAAGAGTAAAGAATAATTATGTATCTTAGTTGCAAAATTTTAAAATTTTTATGAGGAAATATAATTACTAATTTCACCATTTTTTTAGTTTTAATAATTCATAACATATTGTAAAAAAATAACACTCATCTACTTCTATTAAACTCTAAAGGTTATTTATGTAATTTTATTTTGCTACCACTAAACTCTAAAATGAAATACCAAACACTCATTAGAAACTAAACTCAAACTTTAAACTTCAAATTTTAAACTCTTAACTCTAAAATCTAAACTCTGAAATTTTACAAATTACTAGACCTTTTTCTCTTCGCCTTATTTAAGGTGTTCTGATCTGAATTTGATATTATCTGGTCTGGTCTTATATGATATTTTTATTCTACTTAAAATTATTATTCTTATAAAATATTATTATTAGTGGGAATGAGACTTGACCCCAGTGATCATCTCCCATGTCTTCCAACCATAGGTTGGGGGTTTGATTCCCACCCAGCCCCTATTCCCCTTTATCCTCTTTGCAATTTGTGTGGCTTTGGCTCACGCACACCTTTGCCAACACATATATATCAATATTTACAAAAAAAAAATGTTAATGGTATTATTATTATTATTATTATTATTATTATTATTATTATTATTATTATTATTATTATTATTATTATTATTATTATTATTATTATTATTATTATTGCTGTTGTTATTGTTAATTTTAATTTATTAAATTAAATTACTATAAGTATATTTATATACATTATTTAAAATTTCAGCATTTTGTGTTTTTATATTTTAAAATAAATATTATGTTATCATAACTAATAATTTATATATATTTTATTATTAAATATTTTACTGATCCACACACATTAATATAAAAAATATAGAATACTGAAAATACTTATATTAAGAACATGATTAGTATCTTTAGATAGTAATATATAAAATTGCTATTTTTTGCTTTTTTTAAAAAATAATTCGTGTGATTGTATAATTTTATTACAATGATTGATCTGGTCTGGTCTGAATTGATCAGGTATGGTTTAAACTGATATGATTTTAATAAAAATAAGCAATAAGTTCTGAAAATAAATTCTAGAGAACGGGACCTAAGTTTTCTTAGTTTATTTATTTAATTACATGTAATACTCCAACTAAATCATTTTTATTAATTTACCTTAAATCTTGTGTCAATTCCCCAAAACACTTAGGGTCCGTTTGGTTTGAGGGATCTTAAATTACCAATGGGAAGGTGTTTGTCGGGAATGTAAGATTAATGAGAATATGAGATTGTTGGGAATATTAATTTTTAGTATTTTAAGATTATTGCATTTGGTTAGATTGAGAATCTCAGATTCCATTTTGAGTTAATTTACTATAATGTCCTTAAATTTTAATTGAACAAGATTCCATTTTGAGAAAATTCTTTATATATAATTTCTTGTAGGATAATTAGTAATTTAATGTAACTAAATTCTTATTATTTTTTATTTGTATATAGAAGATAAATAAATTTTAAGCAAATATGAGAGTATTTATGTTTTTTGGAAGAGAAAATATGAGAGTAATTATTTATTTAAAAGTATGCTTAAATAATCTAAATATTTTCAATTGATTTATAAAATTAAATTTCATATATTTATCATTTTTAAATAGAAATACATAAATTTATAAAATAAAAGAAGTATAAAATGTAAGGGTATAAAAGACAAATTAATATAAAAATAAAAAAATTGATATGGTAATCTAGATTACATGCCTCTTTGGGTGGGAATGTGATTCGCATTCCCACCCAAAACCCTTAACATCCCCACATCAGTGGGAATGTGATATTATAACATGAAAGATGCCGCGGACCAAACATGGGCATATTACATTCCCTAACCAAGATTCCTAGTAGAATCTTTAATTCCTGAAACAAACGCCCCATTAAAAGAGAAAAAAAAGGGGAGGGAGTAATATTTCCCCGAAAAAAAAAAAAAGAAAAAAGCGGAGGGAGTAATATATAAAAACAATTAGACGATTGAAAGTCTCTTTAACTGGTAAATACTGCATGTAGTTTGTTGATTAATATATGTTGACCCTATTCAAGGTCAACTTTTTTTTTTACAACACGATAAAATCTGATTTCTTGTTGGATTGGTTTATTTATGTGTTAAGTATTCCCTCTTTTTTGGTTTGTACGCTTCAACTTGACATTGGCAACATTTTCCCACATTTTCTTTCCCAGCAGTCAAGTCAACAATCTTTTTTCTTAGCCTTGAGATAATATGCATGAGTACTTTACATGGCTCTGAAATTGTCCACATTACCATATAATTAATTTAAAATCATTTTGCCATGGATCGATAGGATACATTCTTGCAAAAGTACATAATACAAAAGATGAACAAGAAATGAAAATGGATAGGGAAGCTTCCATGGTTGTTTCAAGCTTTGAGATGCAAACTTCAAGGGTCCTCATCTCCTCCACAAGCTTCAAACATGGTTATACAACTCTGGAGATAGCTTCGAATCTTCGGATGGTGCAACTAGCTCAAAAACTGGCCACAAAGGATGGTGAGATCACTCTCGGTTGAGGGTTTTCGGTCCCCTCAAGACTCTTCATGACCTTTGCATTTGAGATAACAAGTGCTTGAAAGCAAATTTGAAATATTTCATAAATGGCAAAAGGTCCCTTATAAATGATGGGGAGGCCATATATATATACTAGCCAAAGCCCAAAAGATGAAAATTACATGAAAAATAAAGAGAGGGTGAAAATTGGTGGGAGGTGCGGTTTAGGCATGGGTGGTGCGGTCTAAGACAGCGCACCTATGGAGATGGTGGAGACCGCACCTATAAAAAATCGAACAATCTCAACATTTTGGGGTAGGTGCGGTTTATGTGGGGTGGTGCGGTCTACGCGGTCTTAGACCGCACCTAGGGGTAGACCGCACCTAGGCTAAACTTGGCCAAAATGGACTTAGAAAAAATTTGGGAATGGGTGCGAGTCTAGGGTATGTCCTGCGGTCTAAGTGGTGTAGACCGCACCTAGGGCGTTGACCGCACCTGTTTGGGCCAAAAAATTTTCTAAGTGTTTCGGATGTCTTGGATATTTTCAAGGCATTTTTCTGCACTATTACAAAATGATCCTCGGTTAAAATACAGGTCTTGGAGCACTTGTTCATCCACTCTCACTTCCGGCCATCAGGTAGCATTGCTCCGGACATCTTTATGCTCGAATTGTAAGAGCTTCGTTGCTTGCGAGTGGATGTTGGAATACTGGAATCAGCTCCATTTCATCGTTCAATTCCATAGACGTCTTGAATGGACTATTTTTTTTTTTTGCACAGCAGCCAAATAAAGGCTAGAGAAAGGTAAAGTAAAAAGAAAAAAATAAGGTGCAAGTGAACAAAAAGCAACAGATCTAACGAGCTCTCAAGAACCAAGTGCCCGCCAAATCTGCTGCTAGAATAAACCCCACGCCATCCGGAGGGAAGGCCCAAGTTGTGTAAAACAGCTCCTCATCCACACCCCGCTTCGCCAAGAAGTCCGCTACTGCATTCCCTTCCCGCAGAACATGTCAGAAATGGCAAACATCAAAGGAACCCCGTAGATCATCAATTCTCGCAAGGTATGCCCCCAACCAATGGGATTTAGATCTCTGGCCGTTGATGAGACGCAGAGCCTCTTGAGAATCACTTACACAACAAATTTCTTTCACCCCTTGGTCAACATCAAGCATCATCCCGTACAGAATTCCTGCCACTTCCGCATGTAGCACGGAGACATCCCCCAAGCATCCCGATATGCCCCGTAACCAGCTACCATCACTCCCCCTAAGGACAGCCCCGAAACCTGCCAACTGCCTCTCGGCCTTACGAGAGCCATCCGTATGTAAGTACACCCCAGTCCATGATCCCATGTTCCAGCACACGTGTCTCGGTGATGGCAGCGCGCGAGGAGCAGGGGGTTGAGCCGCAGATAAGGTATTGCTGGCTTGCAAAATGCTACGAACCAGCGAGTGTTGTGGAGTGACACAACCTCTAAATATTCACGAACATCGCTCATTCCAAATCTGCCAGATGCCCGCCAAGAAGATAGATCCGTAGACACGAAACATCCCTCCAAGCCACTGCCTAATGTTAGGCCGATCAAGTGTATCTAGATCATTAGGAATGGGGACAGCCAGCGAAATCCACACCTGATGTGCCCAGCTGCAATAAAATAGGCAGTGCCGCCAGTCCTCATGATGAACCCCACAAATTTGGCATAGGGGTGAAGACGCCATATGCCGATGATACCGCAAGGCATTAACCGGGATGGCTTCCCACACAATCAGCCATAATAGGAAACACAGCCGTTCAGGTAGCTTGGAGGACCATATCCAGCTCCAATGTCCTCCATCACTATAGTTCCCCAATAAGAAATTGTACCCCAAGCGAGCCGTGGAGATTCCATCAATTGTTCCCTTCCACATCCAGCCATCCTCCAAAGATGAATGAAGACACGGAGGGGAGAGAGCCTGGATTTCCATGTGGATCGCAGGTGGGATGTTGGACTGGACAACAGAGAAGTCCCAAGATCTTTCCCGCACCACATCCTTGATTTGTAATTCCATGTCAGCCATCTCAATAAGGGGTAGGGACGACCCTAATTGAGTATTGTGAAACCAAGGCGAGAACCAGAGGGAGCTCGCCCCATTCCCCAATTTGAAAGCAAAACCACCCACCAATTGTTGAGCCGCCTTACAGATGCTGCGCCAAATTGGGGAGCCAACTGACCGAAGGTTTGTGCAATGGCCAGTTCCGTGGCAAAATTTTGCCCGAAGCAGATTACACTAGAGCTTGTTAGTTCCCATGAACAAATCAGTGACTAGTTTGCCTAGAAGCGCTGTATTAACCAGTCTCGCTTGTCGGAATCCCAGTCCCCCACACGATTTGGGTCGAGCTACCTTCAGCCATCCCGCCAGATTTATGCTATGGCCTGAGCGGTCCTTCCAGACGAATTTACGAATTCGCTGATCAACTTTTTCACATATGCTCCTAGGGAGCCACATAATTTGCATGCAGTACGCCGGGATGGATGCCAGAACATGGCGTGCCAATGTGGCCCTCCCCGCTTTATTTAGCAACCGCATTGCCCAAGTAGTAATTCTCATATCTATCTTTTCGAGGAAACCGTATGCCTGCTCCCTTACCCGACCAATATGTATAGGAAACCCCAAGTACTTTCCTATATTTGTGGTGAAGGTGAAGGCAGTTGCAGAAGATAACCATTCCCGTTCAACAGAGGATACACAAGCCGGGGCATAAGCGCGGGATTTCTCATAATTGACTTTAAGACCAGAGGCTTGAGCAAACCAGGCCAGCATATGTGAGAGACATTCAATGCTTCATTCTTCTAGCATTGTGCAGAGAATCAGATCGTCTGCGAACATCAGGTGGGAAATTCCACCCTCATTAGCAGATATATGAAGCGGTTTCCAGGTACCCTGTGCCACTTGGAGTGCAATGGACATGGACAACCACTCCATAACAATATTAAAGAGATATGGGGAAAGAGGGTCCCCCTGACGAAGCCCACGCTGCGGCCGAAAACCTTCCAATGGAGCTCCATTCCATAGTATGTGATACTCAGGACAAGACACACAAGCCATGATAAGATTACACAATGATTGAGGTAGAGCCATTTGCTCCAGACATTCTTGCAAGAAAGACCATCTGACGCAATCATAAGCTTTCCCAAGATCCACCTTAAGGACCAAGGCCTTCGTATGAGAGTTGGCCCGAGACAAAGAGTATAGAAGCTCTTGCCGAATTATTGAGTTGTCTACTGTCCCTCTACCCGGCAAGAAGGCCGATTGGAGAGGTGAAATATAAGTCCTTAACATCGGCCGGAGGCGATTAACGAGTACCTTTGACATGAACTTGTAAGCAACTGAACACAGGGTGATGGGCCTGAATTGGCGCACAGTAGACGGAGCTGCCAATTTAGGAATCAGACAGACATAGGCCGACGCCAATGAGGGTGGTATAAAACCAGATTCAAAAGCTTGTTGCACCAAGGCAATGACATCCGAGCCAACCGTCGGCCAATATTTTTTATAAAAGGCTGCTGGAAAGCCATCCGGTCCCGGCCCCGCCAACGGTTTAAATTGGTTGAGCGCAGTGATAACCTCATGAGGTTCTACTGGGTCTGAATTGACCTCACATCCCATCTCCTGAATAGGCCGTAGAGGGGGGAGTGGTTCAACATCTTGGCTTGTACCCGCATCGGCGAACAAGTTCATATAAAATCCCCGGACAGATTGTTTGAGTATCCCTTGGTCAGTGCACCACGACCCATCCTCCAGGAAGAGGCCATGGATCTGCTGCCGATGGTGTCTAAACTTGGCTTGGGCATGGAAGAACTTGGTGTTCCGGTCTCCCAAACGAACCCAGTCTTCCTTCGCCCTTTGACCCCGATAAATTTATTCTTGAGAAAGAACCTCCTGGTATGCTTTTTGTAGTTTTGTTCTAGGAGCACAAGCCGGAGTGAGTCAACATTCGTTAACGTCCGCTCCAGTCCCTCCAGCCGCCGCAAGAGCTTTTTCTTTTTATTCTGCAGTCGCCGATACTCAGAAGGGCATTGCTGCATTGACAAGTCTTGTACAGCTTTAAGTTTGGAGCAGAATGGTCCTACATTATCATTCCAAACCGAAGAGACCAACTGCTCATAGTCATCCCTCATACTCCAAGTCGCCTCCCATCTAAAGCAGCTGTGGACACGCGGCCGGGCAATTCCACCACAGTTAAGAAGGAGTGGGGTATGATCTGAGCACACTCTAGGCAGCGTATGAATGTATCCGTCTGGAAAGAGATCAAGCCGTTGCATATTAGCCAATCCTCGATCTAAGCACTTCTTCAAAATTCTAACACTGTTAACTGGCCGCATCCATGTGAACGGGACACCTTCCGTTCGAACCGGATACAGACCACAATCACCCACGCAAAGGCGGAACTCATCCGCCCTATCTTGCTAGAATACCCCTCCCTGGACTTCCGACAAGGCCAATACCTCATTCCAGTCACCTACTCAAACCAAGGACCGGCAATACACCTCCCAAGTTCTCTGAGATAGGCCCAATTGGATCGTCGCCTGTAGAAGTTGGGGAATGCATACACAGCAGAGCAATACCAGGAAATAGCTCCCGCCCGAAGTTGGAGGGTGAGAAATCTCCCCGCCAGTTCAAACACATCTATGATAACAGCCCCGCCCGACTGAGCCAACACCCATATACCCCCCGCTCGACCAGTAGCCTCTTGAATAGTAATCGGGGTATAACCTTTGGAGTAGAAAAAGTTCCGCAATCGATCATAAGGTCCTTGTGGTTCAAATATAAACACAAAGGAAGGCGAATGCGCCCGAAGTAAATCAGCAAGAGCTCTTTTAGCCTGGGCATTCATAAGCCCACGCACGTTCCACGCGATTATTGAGAATCTATCAAACAATGACATAATTAACAAATTCAGATTAAGAGCAAGCAGTGCCGGAGCGTACCCTGTAATAATCATTGAGGTATGACCGCATCCTGCACCGTCTTGCCCGAGGTATCCATATTGCCCGTAACAACCAGATCCGCCACCTCCCCAGCCAACCGTGGCGGTGGTTCCACACCTAATCCAACATCCAGGAGGAAGCTCCCTTCATCTTCAATAGCGCTAGCATCAACCGACGCCACCTTACAAGGTAATTTCTTGATTACCCCAGATCCATAGGCCACACTGAGACGTCTATTCAACCGTGCTTTCTTTGTGGCAAGCAGGTTGCTCTTATCCTTGACCTTGCCGACGGTGCGAGGCGGAGACAGCGCCGTAGCAATGGACTTCGCAGGTAGAAGTGCCGGAGGAACCTTAGTTTCGATAAGGGTACCAGTCCCAACACTACCAAAAGTTTGCGAAAGAGGCTTAACGATAATGGGCCCAGAAGTGCCCGCCTTCGGTGATCCAATAGTAGGTGAGCCAGGCCCAGGCATCCCCTCCATAGGCAGAACGACCTTAATCAGGGTAGGCCCAGGTGTTCCTTCCACAGGTAAAGTGGCCTTAGAGCTACCAGGCCCAGAGGCCCCATCAGAGTTCGGGCCCGCCCCAGGCTTCTTCTTGGGCTTGCGTCTTTTAACAACCATCCATTCCCCAAGGCCCAACTCCGAATTATGCGCATCAGTCGTGTTAACAGATTCCAGAGGTGGCACAGATGCCCCTGTTTCGCCAACTTCTCCATGCACGACGTCAGTTGAAGTCGTGGCCATAACCGCCTTCAATCGTTGATCAGGCTTGGTAACTGTCATCCCGGGAGTCCGGACCCCACGAGGACCTGCCGCCAATGGGCTGGCCGTGTTTCCATCATGCTGCTCGCCGCAAGTGCCCTGCAGATGGCCAAAGCGACCACAGCGCATACATACCAGGTGGAGGCCCTCGTAGGCGATTTGCACCTCCTGACCTTCCACTTCTACCATTCCAAGGAGCGGCTCATCCAGTTTAATTTCGACAGAAGCCCTTGGATATCCGGATGCAAGAGTGTTTGTGTCAAACTTGAAAGGTTCACCCACAGCGGATGTTATAACCCTGAGTGTACTTTCCTTGTAGAAAGCCGGACTTAGAGTAGGAAATCGGATCCAAGCATGGATCGTGTTGACCTTGGATGTTCGAGGATTGAACTCCTTAGTCCAACGCGAAACAGATAGTGCATGATCAAACAAAAGCCATGGACCATTTGTAAGGACCTTTTCCCGATCATCAGGGGAAGAGAATTTTACCATGAAGCAGCCGAAACCAGCATCCATCAAATCAAAAGAACCAGAGAGCTTCCATATCCGTTTCAGTCTATCTTTCATGGTGAAGTAACTGATCGTGTTTCCCAAGGGTTTCACGATGAGCGTATCCAACCATGGTTCATAAATTTCCTTCAGCACCGATTCTGCAAACCGAATTTTGGGACACCGGCGATTGGCACCGGCCCGATCAATGGATGCTAAGTTCGCCCTTAACAAATCACAGCAAGCACCAGGGACAGTAGCAAAAGCAGAATTGCCATTCATAACCGCATCCTTAAAGGACGCTGGCAACACGTCAACGGTCGACGAGGTAGGCGAAGGAGGATCCGGCGGACGTTCTTGAGGGAGCATAGGAGTTGCCATGGTTCACCCCGGTAGCTAACAAATTTGATCGCTAAACTCATTACTCGTTAGTTCTTGAATGGACTATTAAGTTAATGAACTCAATTTAATTGAGAAATTGGTCCATATAATTTAATAGTTGAATTTTGACTTCCACATCACATTTGTTTGACTATATATACATATGTGTATCAATCATCTTCCTTTCTTGCTCATCCAAAAAATCATCTTCCTTTCTTTACCCAAAATCTAGTCCAATTTCATATCTAGACTTAAACCAGAATCCAATAACTTCAAACTATGAAATTAAAATTGGTTTTTTGATATTCTTTGTTTTTGTGCAGTTTCCTTGCGGTTTAGGAATATTCATTTTTACTTCCTGCCTATTTTCCATCAATTTTTCTCTTTCTTTTCTTTGGAACTTTCACATGAAATTGCCTCATTCCTAAAACGGGGAAAAATACCTTACCACAATGACATATTGACATGGATCCACAATTTCAAAACTTTCCTAATTCCTCCTATTTCCCTTTTTTTTAAAAAAAAAATTCTTTCTCAGGTCACTTAGCTTCTTCACAATAGATTTAGCGTAAAATAGTGATCATTTAATAAACTAACATCAATATATAAAACAATTAAAAATACAAATGTCCTTAATAAAATAGAGCTAAATAAAGTAAATTTAAAATCTAAATCAATTTAGAAAAACCAACATTACAACATTTTAACAGATAAAAAAAATCATATACTCCTAATTACTCTAAATACTTTATTAGAGTAGTATCTTATATACATATACATATTCATCACGAAAATATAAAATATAGATATACATAAAATGTGATATTTATATATTTATATATGGAGTACAATCCAGCGAGTCCTACTTCATCCTTTCCATAACATTTGCTTGGGTTCCAAGTAATTTCCTAGGCGCAATATTTCAATCCCCAAAATACCCAAACTTCTTAATTTAAGACTCCTCTATCCCCAAAACCCCTTGAAACTTTTGACAATTTCCCGCACGAGTATTTTCGAAATAAAAGAGAATCCCGGTATAGTATTTAATGAAACCAGTTTATGAAGGCGGAGTTGGGATTAGGGATATATGTATAGGTTGTCACGTTTTTATTACTCGTGTTAAGAAACTGTGGCCCGAAAGCGCACGGTGTCAAAAATTGCAGTAATTTATAGTAAGACCGGATCGTTCACTGGAGGATGTGCGATAGAAGAAGGTCCCACGCCATTTTACAAGATTTTCAACTCGGTTACTCGAATCAGTTTAGAAGTTGACTATCAACTACTTTACTGAATTTAAACTAAGCTACGAAAACAATTAAAGTTATTCTACAAAGCATATAAAATTCTATTCTAGAAAGCGGATAAGTCTATGCTAGGAAGCAGTTAAGATTAGGTCTAAAAAGCAGGTAAATTTATCCTATGGAAGCAATAAAATTATTATAGAAAGCTGTAAATCTGAGTTATACTAGCTATGAAGCTGATTCAAAATGATGACAGAATGGACATGGAGAAAAGAATAAAGATTGGACAAGATTCAGATAAAGCATAATTAAACTTCCATTTTTTTATACATAGATCTTCGTTCGGGATAATCCTGTCAGATAGCTAGTTCTCATGCTCTCATTACTATGTTCCCTTTAACAGACAGGTACTTACAGTATGAGTTTACATGTTCTTAAGACCACAAATTCTAAGATACCACAGATTCATAACTGCCCCGGCCAGGGTATGTTATTTTATCTATGGTGGACAAGCAACACCTGACAAATCATTAGTTGAAGTGCCAAGTACTGCTATCATTCCCCCATGTCACACCCAAAGTCTGAAAGAAGCCTGAACTATCCCTTAACTCTCAGTCCTAGTAGCAGTTAGAAGATCTAGAGACACATCCGAGTGACCTTTACGAAAGCAATTAAATGAAAGCAATAAAGAAAGCACTTGAAATCCTATCACTCGAAAGTTTCAAAAGCTTCGTACTGGTAGTAAAAGAAAGCCTCCAGTCAGAATGACCGGACGTGGATCAAGAATTCCTGACTCTCAGTGAACCGCTCGCAGTGTTCACTTCCTTCCGGGTGGTTATGAGATACAAATGTAACACCCCGGATTTGATAACCCAGGCCGGGATGTCACCGCCGCATTTCCCTAGCAAGACACGGCTTCCCGAGCTCGCTAAGGAAATGCAAGGCTTGTGGGTATGAAAAAGATTTAAAACATTTCAAGATTTAGTCCGGAAATTTATAATACTTAGTACGATAGTAGAAATTATCACGTGCGGAAAATAAATAAAGTAAGTGCAGCGGAAAGTAAAATCACGGCCAACATGGCCAAATCCTCGGGTTTAACAGACCCGGTAAAAACAGTACGATGCAGAAATTTAAAATGTCCATTTTGATTTCCCCCAAGTGCATATGCAATGCGTCACTCGACGTACTATGTAAAAAAAAGGAAATGACAACGGTTGTCCGTATAAAAATATACTGAGTAAGTTAATCCCTAACTACAAATAAAAGGGGTTACAAGTGTTTAAACTAAAGATTTCGCTTACCGTACGAGAATTTAAAAATACATGATTTATTAGCAGCGGGAAAACATGATTAAAGAACTTAATTTTAAAAGCGTAATTTAAAACATAATTTAAGATGCATAATTTTTAAATACATAATTAAAGACAGGATAAATACGATTTAAGCATAATGAAACACTCACACGAGTCTTTTACTTTTCATCCCGTAAACTAAGAAGAGGACACCATACCGGGAGATCACTAACGAGGCAATCTCAACATAGGACCACTAACGAGGCAGTCCAAACAATGGGAGACCACTAACGAGGCAGTCTCAAAGATAGTAGGACCACTAACGAGGCGATCCAAAAAGATAGTAGGACCACTAACGAGGCGATCCACAAATACAGCGCGCGAGATCACTAACGAGGCAATCTCAGATAGTAAGGAGACCACTAACGAGGCAGTCTCAAAGATAATGATAGTATGAAGATCGGCTCAGCCTAGTGAACGGGATTTTTCGGAAGTTCGTATTTCAAAGTTATCCAATGGTCGATATCGCATTTTCATAGTTCGAGTTTTCTCAAGTTCGAAAAATCCTATTCGAGGCAGTTTACGCCTTTCTTAATTTAAAATTCGTCTTCTCTCCAAAAATTCTGAAACTTTGTCAATAATTCAAAAGCACACACACAAACAACTTTCATGTTTTAAGTTTTTGGAAATAAGGTTCCGAAGTGAGTTGAAATTTGAGTTTATTGCAAAGATTAATTTATGCCTTGAAAACTGTTTCCGTCACAGGTTCGTGCAACGCCGATTAAAAATTCATTTCAAAACCAATCGATGTGAAATTTTTACAGTAACTACACAACACATTAAGGAACAACTTTCATGTTTTAAAAATTTGGAAATAATGAATTCTTGGTACTCAAAAATCGAGTGCAACTCACTGCATAGTCATGGCCCTTAAAACGATTTCAAAACAGTTTTAAAAACTCGGCCGTTTGACATATCAAATGAACACCAAAATCCGTGAAATTTTATATGCATAATCTAGACACAATTATCTACAACTTTTGTTTAGAAATGCAAAGTTAAATCATTCGAAAAATGGGTGAAAAACATGCATCAAGTTGAATGAAGGAATCTGTCACAGAATTAAATTGTTCGGTTCGATACAGAAAGTTCACGGCGAAAATTGGGTTAGCAAAACTTAATGTCAACGGCTGAAATTTGGACACAAGATAGATAAAGGTGTTAGGAACAACTTTTATGTTGAAACGTTTTCGGTTTGAATTCCCGAAGGTCGAGTTTTTGGCGAGTCTTTAAAATTGGACGAAAATAGGGTTTTTGAAAACCGATTTTTGTTACAAGCCTATATCTCAAGATTTAAACAACAAACAACCACGAAAATTTGTGAGTAAGGTTTTAACTTACTTAGAATGATGATAGGGTCACTGGATTGGGTTTCCGGACGTCCTAGGGTCACGACGAACGGCCAACTTCTCCGATCGCTTTTTGTTCATTTTCCGACGGAAAATCGTAGTAAGGAAAAAGGGTTAGAATATGAGTTTCTGAGATCTATGGACGAATTGAAACTTTGTACAATAGCTTACCAAGAGTCTAGAGGGCAGGGCTTGGTTCCTTTCGCCTTGCCGTCGCCGGAATACTTGCCGGAAAGTGAGTTCGGAGAGGTTTCGACTTGGAGAGGAGTATTGGAGGTGTTTAGGGTTAGGTTTTCTGAGAATTATGGGGAGGGGCGCCCCAAATCTGATCTTATGCCCTTCCCCATTGTTGTGATCGACTTTCCATTGATTGAGGTCGGATTTTTGGCAAGAAAATCGCCATGGAAGGAAAGTGTACACCTCCTGCACCTCTGGCGCGCTGGTGGCGCGCACATAGGCCTTTGTGCGCGCGGAGCACGCACGACCAGCCTGGAGGCGCGACGCCCTTGGCCGCGCGGTGGCCGCGCGGCGGCGCGCGGGCAGCGCGGGCCGGCCGGACCGGCCGGTTCGGCGGTCCGCGTGTTTCGTCGGGTCTTCCCTCGCTTTCCCCTATCGGTTTTCTACGTGTTAGCTCGATTCTCTGGGTCGTCTTCGTTTCGGAATCTTCTCCTTAATCTTGTTACGAGTCCGGCTTATCGCTCGCAACATTTCCGGGTCCTACTTAGCCTAGTCTAAATTGGTTCCAACATCTCCTATCGTCCTTGTGATCTAATTCGTGATGTATTTTGTGATTTATTTCGTGACTGAACTTAGAAATTAGTTCTAAGCTGCCTACATACCCTGTGAAGGGATCAAGTCATGACGTAGTTCAAAACAATTTGAATTTGTTTTTTTCCTCGGGTGTTACATCCTCCCCCCCTTAAGAATACAGTTATGTCCCCATAACTGTGGTCGGGTCGTCTTGGAAGAGGGTAGGGTAACGTTGCCTCATGTCGGCTTCCAATTCCCAGGTTGCCGTCTCCGTCTCGTGGTTGGACCACAGGATCTTGACCATCTTTACAGTTTTATTCCTTGTCACCCTTTCCTTGTAGTCGAGTATTTGCACCGGGGTTTCTTCATAGGTCAAGTCATCATCCAATTCGATTACGTCCGGTTGGAGTACATGCGACGTGTCGGGCACATACTTCTTTAGTTGGGAGACGTGAAACACGTTATGGACGCGTGCTAGTTGAGGCGACAGCGCTAGCCGGTATGCTAGATTCCCCACTCTCTCGAGGATCTCATATGGCCCTATGTATCGTGGGCTCAGTTTCCCCCGCTTGCCAAAGCGCATTACGCCCTTCATTGGTGAGACTTTCAGCATGACCTTGTCACCGACTTGAAATTCCAAGTCCTGCCGTCTCACGTCCGCATAACTCTTTTGCCGGTCCTGAGCGGCTCTCATCTTCCCCTGGATAACCTTAACTTGCTGAGCCATGTCCTCCACCAGTTGTGGCCCTACTGTCATTATTCGATCGTTCTCTCCCCAACTCAATGGGCTCCGGCATCTTCGTCCGTACAGTGCTTCGAAGGGCGCCATGCCGATGCTCGCATGATAACTGTTGTTATAGGAGAACTCGATCAAGGGTAAATGGTGCTCCCAACTTCCCTTGAATTCCAACACACAACCTCAACATGTCCTCCAGCGTTTGTATTGTTCGCTCCGTCTGTCCATCCGTCATAGGGTGGAACGCCGTACTCATTTTTATCTGTGTCCCCAGAGCTTCTTGCAGCTTGGTCCAAAACTGGGAGACGAATCTGCTATCCCTATCCGAGATGATGTCATGTGGCACCCCGTGCCGGCGTACCACATTGTCTACGTATGCTCTTGCTAGTTGGTCCATTGTCCAAGTGTCCTTCATCGGGATGAAAATGGCGGCCTTCGTTAACCTATCCACGATCACCCAGATCTTATTCATTCCTTTTGGCGAACGTGGTAACCCTGAAACAAAATCCATGGAGATACTATCCCACTTCCAGCTTGGGATCTCCAATGGTTGCATTAATCCTAAGGGCTTTTGCCGTACTGCCTTGATCTTCTGGCAGGTAAGGCACCTTGCCACGAATTCGGCCACCTCTCTCTTCATGTTCGGCCACCAATAATTTTTCTTCAAGTCCTTGTATAGCTTATCCCCTCCGGGGTTGACTGAGTAGGGGGTGCTATGGCCTTCCTCCATCACCTTCTTCTTCAGATCTGCGGACTCCCGCGGTATACACCATCTTCCCCTGAAGCGGATGCTCCCGTCCTCGTGAATCTGGAAATCTACTGCCTTTCCTTCGGCAATGCTTCTCCTTATTTCCTCCATCTGTTCGTCACTCGACTGGGCGAGTCGTATCTCTTCGAATACGGTAGGGCTTACTACCATCGCGTTGACGACCTCGGTTACCGTACCCGGATGCACCAGTTCCAGGCTTAATTTCGCCAAATCTCTGTACAATTTGGCCGGTATCACCAGTGAGTTCGTGACGTGTTGCGCCTTCCGACTCAAGGCGTCGGCCACGACGTTGGCCTTGCCCTCGTGATACGCGACTTCTAGGTCGTAATCTTTGATCAGTTCCAACCATCTCCTCTGCCTCAAGGTTGTGAACGTAGCATGCGTATAGCGCGTGGCCCTTACGCATTAGGCTACCTAACTCTAGGACGTTGACTATCTTGTTAGATTTCTTAGGGGGTTGAGAGTAGAAGATGACTCTTTTCCCCCTACTTTTTGACAGCGTGATCTTTTGCTTTTGGCACTCGATCATGGCCTTATACCGGGTTAGCCAATCCATTCCTAGTATGACGTCAAAGTCCCTGACGTTGAACTCTACCAAGTTTGCGAAAAACTCTACGTTCTTTATCACTATAGGTATTCCATTGTAGCGTTTAGAGCATGCTATTACTTCTCCAGAGGGCAGTTGGATGCCTAAGCTAATTATCTCGCACTTAGGTAGATCTAGTTCAGTTACGACTCTCGAAGATACAATCGAACAACTGGCTCCGGAATCAAATAAGACTCTAAGTGGAGTACTTAGGACATGGAAAGTACCTGTCATCACGTCACCCTGCGCGGGTATGTCAGCCTGGTTGATCACGTTCAACCTCCCCATCGGCCTCCCTTGATTGACTGGCTGGTTTTGATTTGGGTTTGCGTTTTGCTGCTGGTTCGGAGGGCGTTGGTTCGGATTCGGAGGAGGCCGATATCCTTGATTGTTGCCATCCCTACCTCCCTGGTTGAACGGCTCGTTAGGTCCAATGACCAAGTCTTCTCTTTTCGTGATGTTCTCGAGTCGGGTTCGACATTCCTCCCTCCGATGGCCAATTCGGCCGCACCGGAAGCACTCGCCCATCTGAGGACATCTCCTTACCAGGTACGGCCTGCCACACCTTGGGCACGGCGGCACTCGTCCTCCTTGGTTGACATTCCGACCATTGTTGTTCTGAGCATTCCCGTTCGGCCCTCGCCGAAAGTTGTCCCCGCCAGTAGTGTTGCTTGTCCGGTTGTCCCTGTTCCTCTTGTCTGGGCCTTGCACCCCTCGGCTAGATTCCCCAGCAGCCTTCCTCTTTAGCTGTTGCACTCGTGCTACTGCTACTGCCCGATCGTAGACAGATTGCAGGTCCGGGTAGTTAACTCCAGTGATCACCTCTCGAATCGACAAGTTCAATCCCATTTCGAACTTTTGCGCCTTCTCCCCGTCAGTAGGTACCATCCTGGGCGCAAATCTCACCAATTCCTTAAATCGTGCATAGTATTCTTTAACAGATTTCTCTCCCTGCTTCAGGGATGAGAACTCCTCGTACAGTGCTGCCTTAGTACTCATCGGGTAGAAGCGCTCCCGGAGTAACTCCATGAACTCGTTCCACGAGTAAGGTTCATCATCCTCTGCCAGCTTCCCTTGGGTAGCCTGCCACCAGTCGTCGGCCTCGCCACCCAGATAGTACGAGGCCACGTGGACCTTCTCCCCCTCCGGGCATCTCACCGCCTTCAGCAATTTGTCGAAGGTTCTCAACCATTCTTCCAGCTTAGCGGGGTCTTCCTCCCCGACGTAGTAAGGAGGTCGGTAGGGGTTCACCGCAGCCAAGTAGTTGATCCTCGCTTCCGGTGGTGGCGCCGCGGCAGCTCCACCCTGGTTAACGTAAGCATTACCCAGTGCGATTAGTAATTCTTCCATATTTCTCAATCGCCCTTCCGCAGGGTTAGGCATTGGTCCTGCCGGGTTTGGCATCTCCGCGTCAGGTGCCTGCTCATTGGGTTGTCCCGGCGTGCCGTGGGTGTTGGGGGTGGCATGGAAGGGCCTTGATCGTCCTCGAGGCGCCATCCTGTTACAACCAAGGAAGGGGTAAAGTTCGGGGAGATTCGATAAAGTGGAAAAAAAAAGTCTTGCTGAATTGTATGGTGCTTATCAGGAGTTGATCAGTATTTGCATTTATTCATTCAGTCGTTTAGGGTTTTAGGGTCTGAGGTACTTGTCGTTTTGTTATGCAGAAATAGATGCGTTGTTTGTCTGTCGGCGCTTTGTTAAGATATAAAGATGGTGTATAAAATAAGTGTTTGTGACTTTATTGCCTAGTAGAAGTTTTTGTTTCGATACAAGCGACAAGTAGCAAAGATCCTGAAAATAGTTTGGGAAAATAGAAAAGGAGAACAATGGGAATAATGCATCAAAAATCTCTAATCCTGCGAAGGGTAGGTGGTCGGGTCCTTCATGGGGTCATCCTCATCACTTGATTCCTCGATGGTGCCCGTGCCAAGGGGCCCATGGAACACTGGGCTGGCTGGCCAACTGGGCCCAGCAACAACAGCAGGATCAACGATTGCAACTGGGGTTTGGACGGCTGCAGGGACAGCGACAGGGTCAATAACGAGGCTAGTTACAGGAGGAGTTCCTGGGTTGAGTGGGGCAGGTGGAAGCAGATCATCCTTCAGGTGATGCAGTTGATGTCCCAAGACCCCTGCTTGGGTCTCTACGTCGTCAATCTGGGTCCGAAGCTCAGTCTCGCGGGTCTGGAGTTCGTTGATTTGGACTTGGAGTTGGGTTATATCTTGATGTCCTGCTTGGCCCAGATTAGTTAGGTGGCCCAAGTTAGCTTCCATTTGCTCTACCCTTAGTCTGAAGTTGTTCACGTTTTGAGGAGATTCGAGGTATGCTTCAATCAACCTCATTAGTAGGTTGATCATGTTCACGTTTGGGGAAGCCATCTATTGTTAACAAGGTAGGTTAGAGTTAGACGTTTTTCAGGCAAAGTTAAGATATGCACAAATTTAAATCTATATGCAACATGCAAGTGCAAGTCCCTTCCCCAAAAAAAAATTTAGTTAAAATAAATTGCTAAAGGTTGGGCCTCTATAGTGGGCCAAAATTTAATATTTCTTTGGCTAAGATTTTGGGCTATGTAAAAAGGATTATAGATTTTTGGGCTAAAAATAATACTAGTAGTCAAATAAATAATTTTAAAAGAAATAACACTTGGGCTTAAAAATAATGGTTTAAAGTAATAGTAGTAGCTTTAAAAATTTTCCGGGCTCTGATACCAACTTGTAACACCCCGGATTTGATAACCCAGGCCGGGATGTCACCGCCGCATTTCCCTAGCAAGACACGGCTTCCCGAGCTCGCTAAGGAAATGCAAGGCTTGTGGGTATGAAAAAGATTTAAAACATTTCAAGATTTAGTCCGGAAATTTATAATACTTAGTACGATAGTAGAAATTATCACGTGCGGAAAATAAATAAAGTAAGTGCAGCGGAAAGTAAAATCACGGCCAACATGGCCAAATCCTCGGGTTTAACAGACCCGGTAAAAACAGTACGATGCAGAAATTTAAAATGTCCATTTTGATTTCCCCCAAGTGCATATGCAATGCGTCACTCGACGTACTCTGTAAAAAAAAGGAAATGACAACGGTTGTCAGTATAAAAATATACTGAGTAAGTTAATCCCTAACTACAAATAAAAGGGGTTACAAGTGTTTAAACTAAAGATTTCGCTTACCGTACGAGAATTTAAAAATACATGATTTATTAGCAGCGGGAAAACATGATTAAAGAACTTAATTTTAAAAGCGTAATTTAAAACATAATTTAAGATGCATAAATTTTAAATACATAATTAAAGACAGGATAAATACGATTTAAGCATAATGAAACACTCACACGAGTCTTTTACTTTTCATCCCGTAAACTAAGAAGAGGACACCATACCGGGAGATCACTAACGAGGCAATCTCAACATAGGACCACTAACGAGGCAGTCCAAACAATGGGAGACCATTAACGAGGCAGTCTCAAAGATAGTAGGACCACTAACGAGGCGATCCAAAAAGATAGTAGGACCACTAACGAGGCGATCCACAAATACAGCGCGCGAGATCACTAACGAGGCAATCTCAGATAGTAAGGAGACCACTAACGAGGCAGTCTCAAAGATAATGATAGTATGAAGATCGACTCAGCCTAGTGAACGGGATTTTTCGAAAGTTCGTATTTCAAAGTTATCCAATGGTTGATATCGCATTTTCATAGTTCGAGTTTTCTCAAGTTCGAAAAATCCTATTCGAGGCAGTTTACGCCTTTCTTAATTTAAAATTCGTCTTCTCTCCAAAAATTCTGAAACTTTGTCAATAATTCAAAAACACACACACGAACAACTTTCATGTTTTAAGTTTTTGGAAATAAGGTTCCGAAGTGAGTTGAAATTTGAGTTTATTGCAAAGATTAATTTATGCCTTGAAAACTGTTTCCGTCACAGGTTCGTGCAACGCCGATTAAAAATTCATTTCAAAACCAATCGATGTGAAATTTTTACAGTAACTACACAACACATTAAGGAACAACTTTCATGTTTTAAGAATTTGGAAATAATGAATTCTTGGTACTCAAAAATCGAGTGCAACTCACTGCATAGTCATGGCCCTTAAAATGATTTCAAAACAGTTTTAAAAACTCGGCCGTTTGACATATCAAATGAACACCAAAATCCGTGAAATTTTATATGCATAATCTAGACACAATTATCTACAACTTTTGTTTAGAAATGCAAAGATAAATCATTCGAAAAATGGGTGAAAAACATGCATCAAGTTGAATGAAGGAATCTGTCACAGAATTAAATTGTTCGGTTCGATACAGAAAGTTCACGGCGAAAATTGGGTTAGCAAAAGTTAATGTCAACGGCTGAAATTTGGACACAAGATAGATAAAGGTGTTAGGAACAACTTTTATGTTGAAAAGTTTTCGGTTTGAATTCCCGAAGGTCGAGTTTTTGGCGAGTCTTTAAAATTGGACGAAAATAGGGTTTTTGAAAACCGATTTTTGTTACAAGCCTATATCTCAAGATTTAAACAACAAACAACCACGAAAATTTGTGAGTAAGGTTTTAACTTACTTAGAATGATGATAGGGTCGCTGGATTGGGTTTCCGGACGTCCTAGGGTCACGACGAACGGCCAACTTCTCCGATCGCTTTTTGTTCGTTTTCCGACGGAAAATCGTAGTAAGGAAAAAGGGTTAGAATATGAGTTTCTGAGATCTATGGACGAATTGAAACTTTGTACAATAGCTTACCAAGAGTCTAGAGGGCAGGGCTTGGTTCCTTTCGCCTTGCCGTCGCCGGAATACTTGCCGGAAAGTGAGTTCGGAGAGGTTTCGACTTGGAGAGGAGTATTGGAGGTGTTTAGGGTTAGGTTTTCTGAGAATTATGGGGAGGGGCGCCCCAAATCTGATCTTATGCCCTTCCCCATTGTTGTGATCGACTTGCCATTGATTGAGGTCGGATTTTTGGCAAGAAAATCGCCATGGAAGGAAAGTGTACACCTCCTGCACCTCTGGCGCGCTGGTGGCGCGCACATAGGCCTTTGTGCGCGCGGAGCACGCGCGACCAGCCTGGAGGCGCGACGCCCTTGGCCGCGCGGGCAGCGCGGGCCGGCCGGACCGGCCGGTTCGGCGGTCCGCGTGTTTCGTCGGGTCTTCCCTCGCTTTCCCCTATCGGTTTTCTACGTGTTAGCTCGATTCCCTGGGTCGTCTTCGTTTCGGAAGGAAAGTGTACACCTCCTGCACCTCTGGCGCGCTGGTGGCGCGCACATAGGCCTTTGTGCGCGCGGAGCACGCACGACCAGCCTGGAGGCGCGACGCCCTTGGCCGCGCGGTGGCCGCGCGGCGGCGCGCGGGCAGCGCGGGCCGGCCGGACCGGCCGGTTCGGCGGTCCGCGTGTTTCGTCGGGTCTTCCCTCGCTTTCCCCTATCGGTTTTCTACGTGTTAGCTCGATTCTCTGGGTCGTCTTCGTTTCGGAATCTTCTCCTTAATCTTGTTACGAGTCCGGCTTATCGCTCGCAACATTTCCGGGTCCTACTTAGCCTAGTCTAAATTGGTTCCAACATCTCCTATCGTCCTTGTGATCTAATTCGTGATGTATTTTGTGATTTATTTCGTGACTGAACTTAGAAATTAGTTCTAAGCTGCCTACATACCCTGTGAAGGGATCAAGTCATGACGTAGTTCAAAACAATTTGAATTTGTTTTTTTCCTCGGGTGTTACATCCTCCCCCCCCCCCCCCTTAAGAATACAGTTATGTCCCCATAACTGTGGTCGGGTCGTCTTGGAAGAGGGTAGGGTAACGTTGCCTCATGTCGGCTTCCAATTCCCAGGTTGCCGTCTCCGTCTCGTGGTTGGACCACAGGATCTTGACCATCTTTACAGTTTTATTCCTTGTCACCCTTTCCTTGTAGTCAAGTATTTGCACCGGGGTTTCTTCATAGGTCAAGTCATCATCCAATTCGATTACGTCCGGTTGGAGTACATGCGACGTGTCGGGCACATACTTCTTTAGTTGGGAGACGTGAAACACGTTATGGACGCGTGCTAGTTGAGGCGACAGCGCTAGCCGGTATGCTAGATTCCCCACTCTCTCGAGGATCTCATATGGCCCTATGTATCGTGGGCTCAGTTTCCCCCGCTTGCCAAAGCGCATTACGCCCTTCATTGGTGAGACTTTCAGCATGACCTTGTCACCGACTTGAAATTCCAAGTCCTGCCGTCTCACGTCCGCATAACTCTTTTGCCGGTCCTGAGCGGCTCTCATCTTCCCCTGGATAACCTTAACTTGCTGAGCCATGTCCTCCACCAGTTGTGGCCCTACTGTCATTATTCGATCGTTCTCTCCCCAACTCAATGGGCTCCGGCATCTTCGTCCGTACAGTGCTTCGAAGGGCGCCATGCCGATGCTCGCATGATAACTGTTGTTATAGGAGAACTCGATCAAGGGTAAATGGTGCTCCCAACTTCCCTTGAATTCCAACACACAACCTCAACATGTCCTCCAGCGTTTGTATTGTTCGCTCCGTCTGTCCATCCGTCATAGGGTGGAACGCCGTACTCATTTTTATCTGTGTCCCCAGAGCTTCTTGCAGCTTGGTCCAAAACTGGGAGACGAATCTGCTATCCCTATCCGAGATGATGTCATGTGGCACCCCGTGCCGGCGTACCACATTGTCTACGTATGCTCTTGCTAGTTGGTCCATTGTCCAAGTGTCCTTCATCGGAATGAAAATGGCGGCCTTCGTTAACCTATCCACGATCACCCAGATCTTATTCATTCCTTTTGGCGAACGTGGTAACCCTGAAACAAAATCCATGGAGATACTATCCCACTTCCAGCTTGGGATCTCCAATGGTTGCATTAATCCTAAGGGCTTTTGCCGTACTGCCTTGATCTTCTGGCAGGTAAGGCACCTTGCCACGAATTCGGCCACCTCTCTCTTCATGTTCGGCCACCAATAATTTTTCTTCAAGTCCTTGTATAGCTTATCCCCTCCGGGGTTGACCGAGTAGGGGGTGCTATGGCCTTCCTCCATCACCTTCTTCTTCAGATCTGCGGACTCCCGCGGTATACACCATCTTCCCCTGAAGCGGATGCTCCCGTCCTCGTGAATCTGGAAATCTACTGCCTTTCCTTCGGCAATGCTTCTCCTTATTTCCTCCATCTGTTCGTCACTCGACTGGGCGAGTCGTATCTCTTCGAATACGGTAGGGCTTACTACCATCGCGTTGACGACCTCGGTTACCGTACCCGGATGCACCAGTTCCAGGCTTAATTTCGCCAAATCTCTGTACAATTCGGCCGGTATCACCAGTGAGTTCGTGACGTGTTGCGCCTTCCGACTCAAGGCGTCGGCCACGACGTTGGCCTTGCCCTCGTGATACGCGACTTCTAGGTCGTAATCTTTGATCAGTTCCAACCATCTCCTCTGCCTCGAGGTTGTGAACGTAGCATGCGTATAGCGCGTGGCCCTTACGCATTAGGCTACCTAACTCTAGGACGTTGACTATCTTGTTAGATTTCTTAGGGGGTTGAGAGTAGAAGATGACTCTTTTCCCCCTACTTTTTGACAGCGTGATCTTTTGCTTTTGGCACTCGATCACGGCCTTATACCGGGTTAGCCAATCCATTCCTAGTATGACGTCAAAGTCCCTGACGTTGAACTCTACCAAGTTTGCGAAAAACTCTACGTTCTTTATCACTATAGGTATTCCATTGTAGCGTTTAGAGCATGCTATTACTTCTCCAGAGGGCAGTTGGATGCCTAAGCTAATTATCTCGCACTTAGGTAGATCTAGTTCAGTTACGACTCTCGAAGATACAATCGAACAACTGGCTCCGGAATCAAATAAGACTCTAAGTGGAGTACTTAGGACATGGAAAGTACCTGTCATCACGTCACCCTGCGCGGGTATGTCAGCCTGGTTGATCACGTTCAACCTCCCCATCGGCCTCCCTTGATTGACTGGCTGGTTTTGATTTGGGTTTGCGTTTTGCTGCTGGTTCGGAGGGCGTTGGTTCGGATTCGGAGGAGGCCGATATCCTTGATTGTTGCCATCCCTACCTCCCTGGTTGAACGGCTCGTTAGGTCCAATGACCAAGTCTTCTCTTTTCGTGATGTTCTCGAGTCGGGTTCGACATTCCTCCCTCCGATGGCCAATTCGGCCGCACCGGAAGCACTCGCCCATCTGAGGACATCTCCTTACCAGGTACGGCCTGCCACACCTTGGGCACGGCGGCACTCGTCCTCCTTGGTTGACATTCCGACCATTGTTGTTCTGAGCATTCCCGTTCGGCCCTCGCCGAAAGTTGTCCCCGCCAGTAGTGTTGCTTGTCCGGTTGTCCCTGTTCCTCTTGTCTGGGCCTTGCACCCCTCGGCTAGATTCCCCAGCAGCCTTCCTCTTTAGCTGTTGCACTCGTGCTACTGCTACTGCCCGATCGTAGACAGATTGCAGGTCCGGGTAGTTAACTCCAGTGATCACCTCTCGAATCGACAAGTTCAATCCCATTTCGAACTTTTGCGCCTTCTCCCCGTCAGTAGGTACCATCCTGGGCGCAAATCTCACCAATTCCTTAAATCGTGCATAGTATTCTTGAACAGATTTCTCTCCCTGCTTCAGGGATGAGAACTCCTCGTACAGTGCTGCCTTAGTACTCATCGGGTAGAAGCGCTCCCGGAGTAACTCCACGAACTTGTTCCACGAGTAAGGTTCATCATCCTCTGCCAGCTTCCCTTGGGTAGCCTGCCACCAGTCGTCGGCCTCGCCACCCAGATAGTACGAGGCCACGTGGACCTTCTCCCCCTCCGGGCATCTCACCGCCTTCAGCAATTTGTCGAAGGTTCTCAACCATTCTTCCAGCTTAGCGGGGTCTTCCTCCCCGACGTAGTAAGGAGGTCGGTAGGGGTTCACCGCAGCCAAGTAGTTGATCCTCGCTTCCGGTGGTGGCGCCGCGGCAGCTCCACCCTGGTTAACGTAAGCATTACCCAGTGCGATTAGTAATTCTTCCATATTTCTCAATCGCCCTTCCGCAGGGTTAGGCATTGGTCCTGCCGGGTTTGGCATCTCCGCGTCAGGTGCCTGCTCATTGGGTTGTCCCGGCGTGCCGTGGGTGTTGGGGGTGGCAGGGAAGGGCCTTGATCGTCCTCGAGGCGCCATCCTGTTACAACCAAGGAAGGGGTAAAGTTCGGGGAGATTCGATAAAGTGGAAAAAAAGTCTTGCTGAATTGTATGGTGCTTATCAGGAGTTGATCAGTATTTGCATTTATTCATTCAGTCGTTTAGGGTTTTAGGGTCTGAGGTACTTGTCGTTTTGTTATGCAGAAATAGATGCGTTGTTTGTCCGTCGGCGCTTTGTTAAGATATAAAGATGGTGTATAAAATAAGTGTTTGTGACTTTATTGCCTAGTAGAAGTTTTTGTTTCGATACAAGCGACAAGTAGCAAAGATCCTGAAAATAGTTTGGGAAAATAGAAAAGGAGAACAATGGGAATAATGCATCAAAAATCTCTAATCCTGCGAAGGGTAGGTGGTCGGGTCCTCCATGGGGTCATCCTCATCACTTGATTCCTCGATGGTGCCCGTGCCAAGGGGCCCATGGAACACTGGGCTGGCTGGCCAACTGGGCCCAGCAACAGGAGCAGGATCAACGATTGCAACTGGGGTTTGGACGGCTGCAGGGACAGCGACAGGGTCAATAACGAGGCTAGTTACAAGAGGAGTTCCTGGGTTGAGTGGGGCAGGTGGAAGCAGATCATCCTTCAGGTGATGCAGTTGATGTCCCAAGACCCCTGCTTGGATCTCTACGTCGTCAATCTGGGTCCGAAGCTCAGTCTCGCGGGTCTGGAGTTCGTTGATTTGGACTTGGAGTTGGGTTATATCTTGATATCCTGCTTGGCCCAGATTAGTTAGGTGGCCCAAGTTAGCTTCCATTTGCTCTACCCTTAGTCTGAAGTTGTTCACGTTTTGAGGAGATTCGAGGTATGCTTCAATCAACCTCATTAGTAGGTTGATCATGTTCACGTTTGGGGAAGCCATCTATTGTTAACAAGGTAGGTTAGAGTTAGACGTTTTTCAGGCAAAGTTAAGATATGCACAAATTTAAATCTATATGCAACATGCAAGTGCAAGTCCCTTCCCCAAAAAAAAAATTTAGTTAAAATAAATTGCTAAAGGTTGGGCCTCTATAGTGGGCCAAAATTTAATATTTCTTTGGCTAAGATTTTGGGCTATGTAAAAAGGATTATAGATTTTTGGGCTAAAAATAATACTAGTAGTCAAATAAATAATTTTAAAAGAAATAACACTTGGGCTTAAAAATAATGGTTTAAAGTAATAGTAGTAGCTTTAAAAATTTTCCGGGCTCTGATACCAACTTGTAACACCCCGGATTTGATAACCCAGGCCGGGATGTCACCGCCGCATTTCCCTAGCAAGACACGGCTTCCCGAGCTCGCTAAGGAAATGCAAGGCTTGTGGGTATGAAAAAGATTTAAAACATTTCAAGATTTAGTCCGGAAATTTATAATACTTAGTACGATAGTAGAAATTATCACGTGCGGAAAATAAATAAAGTAAGTGCAGCGGAAAGTAAAATCACGGCCAACATGGCCAAATCCTCGGGTTTAACAGACCCGGTAAAAACAGTACGATGCAGAAATTTAAAATGTCCATTTTGATTTCCCCCAAGTGCATATGCAATGCGTCACTCGACGTACTCTGTAAAAAAAAGGAAATGACAACGGTTGTCAGTATAAAAATATACTGAGTAAGTTAATCCCTAACTACAAATAAAAGGGGTTACAAGTGTTTAAACTAAAGATTTCGCTTACCGTACGAGAATTTAAAAATACATGATTTATTAGCAGCGGGAAAACATGATTAAAGAACTTAATTTTAAAAGCGTAATTTAAAACATAATTTAAGATGCATAAATTTTAAATACATAATTAAAGACAGGATAAATACGATTTAAGCATAATGAAACACTCACACGAGTCTTTTACTTTTCATCCCGTAAACTAAGAAGAGGACACCATACCGGGAGATCACTAACGAGGCAATCTCAACATAGGACCACTAACGAGGCAGTCCAAACAATGGGAGACCACTAACGAGGCAGTCTCAAAGATAGTAGGACCACTAACGAGGCGATCCAAAAAGATAGTAGGACCACTAACGAGGCGATCCACAAATACAGCGCGCGAGATCACTAACGAGGCAATCTCAGATAGTAAGGAGACCACTAACGAGGCAGTCTCAAAGATAATGATAGTATGAAGATCGACTCAGCCTAGTGAACGGGATTTTTTGAAAGTTCGTATTTCAAAGTTATCCAATGGTCGATATCGCATTTTCATAGTTCGAGTTTTCTCAAGTTCGAAAAATCCTATTCGAGGCAGTTTACGCCTTTCTTAATTTAAAATTCGTCTTCTCTCCAAAAATTCTGAAACTTTGTCAATAATTCAAAAACACACACACGAACAACTTTCATGTTTTAAGTTTTTGGAAATAAGGTTCCGAAGTGAGTTGAAATTTGAGTTTATTGCAAAGATTAATTTATGCCTTGAAAACTGTTTCCGTCACAGGTTCGTGCAACGCCGATTAAAAATTCATTTCAAAACCAATCGATGTGAAATTTTTACAGTAACTACACAACACATTAAGGAACAACTTTCATGTTTTAAGAATTTGGAAATAATGAATTCTTGGTACTCAAAAATCGAGTGCAACTCACTGCATAGTCATGGCCCTTAAAATGATTTCAAAACAGTTTTAAAAACTCGGCCGTTTGACATATCAAATGAACACCAAAATCCGTGAAATTTTATATGCATAATCTAGACACAATTATCTACAACTTTTGTTTAGAAATGCAAAGATAAATCATTCGAAAAATGGGTGAAAAACATGCATCAAGTTGAATGAAGGAATCTGTCACAGAATTAAATTGTTCGGTTCGATACAGAAAGTTCACGGCGAAAATTGGGTTAGCAAAACTTAATGTCAACGGCTGAAATTTGGACACAAGATAGATAAAGGTGTTAGGAACAACTTTTATGTTGAAAAGTTTTCGGTTTGAATTCCCGAAGGTCGAGTTTTTGGCGAGTCTTTAAAATTGGACGAAAATAGGGTTTTTGAAAACCGATTTTTGTTACAAGCCTATATCTCAAGATTTAAACAACAAACAACCACAAAAATTTGTGAGTAAGGTTTTAACTTACTTAGAATGATGATAGGGTCGCTGGATTGGGTTTCCGGACGTCCTAGGGTCACGACGAACGGCCAACTTCTCCGATCGCTTTTTGTTCGTTTTTCGACGGAAAATCGTAGTAAGGAAAAAGGGTTAGAATATGAGTTTCTGAGATCTATGGACGAATTGAAACTTTGTACAATAGCTTACCAAGAGTCTAGAGGGCAGGGCTTGGTTCCTTTCGCCTTGCCGTCGCCGGAATACTTGCCGGAAAGTGAGTTCGGAGAGGTTTCGACTTGGAGAGGAGTATTGGAGGTGTTTAGGGTTAGGTTTTCTGAGAATTATGGGGAGGGGCGCCCCAAATCTGATCTTATGCCCTTCCCCATTGTTGTGATCGACTTGCCATTGATTGAGGTCGGATTTTTGGCAAGAAAATCGCCATGGAAGGAAAGTGTACACCTCCTGCACCTCTGGCGCGCTGGTGGCGCGCACATAGGCCCTTGTGCGCGCGGAGCACGCGCGACCAGCCTGGAGGCGCGACGCCCTTGGCCGCGCGGGCAGCGCGGGCCGGCCGGACCGGCCGGTTCGGCGGTCCGCGTGTTTCGTCGGGTCTTCCCTCGCTTTCCCCTATCGGTTTTCTACGTGTTAGCTCGATTCCCTGGGTCGTCTTCGTTTCGGAATCTTCTCCTTAATCTTGTTACGAGTCCGGCTTATCGCTCGCAACATTTCCGGGTCCTACTTAGCCTAGTCTAAATTGGTTCCAACATCTCCTATCGTCCTTGTGATCTAATTCGTGATGTATTTTGTGATTTATTTCGTGACTGAACTTAGAAATTAGTTCTAAGCTGCCTACGTACCCTGTGAAGGGATCAAGTCATGACGTAGTTCAAAACAATTTGAATTTGTTTTTTTCCTCGGGTGTTACAACAAACTAATGAAATGAACTAATAGATTAGTTCGTTCCAGATGCCCTCACTCAGGACTCAAAAATAGGCTTTGGCAGAAGAGGATAGCAGTTGAAAGGAACTCAACCCTATCTTAGAAAATGACCAAGGTCTATGCATTGTTCCTCTAGAATCACCTGTCACACTGTATTTGAATCCAAGTGGATCCCATCTCAGTGTGACAGTTAAAACTAAATTCCCAACACATAGCAATTTTGGAAAATAATCGATTTGAAAATCATTCCCTAAACAGGCATTAGACTCTCAATAAGAACACAAACCCTTTTAGTCTAGATGAGACCTAATCGCTGACTCTGCTTCTAATTCCCCAAGATTAACCCTTGATCGAATATAAACTAGTCATAACTAAGGAATTTATTCCTTACTTAGATCCGGAATTTATAAATGAATTTATGTTGGACATTTAATACGCAATGTCTGTTTAAATCTTGACTTCTGATGTCCAAGGGAATGATCCCAAAATATTATAGACCACATTAACTACATAATATATCATGCATAAGGATATAGGGAAGTGTAAAATAAATTAACCCAAAATATAATGGATAGTTTAGACAGAATTTGGAAAACATAATGAAATAGCCGGAGGCTAAAGAGTGGTGGCAGAATAATTGGGTGGACTGCAAACATCTGCTATCCAATTTCCCAACTACTCGGATGGAATGAATTTAGACAGCAGAAACCCTATAATGGCAGTGTCGCTACCAGTTGGGCCTCTACTGTCTGCGAATTCAGATAAAAACCTACATGTTTCCTCTCTGCAATGCTCATCAGCTAACATTGACAGATATTAACAGACTCATATTACCGATCAGAATTCGGGTTTAGAAATTAAGATAAATAAAATAAAATTGTATTGAGACAGTAATTAACTGAGTGGCTACTTTATTTCCCGGTGAAAGGACCGTTCGCCTGATCTCGTTAATCATTATTCAAACCATGCAAAATAACAAACCGTAATTAATATACAAATTACGGGCTACTTGATTTCCCGATGAAGGGACCGTTAGCCGACATTATTATGTGATATCGTTTACTGTTCATTCACACATCACGAAAAAGACAAAATGAAATAAAATAAAATAAAAGAGGATGCCTTGCATGAGAGACATTGGTTTCTCATGCAAGGTTATGGAATTAATCCGTAATTAATGACTTAAATAATCCTTCATACCGTAATTAATTACAGTCCGGATTATCTACTTAAGGCATTAAAGTTTTGTTTATAGAAAAATATTTTAGTGAGAATTGAACAAAGGTCCTTTAATCATGGTAATTATTGATTTTAATTATTGCTAATCATAATCAGTAATTAATGACTTAAGGGTTCAATTAATTAATAGTCGGGTATGGAGAAACATAAAATTTTGGCAAGGGGATGCCATGCATGTCGTGAGACAAAATTGCGTCGTGAACCGTGGGTTCATGACGGGAGGATCACGACATGGGGGGGTGGAGGATAAAAGATTTGAATTTAGGGTTTTCCCAGTCCTTAAACTACTTGCCAGTCACCAAACGTGGTCTAGCGACTAGGGTTTGGGGACTAGGGGTCAAGAAAAGAGAATTTTTGTAATTTAATAAAGGGGATGAGGGCCCAGTCGCGATACCTAAAATTGTGGCGCGAACCGAAGTTCGCGCCATGAGTGTCGCGACAGGTTAAGTTTTAGAAATTTTTGCAAGGTTTTGGCTTCGTGGCGCTAAACATAAAAAATTGTGTCGCGAGACGTGGTCTCGCGACAGGAGTTTAGCGACATGAAGTTTTTCAGAATTTTTCTAAGTATTGGGTCCCTAGTCGCTGAACTCAAAAGTGTGTCGCGAGACGTGGTCTCGCGATAGGATGGTCTAGCGACTGGAGCTTTCAAAATTTAGCTAAGGCATAATTTTCTGTCTCGAAACCAGAAAGTGTGTCGCGAACCGTGGGTCCGCGACAGGAGTTTCACGACAGGAGCCATTCAGAGAAAAATGCAAGGGTTTGGTCCCAAGTCGCTAGGCAAGAATTGTGTCGCGAACCGTGGGTTCGCGACAGGAGTGCTTCACGACTGAGGGTTTTAAATTTTATAAACAAGTACCCCAAGACACCCATGTCGTGAGACTACCTTCCTGTCGCTAGACGTGGTCTCGCAACTGGAAGAGGTTGGCGACATGGGGGTGGTTCAGGACACAAGTCAGAAAAGCAAAAAGGAACAGTAGCATGCAAACAGCGTGATCCTACCCTATTTCAGATCAAAAAGCTATTCTGACCCAAAAATTACAAAACATAATATGAAACTAACAAGAACATGCTTAAACAAAAATGTAAATCTAACCAGAACAAAATTTAAAAGAGAGCATGATCCTAACTAGGGTTTAATCACACGCATACATGAACATTATCCTAAAAATAAGCTAACAGTAAGCACAAAAATGCATAATAAAGGTCAAATGACCAAAAGAAAATGAAAGCAGTAAAGAATCCATGGGGTGTGAGACTCATTTCATGTTTTTGGGACACAAATAAAGAATGTTTTCCCATTTTTATTTAGTGGGTTTGATATTATCCATTAATTTGGATAATACAAACCCTAAAACCAAAAGTTGGAAATAGAACAAGGTATTTAACTGGCTACTTAAGCTATTGAAATAGAAAATAACATAAAAAAAATTAAACCAAACTAAGCTAAACTATGGCAGAAATTAAATAATACAAGAAAAAGAAACTAAACTAAACTGAAGAAAAACTACCTAAGAACCGATCTCCAAGCTTGTCCTCAAGAAAAATGAAATTCTAACCCCGAGCACATAGGGATCACCTCATATTTATAGAAGTGAAACCCTAGGCCCATGGGCCTTGATCCCGAGGCCCACACATGTCGTGAGACTCACACACATCACAGCCATGCCTTGTGTCGCGGGACTCAGCTACATGTCGCAAGACTCCACGCCTAGTCGTGAGACTCTCTGGACTGAGTCTGTAGTCTGCCTTCTGTGTCGCTAGACTACACCCAGTCGCGAGGCCATGTTTCGCGACTAGGTTGTCTAGCGACTGGTGTCTTGAGACTGGATTTGCCTTCAATCTTCGTGTGTCGCGGAATGCCTCCCAGTCGTGAGGCCATGTTTCGCGACTGGGGTCTTGGGACTGGAGGTTCCGGACAGGATTTCCTTCTTCATCTGGCTGGTGTGTCGCTAAACCCTCCCGTGTCGCAAGACCATGCTTCGCGCCATAGGAGTCTAGCGACAGGATTGCTCCGGATACTGTCTAGTTGGGCCAGATGGGCCGAATTATATTTTTGTGGGTTTTTTCTTTCTTTTCCCATCTTTTTGTATTTTGTGGGCTATTTTATTATTTTGCCCATCTTTTCCATTCCTTTTTCTTTTCTTTTCTTTTTTTCTCATGTTTTTGGATTTTTCTAACATAAATGTGTAATAAAATTACATATTTATGTATTTTTCATACCAGCTTATTATTTTTACAGATATGCATAAATCAATCCAATTCAACTGCTTTCTTATTTAATATAAGACTGGAATGCGATCAAATGCCCGTTTCAGACACAGAAATGGATTGACAATAATGGATATTTCTGGCCATTATCACCCCTCTTAAAGTCACGCTTTGTGCCACAACTGGGATATTTCTTCTGTCAATTTGTAGCGCTTTGAAGGCAGTATGGTAACAACCGTCGCCTTCGGCGTCGGCGAGTCAGTATTTCCGGTAGTTTTCTTCGACGGCGTGAGGGAGGAGAACGTCGGCGATGTCAGCGTCAGTCCGCAGCTGCAGTTCAAGCCTTTTCAGTTAATGCTGAGCCAAAAGATAGGGATATCTCGGAATCAAATGTCGACCTACCTTGTTGATGGGAAGAAGAAACTGCTGTCGCCGGATGAGCGACAGCAAACTCCGATTACGTCGAAGGTCAACTTTGCCTGGATTTGTCTCCAGAAGGACTGTTTCTTCCTCGTTGTCCTGAAAAGGTCACGGAAGGTGAGAAATCGCAGGGCAAGGAGTGCGATCAACAGTGCCAACAACTTTTCTCTTTCTCCAGCGCCGGAAAATCTGATTCTTCTGCAAAAGATCCAACCGACAACATTCAGTGAGGATCCGAATCTGCCTGATTTGAAAGGTCAGACACAGAGACCGAGGGTGGGAGGGAACCCGAACCCTCCGAGTATCGGGTCGGAGCACGTTCAGGGTACGAATCCGTTTGCGAAATTGGGTAATGTAAAACCCCCTTTCTTCTGCCAAGATGTCGGAATGTGAAGAATAATAATGGAGCCATGCCGTTGCAGTTCCATCCCTGCGTTAATGACGCGGTAATTATTGGTTTCACTTCGCGGTTAGGGCCGATTAAACGGCCCAGTAAACCTCTTCTCTCCTAACAAACCTTTTTTTTTTTTTATTTTACTATGTCAAACTAACCTACATGGATTTGAATCCCAATGGAAAGGGAGTGTATTTTTTTTTCTTTCTTTTTTGAACATTGACACCTATGTGTCGGCGGCAAATGGGTGTGGAGCCTCAAACCACATAAATTACAAAGGAAAATATATAAAGAGGAGGGATAGGGAGTGGGGTGGGATTCTTGAAGTTAAGCAATCCTTAACTTTTATGTTTATATAATAAAATTATGGAAATATTCATAATAAAATAAGCATTAATATTAAAAAAGACCTAGAATACAAAAGATTGGAGCAAAGGGTACCTACACAATAATTTTTATTTGTGGTTATGTCTTATGTGTAGTTATTGTCCAATATATGTTATTCCATTGTAGAGAATCACAAGTGGGTTTGTATCCCGACTCAGGATTTCTGGAGGTGCTTTTTTGTGTGAATGCGTTCTGCTATTTTTTTGATTTCCCACATATGGCAGTATATTCTATTATTTTCTTTCCTTTTTATAGTTTTACTAATTGGTCTTAATTTAGAGACGTTACATTTTGTTTGTTCCTGTAATCGTGGACCTATTAATGAATATAAATGTTATACGTCTGGTGGGCTATGAATATTGTCCGAATTTATTAAGATTTTGGATATTTTTAATTCTATGTAGCATATTGTGTGGAGGTTTTTTTGACAAATCTTATCCATTGTGTTGCCAACCGGCTCATATTGTGTCCTGTCTCTGTTTAACTGATGTTGTATTATATATTATGGGAAAATATTAAATAGTATGTACCGCAAACCAGATCATATTGTGTTCTATCTTTGTTTAACTGATGTTGTAGTACATAGTATGTGAAAATAGTAGGTGGTATGTGGTGCCAACCAGATCATATTGTGTTCTGTCTCTGTTTAACTGATCATGTAGTACATAGTATGTGAAAATAGTAGGTAGCATGTGTTGCCAACCGGATCATATTGTGTTCTGACTCTGTTTAACTGATGCTTTAGAACACAGTATGGGAAAATAACAACTAATATGTGCTGCCAACCATCTCATATTGTGTTTTGTATATGTTTAACTGATGCTGTAGTAAATGGTATGGGAAAATATTAAATAATATGTGTTGCTAACCAGTTCACATTGTGTGATGTTGTATAGTATGGAATCACATCAGTTTTGAAAAAAACATCATTATAATTCTTCACAACCATACATCACTATCACAGAGATTCTACTTCTGCCAATGTTCATCATACATCATAGCATTGGAAACATTCAAACATTTTTTTTACCTGACAACACCGGTGCAACGCGGCAGTGTCCGGCGTCGGCGATACAACAATCGTCAGTATTACTTAAGGTAAACATATCGGAGCACGCTTCAATATATTCCGCTCCATTGTCATCACTTTCCCCAATTCCATAACCTGGCAATGGTACTGAATCATCCAACCGCCGCAAAACATCATCGTCGCCGTCTGAAAAACATTCCCAACTGGTGTATCATCAACATTGGTCAGGGTGTTTTCGGTTGATATTCCATTGTCGCGGGCGTCACCAATTTCGACCATTGTCGCCTGATGCTTTTTTGGTTTTGCAATTGCCTCACACCACATCCATATTTGATCCATTAAGAAAATGAAAGTTACAAGTCACTAATAATTTATGCCCATTAATTAGGGATATGACAAATCCACTTTCTATTGGTATTAATTGACCCACAATGGAATGATTTCACAGCTTGATGACGCGTAGCATTTCTATCACTTCCATGGATCATGTCTGCATTTCCAGATTTATGCATAGACTGGATAGTAACTCAATTGGTAGAGATCGAGTGTATGTAACTGTATACCTTCATAATGATGAACCAATAAGGGTCTGTTCTGCACGTAGCTTTGAGAGCTTTTGGTAGCTTTAGCTTTTATTTTAAAAGAAAAGTCCCGTTCTGCACACTAGCTTTTGGGAGATTATGGGAGCTTTTGGAAGCTTCTTTTTAGAAGCTATCTGTAGTAGCTTTAAAAAAAAAGCTGATAGCTTATTGTTGAGCAATTACAATTTTAACTCAATAACCAACTCACTACCCAATAGTCTACATAAATATTTGTCCTTTTATGTCATTTCATACATTTTTTGACAGCTACAGCTAGTTGTACATAACACTTAAATAAAACTGACAGCTATAGCTTCCACAGCTCCCTACAGCTCCAGCTCGCAGCTACAGCTCTGCGTGCAGAAGAGACCCTAAAACCATATATATAATTCTATTAAGTTAAGTACGCGTAGTTTAAGCTCCATTAATACGCTTCCGAAAATGACATGCTAGGGCCGCTTTTGAATCTTATCTTTATTGGGAAAAAAAATATTATCAAACAGATAGAATACAAGTAATTCTTTCATAATTTGATTTTTATTTTATTATTTAATATTAAAGGGGATGCGGATTTGGGGTTTGATTCGTCACGAGGCCTCATATCTCTTTCATTTATATTACATTGTAATTTTTATGATTTAGATTCTCACAAAATTATTTAATCCTGCACTCTCACACACTTTCACCCACACTTCAATGTCAATTTTTACCATAAAATTATTGAATATTGAATTTGACGTATATCAATGTATCTGTGAGAGAAATACATTCACTAGATCATAAATAATTGAATAATATTGTACTATGGTTATTTATTTGCTTTAAAAATTTATAAGTTTTGCTTTTTAGGGAATGAATCCGGTGTTTTCAACCAATGAAAGTACAACGCTGGGAAAATGGTGATGGATTTCAAGTCACACAAATTGCAATTAGAAATAGATAATAAATAAGGGTAGTGGGATGATGTTTGGGACATAATTAGAGTTTAAAGTTTGGATTTTGTAATTATTGGTCAATTAAAAATTATAATTTTGAATTTGGAGTTTGAAAAGCTAATTAAACACTTGGGAGAGCAACATTCAATTTGCTATTAATATCTGCTACGCTATTTGCTTAAACTATGCATGTCCAATTGTCCATACTCCATAAAGGCTATTATATGGTGACATATTTGTTCTGAGATGTGTATTTACGTATACTTTATTGATATGGATAGCATGCAAAATTTACATATGCAGATTGTATTATTAGACCAAGTTTTTGTGATGACTTAATATAACTATGATGTCTGAAATGGCTTTTGTGATGTTTCTGATCGCGATGTCCGAATATAGATTTGTGATGACATCTTCAATCTATCACATAATTCTATTATCCAACATTCTGCATATACAGAATGTTAACATTTTGCACTCTAAGACCATCTCCAATAGCCAACACTATATTCAAATTCATTTTATAACTAGCATACCCGCCCGCGCAATGCGCGGTAAGTAAAATTTATATATATACTTTTAAAATAAGATAAGATTTCAAAAATTCAAATATTGTACTTATTACATAAAATTTGGTTCATGCGGGATTGGAGACTTAATCATGTGGTAACTCCCCCAACTCCCAACCTTTAGGTTGAGGGGTTCGAATCCCCATCCGGTCCCCTATCCATTCCCTTTGTTCCCTTTGTAATTGTGTGGCATGAGCTCCCACCACCCTTTCCAGACCTTCAATGGCTTCAAAAAAATTTGGTTCATGCTAATTTTCTGACCACATTATTGAGAAAAAATGTGACAAAGTGGTTTAGCAACTTTGTCAATTAAGTTATTTTCCTAATATTGTTGTTTTATTGATTTAGCGGGCGTTTGTTTGTGCATTTTGGGCGGAATTATCTGATTATTGCGTTTGCAAAACGCAAATAATCAGTTAATTCTGTTTTTGTACTAACTTCCAATAATCTATTATTTGCCTTTTGAGGGAATGAAAACGCTATTTTCTTGCAGCCCCACTTTGGTGCTGCAAGAAAATTGCGTGTAGCCAAAAATATATTTTACCATATTGTTGCATTTTGAGGTAATGAAAAATACAAATCCAAACACTTTTTCATGATTATCTGATTATTGCGATTTGAAACAACATAAGCTCATCCAAACACTTAATTTTCTACAACATGTTTTGTTACAACAATTATCTGATTATCCTTTTCTAAATGCTGCAGCACTTTTTAAAACGCGCATCCAAACATCCTCTTAGCCCATAATCAATTTGATTTTACATTATTTAATTTATATTAATACATTTTTGCCTGATACGAATTATGTAATATATTTGATTTTACATTTTTAAATTTATAATTTCCGAGATATAATTTTAACTCCATTTTATATTTTATATGTTAATTTATTATTATATCTATATCTATATAAAAACAATATAGTCAAGTTTCCCCCCACTTCCCCACCCCCTTTTTTCAACAATCACATTTAATTCATCCAACAATGTTTAATCCTAAAATTTTAATATTCTATATTGAAATCTCCATAAATATTTATTAATATCCAATATTAATTGATATACATTTAATATAATTATTTTATCAATATTCATTAATATATGTACAAATAATATCTAAGATTTGAAACATAAAATTCACTCGGAAAAGGACCACATATATATAATATTATATTATATATTCATATTTATAAATATATTTTTAGAAAATCACGTCAAATTTGATTCCATCCCTCCAATATTTGCATATATATCTACACCAAACCTCCTCATATTTCTCTATAAATATTCCATTCATTTATCTAATATCATGGTTGTCTTGAAATTTTCATCAACTCACATTTTATTTCTTCATTCTTTGTTTATATCTTCTCAATATTGATTTTATATTAAACAATGTCTTTTGTTTCTTCTTCTCATGTATTACAATATTTTCCACGCCAATGTTTTCCTAATATTTCTTTTGTTGCAGGTTAATTTTTCTTAGATTGCAATATTTTTTCGTCTTGCTATTCATGTAAGATTTTTTTTACTCGAACATGAATATTAGTGGGTTTTTTTTTGTTTTTTCTTACATACTGTTAAATATATGTTTCTAATTGTTTTCCAATGACTTTTACAGGATTACATATTGTAATTCAAGACTGCAATGAAGTCATACTCTACAAATTATTTTTATGATTCTCCTTTGTATACTACTCAAAATTTTTGTATATCATAAATCTATTTTATGTTGATTTTGCTATTGTTTGTTATTTTGTCTTTATTCGAAATTTGAAAAAAAAAACTGAAGAGAATAAATTTGGAGATGTTTCCACTTTATTTTTTATTTATGTATTTTTTCCCTTTTGTTAATAGATTATTTCCATTTTGACATCTTTCCTTTTGGATACATTTTTTATTTTTTACATATTTATTTATTTATGTAAGTTCACTATAAAGTAGAAAACAATCATTATTTAATTGTATTCGGAAAAATAGGGAATAATCTAATAAATTGGATAAGGAATTATCTAAATTAGATGTTTATTTTTTCACAACTTTTTATTTAGCATAGTGATTTGTTATTATTTTAGAAGATCTCAATCTAATTTTGAATAGTTGATATATATATATAAAAGGTAGATATCGATCCTATATTTTTAATGAAATTATTAATTAATATAAAAGGTATAATAACACTACATAAATTAAAAAGATTTACTATGATATATAACATATTTTACTTCGTCTAATTGAATAAATATAGTACTATATATTTGTATAATATATATACTTATAATTAGGGGTGAAAGGGGTACGGTAAATATTAGACCAATCCGATGCCGTATCCGATTATATTCGAATGCGAATCTGTATCCGACTATCCAGCCAGATATTTCAATATTCACATCCGAATTTGAATCTGTAATTTAATATATGCATTCGTATTCGTATCCGAAAATATCTGACCGTATCGATATTATCCAGATTTTAGATCTGGATATCCGAATTTTTAACATATTATTATTTACTAATTAAAAATTGTTGATAATTATAACAAAATATAAAATTATTCGATAATTTTTTATATCAAATTTTAAAAAAAGATTAAAAATTATCTAATAATCTGTATCCAATTGAATCTGTATCCGACATATATTTGTATCCGGCATATCTATATTCGATCCGAATCCGATAAAAAAATGTTGGACAATATATATTCGTATCCAATACTATCCGATCATATCCGTACCGTTTTCATCCCTACATATAATATAATACTCCCTTCATTTCAAAATAAGTGTAAGATAAGAAAATGACACGAGATTCAATGCAAGGAACAAAAGTGCTTTAGTTGAAGTGTTATACCTTTAAAAGTATTCTATATATGGTAATATAACATTTATTATGCCGCACCCAAAAAAAAGTGTAATACTTAAAAAGAAACGGAGAAAGTATAATATAATATAATATGATAATTATATATTCATGATTAGATTTGCATTAGTCACTCCATATTTATGTGAACAATATTCTAAGATTATTAACATTATTTTTTGGAAAGCTGACGCCAAATAACAAGTTGAAAAGAAAATAAAGGGAAAAAAACAACAACAAAAAGAGGTGTCCAAAAAAAGCAGAAAGGAAAAAATGAGCTAACACTTAGGCTTTTGGGAACCATACGCCGGAAGAATCCGCCGCTAACACCCTGTGCGTGAAGTATGGGGGAATGTCCAAGTAGTGTAGAATTCTTCTAAAGTTGCACTATATTTTGCTAGACAATCCGCGACCATTTTACCCTCGCAAAGTACATGAACATCGTCAAAGACGTCTCGCCAAGTGTGGGAGGCATGCCATTGGTCAAGTAGTCCAGTAGCATTATTAGTGTAATATAATAATAAATTAACATATAAAATATAAATGGAGTTAAAATTATATCTAGGAAATTATAAATTTAAAAATGTAAAATCAAATTGATTATGGGCTAAATCAATAAAACAATAATATTAGGAAAATAACTTAATTGACAAAGTTGCTAAACTACTTTGTCACATTTTTTCTCAATAATGTGGTCAGAAAATTAGCATGAACTAAATTTTTTTGAAGATGTCATTGAAGGTCTGGAAATGGTAGTGGGAGCTCATGCCATACAATTATAAAGGGAACAAACGGAAGGGATAAGGGGCCGGATGGGGATTCGAACCCCCAACCTATAGATTGAGAGTTGGGGAGTTACCACTTGATTAAGTCTCCAACCCCGCATGAACCAAATTTTATGTAATACGTACAATATTTGAATTTTTAAAATCTCATGTTATTTTCAAAAATATATATAAATTTTACTTACCGCGCATTGCGCGAGCGGGTATGCTAGTATTACACTAATAATGCTACTGGACTACTCGACCAATGGCATGCCTCCCGCATCTGGCGAGACGTCTTTGACCGATGTTCAGTTCATCATGTAGTTTGCAAGTGTAAAATGGTCGCGGATTGTCTAGCAAAATGTGGTGCATCTTTAGAAGAATTCTATACTACTTGGACATTTCCCCAGACTTCACGCACAAGGTGTTAGCGGCGGATTCTACCGGCGTATGGTTCCCAAGAGCCAAAGTGTTAGCTCTTTTTTTCCTTTCTGCTTTTGGACACCTCTTTTTGTTGCTCTTTTTTCCCTTTATTTTCTTTTTAATTTGTTATTTGGCGTCAGCTTCCCACAAAATAATGTTAATAATTTTAGAACATTGTTCACATACATATGGAGTGACTAATGCAAATCTAATCATGAATATATAATTATCATATTATACTATATTATACTTCCTCCATTTTTTTAAGTGTTACACTTTCTTTTTTGGGGTGTTTCATAATAAATGTTACATTACCATATATAAATGCTTTTAAGGGTATAAAACTTCCACTAAAGCACTTTTATTCCTTGCATTGAATCTCGGGTCATTTCCTTATGTTACACTTATTTTGAAATGAAGGGAGTATTATATTATATGTAGGGATGAAAACGGTATGGATATGATCAGATAGTATTGGATACGAATATATATTATCCCACATTTTTTTTCTCGGATTCGGATCGAATATAGATATGCCGGATACAAATACATGTCGGATATAGATTTAATTGGATACAGATTATCGGATAATTTTTAATCTTTTTTGAAAATTTGATAATTGTATAGGAGTAATAATTTTATATTTTGTTATAATTATTGATAATTTTTAATTAATAAATAATAATATATTAATATATTCGGATATCCATATTTTAAATCTGGATAATATGCTATCAGTTTTTACATAAGGTCAGATATTTTTGGATACAAATACGAATGCATATATTAAATTACAGATTCAAATTTGGATGCGACTATTGAAATATTTGGCTGGATAGTTGGATACAAATTCGGATTCGAATATAATCGGATACAGTATCGGATCGATCTGATATTGACCGTACCCCTTTCACCCCTAATTATAAGTATATATATTATACAAATATATAGTACTATATTTATTCAATTAGACGAAGTTAAAAGATGTATATCATAGTAAATCTTTTTAATTTATGTAGTGTTATTATACCGTTTATATAAATTAATAATTTCTTAAAAATATAGGATCGGTATCCACCTTATATATATATATATATATCAACCATTCAAAATTAGATTGAGATCTTCTAAAATAATAACAAATCACTATTCTAAATAAAAAGTTGGGAAAAAATAAACAACTAATTTAAATCATCCCTATCCAATTTATTAGATTATTCCCAATTTTTCTGAATTCAATTAAATAATGATTGTTTTCTACTTTATAGTGAACTTAAATAAATTAAAAAATATGTCAAAAAAATGTATCCAAAAGGAAAGATGTCAAAAAGGGAATAATCTATTAACAAAATGGAAAAAATACATCAATAAAAAATAAAGTGGAAATATCTCCAAATTTATTCTCTTCAGTTTTTTTTTTTCAAATTTTGAATAAAGACCAAAAAAAAACAAACAATTAAAAAATCAACATAAAATAGATTCATGATATACAAAGATTTTGAGTAGTATACAAAGGAGAATCATAAAAATAATTTGTAGAGTATGACTTAATTGCAATCTTGAATTACAACATGTAATCCTGTAAAAGTCATTGGAAAACCATTAGAAATATATATTTAATAGTACATAAGAAAAAACAAAAAAAAACCCACTAATATTCACGTTTGAGTAAAAAAAAATCTTACATGAATAGCAAGACGAAGAATATATTGTAATCTGAGAAAAAATAACCTGCAACAAAAGAAATATAGGAAAATATTGGGGTGTGAAACATTGTAATACATGAGAAGAAGAAACAAAAGACATTGTTTTAAATATAAAATCAATGTTGAGAAGACATAAACGAAGAATGAAGAAATAAAATGTGAGGTGATGAGAATTTCAAGACAACCATGATATTAGATAAATGAGAAGAATATTTATAGAGAAATAGGAGGAGGTTTGATGGAGATATATATGCAAATATTGGATGAATAGAATCAAATTTGACGTGATCTTCTAAAAATATATAATAGTTTAAATTAGTTAAAGATATTATAATATTTTATTAAGAATTTGTTAGGATATTGATGAATATTGATAAAAGAATTATATTAAACGTATATTAATTAATATTGGATATTAATATATATTTATGGATATTTCAATATATAATATTAAAATTTTAGGATTAAACATTGTTGGATGAATTAAATGTGATTGTTGAAAAAAGGGGGTGGGGAAGTGGGGGGAAACTTGACTATATTACTTTTATATATATATAGATATAGATATAGATATAGATAAATGTCACATCAAACAGTAATTCATCTCCAATCATTTACATTAAACTCAAACTCAAAAGAATATTCTCTATATATTCTTTCACATACAAACTTATTTCCCTTTTCAATCATACCCATAATTTCTTATAAATTATATATTAACTCACACAAATTCAATATTCATTAATTATGCAATGTAATTTAGTTATCTTTATTTTATAAAATTTATAAAATAAAATTCTTAAAAACAAAAAAAAACTTAAAATTTTAATGTAATTAGATATAAAGTAAATTTAATAAAAAAGATATTGTATAAATTATAAAATTATTAACCATAATAATACAAAATTAGGAAAAAAATTTGCCTTCTATTTTTAAATTAATATGTTATTCAATTTGCAACAATTGGAGGGATAAAATTGTAATTAATTTAATTGCAAAAGGTGATATATATTTATGAATAATAAAACTCAAATTTGAGTATTTACGATTCATAAAACTCAAAAAAACTTAAAATAAGTTTGGTTTTAGGGTATTATTGGAGAGAAAATGTCACCCAATTTTAAGTTTTGGAGTACCATTGAAGATGGCCTAACTGAATTGATACAATACATGTATTTGCACTTTTGACTACATATATACAGATATAATCAATAGAGTAATAAACAATAGTTCACAACATTTCATATAATTTCAAAACACATTTATTTATGTATAAATAATGATTCAATTACCCAATCTAAATAATGCAAAAAAAAAAAAATTTACCGAATCTAAATCATCCAAATTAAAATAGTATCATTGGCTCATAAGTGAGTGCTCTATATCATGTCAAAATTCAATTTTGTCTCGTAAGGCCACCCATAATCTTCTTTCTATAGTGTAATTATAGTAATTTCAATTTTGGGTGGATTTATATAACATTGAGTAGCCGAGAAGCCGTGACCTTGTAATGGATGATTATGATGCGGCCGTTATGGGGTGATCATGTGAAGAAAACGAGATTCGTTCCAAATTTGCACGTCAATACAATGCCAAACCAAACAAAACCATATTATTTATATATATGGATTGGAAACAATTGAATTCCCAAAGCTCCCACCGTTTATGCACAATTTTATTTCCCCATAATTAAGCCCTAATTGTACCGACGGAATGATGATCCATAAATTTACGCACCCAAAGTAGATGACAATGGTTTTCACGGAGAGGGTTGAAACCCTAAACGACCGCGCGACGTTCATGCGAGAGTCGCTGCAGAAGGCGCAGTCAATTACGGATAACATGGTGGTGATTTTAGGTTCCTTCGACCACCGCCTCTCTGCTCTCGAGACCGCGATGCGCCCCACGCAGGTACTCCCTCTTTTAATATACTATCAATTTTTACAACCTACGACGGCCTACACTTGTTATTACAGTTAAGAGTTGTGGAACATTGCATGGAATATATATTAGCTAGCTGAATTTTGATTCGATGTTTGTTGTTTGATTTTGAGCGTTGGATTTGGTTTTAGCTGAAAACGCATTCGATCAGGAGGGCGCATGAGAACATTGACAAGACGCTTAAGACTGCCGAGACGATTCTTGCTCAATATGATCTTGCACGTCAGGTCTCGGCCTGTTCTTCTTCACGATTTATTTATTTATGTTTATTATATCTATTCATGTATAAGCTCTGTGTGTGTGTGTGTGTTTCTTTCTTTCTTTTTTTATTTTTTTATTTTTTAAATTAAATAAATAGCTTAAGTATAACCATTAACCTGTCCGCTTTATTCTTCTCTATCCTTGTCCCTTTTTTTCATTAGTGTAGCTGTAGTTGGCGTTTGATGTTGTCTTTTCATGGGTTTAAGCAGATAGAAACAATAGTGGTGAAGACTGAAGAGGATGTACGTTTTGAGATTTTACTATACTTTGCCGTAATGAATGTCATTTTGAAAATTGATCATGCCCTTATATTCTTTGGGGGTTAAGTTTTAGGTCCTTGATGAACCTTAGATGTTAAGGTCTCGTGTATTTTGTGGGTTCTAGGTACTTCAAACTTGTACCATTGATGAGGTATCATCGCAAATATGAGTAGTTATAGTATGTTGCAGCATTGACCATTGAGGCATAGAATACACTGTCCTCAGGCTAGTTGATATTTGACAGCTTGAGCATACAACCTGTTAAGCAGTTTATAATTTTTATGCCAAAATATATTTGGTAATAATTATATCATATTTTAAATCCCAACTATCATGAAAATACACTCTCAATTTAGTGGCAACACAAAATTGCCACAGATATTGATAATTGTTATTGTGTAAATGTTATCAATTGCAGTGTTGTGAATAATATTGGTAATTTCTTTTTAATGTGAGTGGTTATGTATGAGTTTTATGGTTCTCACTTTCTATCTCATTCCCAAATAAACTTTCAGGCAGAGGCTAAAATATTGAGAGGCCCGCAGGAGTATTTGGAAAGTTACCTTGAAGCAGTGGATCAATTAAGGGGCATTATTGAATTTTTTAATGGAAACAAGGGCATTAAGAGTAGTGGTGGGTTGGTAAACCAAGTGAATAACTTGCTTGCAAAAGCTATTGTAAAGCTTGAAGAAGAATTCCGACATCTCCTCTCCATGTACAGGTTTGCCCACCACAGCAATCTTCTTTTATGCTATAGAATTGTCACGATCATTTATTCACTGGGATTGCATGAATCTTTAATGTTCTGTCTAATTTTTAATTATAATATATTTATTCAATTCTATATTCATTTATCTTGTGCCTTGTCATTGCGTTTTGGATATTTTAACATTTTACAATATGAACACTGCCATATTATTTTTTTCCTTGTCCATACACAATAACTTATGTATGGGCTAGTACTAGTTCATGGATCTTGAATGAAGAATAGATATGATGATGATGTTTTTTTTATGAAGTGTAACTTTTTCGGAGATTAAATTGAATTTGTTCAGGTAGTGTTACCAATGGTGAACGATCATCAGTAACAACCTTTGTAAATTTTGTTCTCTAAAAAAAGCAACATGGCCTATTTTTTCTTCTTTATTATTTTTTTAATATTTTTTTAAATTTTCAGGGTGTGTCATAACAGTATAAGCTGAATTTTACATCTCAGGTCCATGTAACTTCATACTGCCTTTATGGGCAATTGATCTGTATCCAATAGTTTAAACGTTGAGACTCCTGACATAAGTTTGGTTAGAATTTCCTTTTTGTTGTCAATACGTGTTGTTCTGTAGGAACTTCTCATTTTTTTTTTCCTTTTCAAAGCTTTACTGATAATAATATCTTCAAGTTTTGGGAGTATTGTATTCCAAATAAAGGAAGTAGGCAGATGTTAATTTTAAACTAATGTTAGTTATTAGAAAAGATCATTTTTGTTGGCAATCAGACATTCTTGTTTTTACTTCTGTTATGGAAGGTTGAGAATGAAAGACATTTTGTATTAGTAAAAAACTATGAGGATCTGGATCAAAGCAAGTGTTTTAATCAGAGTACTTGTGTCAGATTTGACACGGCTGCATGGCCTGAACTTCCTGTGGTTTGGACCTGCTAATATGTTAGCTTTGCATGTCAAAATTCTGTTCGTTTTTAGAGCCCTTAAAACCATAAAAATACTGAAGCTTGTATATGCTCTGGTCAGTTTATTTGTGATGGTCAATTTGCCCTTATTTTCCTTGTATGGTATGCTTAGTTTGATCATTGAATTTTGTCAACTACGTGGTTCATGATAGACTTTGGTTCTAGTCTAAACACTTTGTCAAATCTAATATTGCTATAGTAGATTGAAGCTATCTTCATTCTAAGATGAAGTAAAAGCAAATCATTCTACAGAAAGAATATCAACTTTCTATTGAGAACTCACACCAGTATACGTTCTATTGATTATCTGTAAAAATAATACTAGCTCTTTCTCTTATTTCAGCAAGCCTGTTGAACCTGATCGTCTTTTTGACTGCCTGCCAAGTTCTATGAGGCCATCATCAGCAGCAGCACCTCAGGATAATGAAACAGGTGGGAAGAAAACATCTGATCACCAGAATAAAAGTTCAGAAGCTGCTGTTTATCAACTTCCAACTTTAATTCCACCCAATGTTATACCATTGCTACGTAAGATATCCTTGCAAATGATTCAAGCTGGCCACCAAAACCAGGTCTGTGTGATTTACAGGTAATCCTGGTGCCTGTTTGATTTTTCTGGTGTTTTCTAGGATTTTTTATTGTCCTATGCCTGATGCCTCTGATTATTAGGAATCTCACTTGTTTAATATTAGGAAAATAGCAGAAAAGTTTGATATATTTGGAGATACCCTGATTGTGAGGTAAAAGAAATTAATATTATCACTCGTCAACAATTTAGCTGCTTTGCAATGCATCTCATAAAATTTTTCGATAGTATGCCGTTTGCATCAGCAAATTTTATGTAATATTTAGAACTCAAAAGAAAAATTATGTTGCATATGAAATGAATTTTACTTAATGCTAACAAAAAATATTCAATATATCCTTTTGAATAAACAATTTAACTGACAATGTTAAAAGGGTGTGATAAGTCGAGAGTCGAGACATGTCCTGTCTTTGGATGAAAAACTGAGTTGACACTCACACACATGCAATGTATAATTCTTAGATGTATAATGGTGTTATTGCTGTCTCTCAACCATTTCATTTTCAGGGAAGCACGATCTGCAGCACTCGATCAAACTCTTAGAAAACTTGGTGTTGAAAGACTTGGTAAAGATGATGTACAGAAGATGCAGTGGGAAGCTCTGGAGGCAAAGATAGGAAACTGGATACATCATATTCGAATTTCTGTAAGGATTTAAAACAACCTAAAGTGTTGATCTTATTATCAATTTATCTTTCATCCAGGTTCATGTTGTCTATGAAACAGATGAGACTTTTGTTTGCCGGCGAAAAGAAATTATGTGATGGTATCTTTGAGGAGCATGATAATCTCAGGGATCAGTGTTTTGCTGAAGTTATTGCCAACAGTGTAGCTGTGCTCTTCAGCTTTGGAGAAGCCATTGCAAGGAGCAAAAGGTCACCTGAAAAGTTGTTTGTTCTCCTCGACATGTATGAAATAATGCGAGAACTTCAACCTGAGGTAGTGGGAAATCGGCTGTTCATAGAGAATACACTACTTTGGTTTTAAGTCTATTTATTCGCAGAATGCCAAAATAAAAGAACTTAATAATATATAAATGCACTATATGACTTGGGATTTTTATTAGCAAACTGGGTACTCGAAAAGGATTTCAGGTTAAACATCAATCGGATGTAATTCTGATTCACTGAATTCATAACACTTCTTTTAAAATTAAGTAGTTTGTTTCTGATCAAGTTGTTGATGATAACATATGATATCATACTTCATTGTTTGGTTCTCATAAGTTATTATCAAATACAAACATTGTTTTTCTTAATTGTTAGTCCATTCTTCTCTTTGATTTTGTCGTTTGGATTCTCTCATTATTGAATTCGACAGGTGGATACCATATTTTCAAGCAAATTGTGTTGTGAAATCCGGGAAGCTGCTGTTTCCCTCACTAAAAAACTAGCTCAGACTGCTCAGGAAATCCTTGTTGACTTTGAAGAGGCGGTTGAGAAAGACACCACCAAGACTGCTGTTCTTGATGGAACGGTGCATCCACTTACCAGCTACGTCATTAACTACGTGAAATTTCTGTTTGAGTAAGTTGTGCTTGATGACCTTAGAGACGTGTCTTTTTTCCATATCATTCTTTGATGAAATTTTTAACTGCAGTATATTGTTTTGGGAATACTTTCAGCTATCATTCAACCCTGTTGCAACTGTTTCAAGAGTTTTCGTCTGCCAATGGGGAAGAGCAATTGAAAGCTATAACAGCAAAGATAATGCAGGCTCTTCAAAATAACCTCGATGCAAAATCCAAGCAGTATAAAGATCCTGCTTTAACACAACTATTTATGATGAACAATGTACACTACGTCGTAAGATCTATGCGCAGGTAAAATATGCTTAAAAAAGTGCACTATCCATTCAATTCCGCACAAAACTTTTGGCTAACAATTATGTTTCTATTAAAAAAATTTTGAAGGTCCGAGGCAAAGGATCTGTTAGGGGATGACTGGGTACAAATACATCGAAGGGTTGTGCAGCAGCATGCGAGCCAGTACAAGAGAATTGCTTGGTCTAAGGTATACTTTGGCAATCACATAATATATTGATTCATTTTAGCTTTGTTAGAATTATTCCCCCTTCAGTCCATCTTTATTGATTAGTTTGCTATTTCGGTGTTCCATATATTTTGATAGACATCCACACGCATTTTGAGTGAATGATTTCTAATGCCCGTCTTTTCTATATGTTGATTGATGATCAAAAACTTAACTAGAAAATAGAGGAATTGAAACTTCTGTGCTATAAATAGCTTAGATTAGATTTATGGATTTTGCTACATTTATCAAAGGGAGAGTGTATCATAATCCAATGTGGAAAACTTCATGGTGCAGATTTTGCAATGCCTCACAATACAGGGTGCTGGAGATGCTACCAGCACAGCTGGCATCTCCCGAGCAATGGTGAAGGATAGGTTCAAGACCTTCAACTCGTTGTTTGAGGAAATCCATCAGAGGCAGTCCCAATGGACCGTTCCTGACAGTGAATTACGTGAGTCCTTGCGGTTAGCTGTTGCCGAGGTTCTACTGCCTGCATACAGGTCCTTCATCAAACGCTTTGGGTATGTACAGCTAAACTGATGCCTCCCACCTGAATTATAAATTGGATATGGCCAAGTTTTCAAAATTTAACCTCTGGCTCCTTGATAAAATTCTAAGCTTAACTAGAGCTCAAATGCCAGCTTAAAAATAGAAGTGTTTTGCCTACCGAAAGTACATATATGCATAAAAGCATTAAATGTAACATCTAAACCTTGCTCAAAGGACCGTTTTGCCTACCAAGCACCGGGAATGTTTCGGGCTCAGCTTAATCTCATTTAACTGAACAAAACAGTTGTTTTCGAGATTCAGCTCATTTACAGCTTTAGTTCACTTACCAGGTGCTGAAAATGATGAAATCCGTTTTGTACTTTGGATAGGCCTATGATTGAGGGAGGGAAAATTCCACAAAAGTATGTAAGGTATACGCCGGAGGATCTCGAGAGGATGCTGGCTGAGTTTTTTGAAGGGAAGACATGGAATGAACCGCGAAGATAGTATTATTAACCATAATCCCATCAGGTTTGGTTTTACTTTTTCATGGAAGATATCTACATAAGTAAATACGGAGGCATAATTCTATATATACACCAATAAGTCTTAACAGGTAGGTTGGAAACTTGAAATTATTTTTTCAATATTAATAATATATAGTAGTATATTTTATTGATGGATATAATAATTAATCAATCCCCTTTTTTATGTAACTCAGGCACAGACACACGCTTAGATGAGTTTAGCTTAGGTTTGTTGGATTGATTCTACACGTAAATTAATGTTATTGTATGTAACATGAACTGCTTGCCTCCTGTTCTTTTTTCCACTATTTTATTTGCTTCTAATTGGTTTTCCTTTTGACTGTGTTTGGTATCTTTCAGGAGTCCAGACTGATATTTATAATGTGTTTATTCTCCTAGAACCTCGAATAAATTTAAGTTGAGAATTTAAGTTATATATATATATATATTTCATATTTCATATTTTATTCAACAAAATCCAATCTTTAGTTTGTAGGATTTTTTTTCTTTCAATAATGAACAAAATTACATGTTTGATTTGTAGGATTAAATACTCTAAATAATTAACATCCCTTTTTGATTATAATAATTTATATGATGAGTAGCTCAATCAAACTATACATGATTATTATCATATCCTTTTTTTAATTGATCAAATATGTCATTCAAAGTGAAGCTTTAATTTCTTCTGCAGTATTGATATGAAAACTATGGATTTGACCTCAAGAAAAATTAAGATTGGTAACTTAAATTGGAAAACCATAAATGACGCCCTGAAATTACTGATTCTTTCCGATTCGGAACTGGAACTTCCTTCTTCAACCCCAGCCAAGCCAAGGAGCTGGTCAGATAAGCAGCTCCTGTATTATAGCCGGGTTTTTGGTATAAGCCCCCTTTCTATTTCAGATTGAAATTCGCGTCCAAACCCAGCGGAAAAAAAAAAGCATTATTAATTCTCTCTTTTCACTTGCTGACTTCAAATTATTGAGACGAATGTCCCATGGAATAAAAACCTTTCTGCGTTGAAACGTTTTTGATATTTCATTATATTTTTAATCGAACAAATGGCATCTTATTGTGAAAATCCTGGTTATTCTTGGGCATGAGCTTGGAAAATATCATTGTGTTTACTTTAATAAGCATGAAATGTATGCTTGCTGCATACTCCATTCGTCATTCGATCTCTTTTAGTTTTTTTTTTTTAGCCAATTTTTACAAACTAAGAAATACAATTATTACTCCATAATTTTTCATTTTTACCCCTCTCACATACCAAGAAATGCACTTAAAGTTGAGATAGAATAAGCATTATTCATAAAAGTAAAGGGGTAATATTGGAAACTTTTGATATAAATACCTAACATGACAACTAATTTGGAATACTTTTTGGTTTTTAAAAAGACAACTAAAACGGAACGGAGCGAGTATTTGTGTATAGTTCAAAAAATTTTAGGTGTTTACTCAATACATCTTTTGGTGAAATTTTAATACCATAGAAATTACCCGAAATAATTGTAATTCACTAAAGAGACTTTTATTAAATATTTAATCACTTGCTTAAAGAATTAGTTATTGCTTTTTTCTACAAAACAACACTTGAAAAACTATATATGTAAATTTGTCTTTTCCAAAAGAAATATGAATTTCAATATCAAGGGTAATAGAATTATATAGTTTTTAAATCTATTGTTTAAATTATATATATAAGTTTTTATATATATACACATTGGTCTTGAAAATTTTTATGAGGATAGTATGTGAATATTTTAAGTACTTTGGTATTCATTATGGAATAAATTTTTATAAAAATAAAAGTATGAGTTTTTATGTGAATCTATGAGAATTAACTTTTATATATAAGAAAATATATTCATAGATTATAATTTTTATTTGATGATGACATGAAGACTTTGTGGTTTGAGTATTGTTATGAATAAAATAAAACCATGCAAGTATATTATTATCTTTTTGAAAGCACATTAATATAAATACAAATAAATAAATATTATATTATCATATCCAACTCATTGAGTATAAATGCATGCCACTAAATAATGGCAAGAATAATGATTTTTCTAGACAAGCTAATACTTCAATCATTTTCATGATACACTACTTACACAAATATAAGGTTAAAAAGCAATTGCAAGAAATTTTCTTCCTAAACAAATAGATGAAAAATCAACATGATTAACAAGTGTCTTGGATGAATGGCTAGCAAAGAAAGGTGATCAATTATCTCTTGAACCCACCAAGATTAATAGCCTCCATAATAGGCAAACCATTATGTTAATAGACAACATGATGGACAAAATTAATAGCCTCCCAAATTAATAGCCTCTTTGTTAGGCTATAAGGACCAAATGAGTGGATACAAATACTCTAACCATTATTGCTCAAGACACACTTAATTGGATGATTGGTGAGGTTGTAATCACTCTCACAATGTGTCATGTTCAATTGTTCAAATCTTAGCCTATAAATAGAGGGAGTTTCTAGCCTTCAAACACACCAATCTCATCCATCTCATTAGCCAAATTCACTACCCATTTTATTCTTCAAAGTTCTCCCACATAGTGAGCATATCTTAAGGATTGTGGAGTCTTGTAGGCTTGGCAACCTTCATCATTCTAAGAGTTCTAATTCTTCTCAACACTTGGTTAGTAAGATATCATCCTTGAAACTTGTATCTTAGAGATCTAAATCTTTTATTTTTATACTATAAATTGATTTCCCTCTATTTGTCGAATTTCAGCGAAACCCGTAATTTGTGGTGCGAATCTTGTGTTATAACGGCCATTATCTTTGAATCTCCTTGGTCTTATACATCTATTCTGTAAGTTAACACTCTCTCTTTAAGTTTGGAGATCCTCATCCATGTTTTAAGAGTACAAAATTAGAATTCCCTCATTATACCAAAATCTGTCCGTTTTTCGTTTACGTAATGATCCATCTTTTTAAAATATTTTGGTTCATTATACCTCAAAGGTTCCTTCATAAAACTTGTTCCTTATTGAGTTGAGTATATTTCTGGAAACTTTTATAATTTTTAGAACTCATATGAAAAAGTTATGGGATCCGCTTTATCGAAAGGTCGAAATCTCTTTTTGTTGAAATCTAAGAAATGATAGTGTTTCTGAAATCCTCATTTTTGAAGGTCTTAAGTGTTTCAAACCTAAATGGTTTATTCATGAAAAATATTTATCTATATGTTATCTACCTTGTAGTAAAATTTTAGAATTTTTGGTCGCAAATTACTATTTTTAAAACCTGTTGAAAATTATAGAGTCACCATTGAATTTATGACAGAATACATGTTCTGAAAAGAACTCAATTTTTGAACTATTTCCATACCTTATTTTGAAAAGTGTAAAACATAAAACTTGTTCAACTATGTGTTGAGTATCTACAGTTTAAATTTCAAAGCAATCGCCTTTCATATGAATTTTTAAACTGACTTGGCGTAAACAGCGACAATGGACTTGATATTTGGTCCAAATGAGAAATTGTTGGATTTTGAGATCCATGAAATGATATTTTCATATCTATGAGATATTGATATGGGAGTTAAATGTTGAAATGATATTTGGCATTATTGAATGTCCTTGTTATGAGGTTACTCCCGTGAAATTGTTGAAAACTCTTTTAAGAGGATATTATGTGGAAAAATTGTGAAAAACTCTTTTAAATCCATTGTGCACTATTAACTTGAGTAAGATGCCATACTTGATAGAGGGCTAATGCACTAGGGATGTGTCTTGCTGGGCCTCCCCCTCTAAATATGCAAAGACGGCATTGTTGATAAATTGTGCCAAAACGGCGTTGTTGCATGTATGAGTCTATACTCTTGGGTGTATCCGTGATGGGTTACCCAAGGCTCCGGAGTGTGTCTGTATATGAGTCCGCTACATGCTGATCATGACTTATGATCGATATGATATGATATGATATGATATGATATATGGAAAATGGTGTCCTCTTGTGCATAGTTGCTACAATGGTAAGAATGAAAGTTATTTATTTTGTTAAAGGTAATGTGTGTGATCCTTTTTAAAAGAAAAAGTGAAAATTATTTTTTTTAAATGAGTGTCAACCATTATTTTAAAATCCATTTCTTAAAGTGGAGCGGGTTGACTTGCTCAGTACCATTATACTGATAAAAAGTTGTTGTGTTATCTTTTTACAGATATTGGAGCTGACATGTGAACTGCATCTCATGACATGAGCATTTGGGGATGGGATTACCTTTCATCAAAAAGATTGTTGCTTTAAGGAACCACGTACTTTTAATTATTAATGTCTTATATATTGCCTTTAGTTTATGCTTCCGCGTGAGAAAGAACAATGGCTTTGGTATTAAGTACTTTAAATTTTCTTATGACTATATTTTATAAAATTGGCAATAATTTTTAAAGTCCATATTACAAAAATTTATATGTGAAGATATTTAGCCGTAGCACTTGTCAATTAAGTTAGCCAAAGGGCGAGCCTGACTGACAAGTGTGGCGGTAACATTCTGAAACCTTATGAGGATGAATTTCGGGGTGTTACAGAGTGGTATCAGAGCGTGTTTTTAAACTCTAAGTATTTGTAAACTGTTAAATATAGAACTGCATGAGCTGATTCTGTCTAAGGAGTCTGGTTTTTAAAGATTGCCCGTCAGCCGGTGGCTCTACCAGTCTTTCCTGGGAATCAACTTTGTAGCTCTATATTTTAACTAGTTGGCAAATTACTTAGAAGGCGGTACCCTCTAATCTTAGCATTTCTTGGTTAAGTTAGCAACAAGGCGAGCTTGACTAAGGGATGCGACAGTTTAACTCCGGTTTATGGATAAAAAAAAAAGTCCATTTTGAGAAAGAAATATGCAAAATATTTTTCAAAGGCCCATATGGGCTATGTTAAATTTTGAAACTTTGAAATTATTTTTGGGGTGGGGACATATGCATTCATGAGCATGCATCATTTTTTATAAAATTTTTTTTTTAAAAAAATATATATTGTTATGATATACTAAGTCATTTGACCTTATTATAAGTGTTCTTTTTAAATTCTCTATCTTGTAATATTCTCTAGATTTATGAAATAAATCTTGTTATTTCATTCCTTCTGGTTAATCTCTAAATAAAGTCATACTCCTAACTTAGACATTTCTGCGTTAACTCATCCTTATACTATGACCTAACGAGTTTTAGGACATAATCATCCCTTAGACTTGAACTCACTCTTGCTTAACCATCCTTAGCAGAATGGCACCCCGTGCAAGGACTAGAAAAACCCTCCGAAGTGTTAATGCCCTCAACAACATGGAGCCACACCAAAATCCGAACATGACTAACCACGAAGTGCCAGCAGCACCGGGTGTATCCAATCAACAAGCTGTACCACCTGCACACAACATATATCACCCTGACATCACCAACAATCAGGGCATTGGACACAACATGGTACCTCCTAATCAGGGAGCACCCAACAACCAAACCCCTCAGAATCGAAACACGCCAAACTCGCTTGACAATGATCGCCTAAGGATCATTGAGCAAATGCTCATTGCCTTGGGTCAGGGTCAAATTAATCAAGCCACAGCAGCTGTGCCGCCACCTCAAGCCCAGCTCAATCACCTAGCAGTGGTGAACCAATACAGACCACCTCGTTATGATGGGCAGGAGGACCCTACTAAATTGGAGGATTGGATAAAAAGTTTCAACAAGCTACTCGAAGCGACTCGTTGCCCAGATGAGCAGAAGATTACTGTAGCCTCGTACTTTTTAGGAGGTGATGCAGATGACTGGTGGCAGTTACAGAAGAGAGAGCTAGATGATGATGAGAAGTATACATGGGAAAACTTTACAGAAGCTCTAAGAGAAAGGTTTTACCCGATGAGTACCAAAGCAGCAATGTATGAAGAGTTTCTATCGTTACGACAAGGAGCACAATCTGTACAAGAATACTATGTCAGATTCAAGGAGTTAGTCAGATTTGCTCCTAAGTTAGTCTCCACCGATGCCGAGAAGGCACAGAAGTTCGAAATGGGATTAAACCTCTCCATTAGAGAAGTGGTGGCTGGAGTTCAGTATCCTACCCTCCAAGCGATCTACGATCGAGCTGTCGCAGTTTCTCGTGTACAACAGATGAAGAGAAAAGCCGGGGAGTCTAGCCGCGGGTTCCAAGGACAGGACAAGAGGATTCGGGACAACCGAGGAAGCAGCAGCAACAACAACCACCTCAGCAACAATAAAGGCAATATTCGAGGTGGGCAGAATCGACCCGTCCAGGGAAACAAAGGAGGGGGCAACAATGGTACTAGAAACCATGAAGGGTACATACCACAATGCCCAAAATGCAACAAGCCCCACTTGGCTAGGGGATGCCCCAAGCCGGGTACATGTTATAGATGTGGCCGAGAAGGTCATATGAGGAAGGAGTGTAAGACCCGCATTGAAAATATTACAAAAAGAGATGACCTTATCAATATCCCCACTCAGCCAAATAATCAGGATGTGCGAAACGGAAATAATCAAGGACAGAGGCCTCAGCAAAATAGAAACCAACAAGGGAACCATGGAGCACCTATAGGGCGACTCAATGTTATTAATCAGGCAGATCTTTCAACTCAAGGGGATGTGATAACAGGTACATTTACGGCTTTAAATGTGCCTGTTAAGGTTTTATTCGATTCTGGAGCAAGTTGTTCGTTTATCTCTTCTAGAATCTTGCCTGAATTAGAGATGCCAAAACCTAAAATGATTAACTTAGGAATCAGTTGCCTTCGGGAAAAATTGTATCGTGCACCAAACGATACGATGGGATTCCTATAGTCATTAAGAACCTTGAGTTCTATGCAAACTTAGTAGAATTTGACCTTAAAGATTTTGATATTATATTGGGAATGGATTGGCTTACCCAATATAAAGCTGTAATTGAGTGTCAGAAACACAAAATTACACTGTCTAAGACGAGAGGCAAAAAGGTCAACTACTATGTCCAATTCCCCAAACGTAAGACTAAGGTAGTAAATGCCTTAAAATTTTATAGTCTTATGCAGAAAGGATATATGCTTTATGCATGCTATATCCATAACCTCAAGTTAAAGGAGAATAAAATTGATGACATTCCAGTAGTGATGGAGTATCCAGATGTATTCCCAGAAGAAATTCCTGGAATGCCTCCAGAACGTGAAGTCGAGTTTACAATCGATCTACTTCCCGGAACAGAACCTGTATCAAAAGCTCCTTATCGCATGGCAACCCTAGAAATGAATGAACTCAAGGAGCAACTTGAGGAATTATTACAAAAGGGGTATATACGACCTAGCACGTCGCCGTGGGGAGCACCAGTCTTATTCGTCAAGAAGAAAGATGGAGGGTTACGTCTTTGTATCGATTATAGAGGTTTAAATCAGGTAACGGTTAAAAAAAAATACCCGTTACCTAGGATTGATGACCTTTTCGATCAACTTAAAGGTGCAACGGTATTCTCCAAGATAGATTTGCGATCCGGTTATCATCAACTGCGAATCGCTGAATAGGATATTCCGAAAACTGCTTTCAGGACACGTTATGGACATTACGAATTTACAGTGATGGCCTTTGGGCTAACAAATGCCCCAGCAGTATTCATGAATCTCATGAATGATGTGTTTCGAGAATTGTTAGATCAATGTGTAGTCATTTTCATCGACGACATCTTGATCTATTCAAAGAGCAATGAAGAACATGAGCAACACTTGCATCAGGTGCTAGAGACATTAAGGAAACACCAACTCTATGCCAAGTTGTCCAAGTGTGACTTTTGGCTAGAAAAAGTAGGATTTTTAGGCCACGTTGTATCAGCTGATGGAGTTTCTGTTGACCCAGCAAAAATATCAGCAATCACCGAGTGGCCTACGCCTACTAATCAAACAGAAGTGAGAAGTTTTCTTGGACTGGCTGGATATTACAGGAGGTTCGTCAAGGACTTTTCCAAAGTTGCACGACCTCTGACTCAACTTTTGAAGAAAGGCTTGAAGTATGAATGGACAGAAAAGTGTGAATCATCATTTCAAGAGTTAAGAAACGCCTCACAACAGCACCAATTTTAACATTGCCAACAGAGAATGGAGATTTTGAAGTGTATAGTGACGCTTCAAAAGAGGGGCTAGGGTGTGTTTTAATGCAACAACAACAAGTCATTGCATATGCATCACGACAATTGAAGCCTCATGAGGAGAATTATCCGACGCACGATCTAGAATTAGCAGCGGTAGTGTTCGCATTAAAGATTTGGCGACACTACTTGTACGGACGAACTTGTCGGATATTCACCGACCACAAGAGCCTTAAGTACATATTTACTCAGAAGGAGTTAAACATGAGGCAACGCAGATGGTTAGAGTTGATCAAGGATTATGATTTGGACATCGCCTACCATGAAGGGAAAGCTAATGTGGTCGCAGATGCGTTGAGCCGCAAGACTCGACACGTGGCAAATACTCTTATCTTACCTTCGAAACTGTATATGGACTTGGTCAAGGTAGATACGGAGCTAGTCCATTATGGAACTGTGGAAAATGTCATTAATGCTATGACCATTGAATCTACGGTATTTGATGAAATACCAGTGCTCAACCAGGCGACATAAAGCTTGAAAGGATCAAGAAGAAGGTTGCTGAAGGAAAAGCAATTGGTTTTGCAATCCATGAGGATGGAAGCATTCGCTTCAAAGGAAGATGGTGCGTATCGCATAAATGCGTAGAGCTAAAACGAAGATTAATGGAAGAAGGCCACAACACCCCATATTCAGTACATCCAGGGGGTGATAAGCTTTATAAGGATTTAAAGAAGGTTTATTGGTGGCCAAGGATGAAGAATGAGGTTGTTGAGTTTGTGGCTAGATGTTTAACCTGTCAAAAGGTTAAAGCAGTACGTCAGAAGCCATTAGGACTCATGAAACCATTGGAAATCCCGAGTTGGAAATGGGATAGTATATCAATGGATTTTGTTTCAGGACTACCACAATCACCAAAAGGAATGAATAAAATTTGGGTAATTGTTGATAGATTGACAAAGATTGCGATCTTCATACCAATTAAGGATACATGGTCTATGGATCAATTAGCAAGAGCATATATCAATAACGTGGTTCGACGACATGGAGTACCACATGATATAATCTCTGATAGAGACAGCAGATTTGTCTCTCATTTTTGGACCAAGCTGCAAGAAGCTCTTGGTACCCAAATTAAAATGAGCACCGCTTTTCACCCGATGACGGATGGACAAACAGAAAGGACAATCCAAACACTGGAGGACATGCTGAGAGCATGCGTTCTTGAATTTAAAGGAAGTTGGGAAAGGCATCTACCTTTGATAGAGTTCTCTTACAATAACAGCTATCATGCTAGTATAGGTATGGCACCGTTTGAGGCACTCTATGGACGCAAGTGCCGAAGCCCATTATGTTGGGAAAAATGTGATAATTCTATTGTGGTTGGGCCGCAACTCATTGAAGACATGACCCAAAAGATCAAGATGATCCAAGGGAAAATGAAGGCAGCACCAGATCGACAGAAAAGTTATACCGATGTTAGGCGACAAGACCTAGAATTTCAAGTTGGAGATAAGGTTATGCTGAAAATATCACCTATGAAAGGAGTGATGCGTTTTGGAAAGCGAGGAAAGTTAAGTCCTCGATATATTGGACCGTATGACATTCTGGAACGAGTCGGAACCCTGGCATACAGACTAGCCCTACCGCCACAACTATCTCGAGTGCACAATGTGTTCCATGTTTCACAGTTAAAGAAATATGTGCGTGACCCAACCCATGTACTTCAACAGGAAGTAATTGAACTCAAAGAAGATCTAACTTATGAAGAGTATCCAATCCAAATACTCGATATCAAAGAAAGAACGACAAGGAACAAGACCACTCGGATTGTTAAAGTACTTTGGTCCAATCATGGTACGGAAGAAGCAACATGGGAACTAGAGGATGATATGAAGCAACGCTACCCCAATCTCTTTTTAAACGACCAAATAACAGTTATGGGGACATAACTATAGGCTTAAGGGGAGGAGGATGTAACCACCCGACACAATCTTGATAGGGTATGTTCAAAATCTCCTATTTTTTTTCTTTTCCATTAACTTTTATCTTATATTCCGCATATTAGATTGCCGTAGTATTTTTCATTAAAACTTCGAGGACGAAGTTGATTCTTAAGGAGGGTGGATTGTAATACCATAGAAATTACCCGAAATAATTGTAATTCACTAAAGAGACTTTTATTAAATATTTAATCACTTGCTTAAAGAATTAGTTATTGTTTTTTTTCTACAAAACAACACTTGAAAAACTATATATGTAAATTTGTCTTGTCCAAAAGAAATATGAATTTCAATATCAAGGGTAATAGAATTATATAGTTTTTAAATCTATTGTTTAAATTATATATATAAGTTTTTATATATATACACATTGGTCTTGAAAATTTTTATGAGGATAGTATGTGAATATTTTAAGTACTTTGGTATTCATTATGGAATAAATTTTTATAAAAATAAAAGTATGAGTTTTTATGTGAATCTATGAGAATTAACTTTTATATATAAGAAAATATATTCATAGATTATAATTTTTATTTGATGATGACATGAAGACTTTGTGGTTTGAGTATTGTTATGAATAAAATAAAACCATGCAAGTATATTATTATTATCTTTTTGAAAGCACATTAATATAAATACAATACTTGAAATAAATAAATAAATATTATATTATCATATCCAACTCATTGAGTATAAATGCATGCCACTAAATAATGGCAAGAATAATGATTTTTCTAGACAAGCTAATACTTCAATCATTTTCATGATACACTACTTACACAAATATAAGGTTAAAAAGCAATTGCAAGAAATTTTCTTCCTAAACAAATAGATGAAAAATCAACATGATTAACAAGTGTCTTGGATGAATGGCTAGCAAAGAAAGGTGATCAATTATCTCTTGAACCCACCAAGATTAATAGCCTCCATAATAGGCAAACCATTATGTTAATAGACAACATGATGGACAAAATTAATAGCCTCCCAAATTAATAGCCTCTTTGTTAGGCTATAAGGACCAAATGAGTGGATACAAATACTCTAACCATTATTGCTCAAGACACACTTAATTGGATGATTGGTGAGGTTGTAATCACTCTCACAATGTGTCATGTTCAATTGTTCAAATCTTAGCCTATAAATAGAGGGAGTTTCTAGCCTTCAAACACACCAATCTCATCCATCTCATTAGCCAAATTCACTACCCATTTTATTCTTCAAAGTTCTCCCACATAGTGAGCATATCTTAAGGATTGTGGAGTCTTGTAGGCTTGGCAACCTTCATCATTCTAAGAGTTCTAATTCTTCTCAACACTTGGTTAGTAAGATATCATCCTTGAAACTTGTATCTTAGAGATCTAAATCTTTTATTTTTATACTATAAATTGATTTCCCTCTATTTGTCGAATTTCAGCGAAACCCGTAATTTGTGGTGCGAATCTTGTGTTATAACGGCCATTATCTTTGAATCTCCTTGGTCTTATACATCTATTCTGTAAGTTAACACTCTCTCTTTAAGTTTGGAGATCCTCATCCATGTTTTAAGAGTACAAAATTAGAATTCCCTCATTATACCAAAATCTGTCCGTTTTTCGTTTACGTAATGATCCATCTTTTTAAAATATTTTGGTTCATTATACCTCAAAGGTTCCTTCATAAAACTTGTTCCTTATTGAGTTGAGTATATTTCTGAAAACTTTTATAATTTTTAGAACTCATATGAAAAAGTTATGGGATCCGCTTTATCGAAAGGTCGAAATCTCTTTTTGTTGAAATCTAAGACTGAAATCCTCATTTTTGAAGGTCTTAAGTGTTTCAAACCTAAATGGTTTATTCATGAAAAATATTTATCTATATGTTATCTACCTTGTAGTAAAATTTTAGAATTTTTGGTCGCAAATTACTATTTTTAAAACCTGTTGAAAATTATAGAGTCACCATTGAATTTCTGACAGAATACATGTTCTGAAAAGAACTCAATTTTTGAACTATTTCCATACCTTATTTTGAAAAGTGTAAAACATGAAACTTGTTCAACTATGTGTTGAGTATCTACAGTTTAAATTTCAAAGCAATCGCCTTTCATATGAATTTTTAAACTGACTTGGCGTAAACTGCGACAATGGACTTGATATTTGGTCCAAATGAGAAATTGTTGGATTTTGAGATCCATGAAATGATATTTTCATATCTATGAGATATTGATATGGGAGTTAAATGTTGAAATGATATTTGGCATTATTGAATGCCCTTGTTATGAGGTTACTCCCGTGAAATTGTTGAAAACTCTTTTAAAGAGGATATTATGTGGAAAAATTGTGAAAAACTCTTTTAAATCCATTGTGCACTATTAACTTGAGTAAGATGCCATACTTGATAGAGGGCTAATGCACTAGGGATGTGTCTTGCGGGGCCTCCCCCTCTAAATATGCCAAGACGGCATTGTTGATAAATTGTGCCAAAACGGCGTTGTTGCATGTATGAGTCTATACTCTTGGGTGTATCCGTGATGGGTTACCCAAGGCTCCGGAGTGTGTCTGTATATGAGTCCGCTGCATGCTGATCATGACTTATGATCGATATGATATGATATGATATGATATGATATGATATATGGAAAATGGTGTCCTCTTGTGCATAGTTGCTACAATGGTAAGAATGAAAGTTATTTATTTTGTTAAAGGTAATGTGTGTGATCCTTTTTAAAAGAAAAAGTGAAAATTATTTTTTTTAAATGAGTGTCAACCATTATTTTAAAATCCATTTCTTAAAGTGGAGCGGGTTGACTTACTCAGTACCATTGTACTGATAAAAAGTTGTTGTGTTATCTTTTTACAGATATTGGAGCTGACATGTGAACTGCATCTCATGACATGAGCATTTGGGGATGGGATTACCTTTCATCAAAAGATTGTTGCTTTAAGGAACCACGTACTTTTAATTATTAATGTCTTATATATTGCCTTTAGTTTATGCTTCCGCGTGAGAAAGAACAATGGCTTTGGTATTAAGTACTTTAAATTTTCTTATGACTATATTTTATAAAATTGGCAATAATTTTTAAAGTCCATATTACAAAAATTTATATGTGAAGATATTTAGCCGTAGCACTTGTCAATTAAGTTAGCCAAAGGGCGAGCCTGACTGACAAGTGTGGCGGTAACATTCTGAAACCTTATGAGGATGAATTTCGGGGTGTTACAGAAATCCATACTTTTGTGTTCTTTTATCAAGAGCGGAACAACTCATCGGTTGTCTCTAAAACTTCATGGATTGAACTATCCATGACTAGTTATACTTAGTAGAATTGAAGAGCCCATTGTCTTCTCTCTTCTCCTCTCACCGTCTTTCGTCTCCATTACCGAGAATCAGTGGCGGACTTAGGAATTTTACACAGGTAGGGCCAAAGCTCGGAGGAGTGAAGCTGCGGACATGGGGCTGCGGCGATGCAGAGAAGACTGAAGCTTGAAGTTGTGGAGATAGAATAGAAGACTGAAGTCTGAAGTTGCGGAGATTGGGCTGTAGCGCTGTGTAGAAGACTGAAACATGAAGGTTTGGAGATGGGGTTGTTTAGTGGATGAATCCTAAATACAAAATACTATACACTAATATTATTTTTTTATTTCAATTTGAGAGGTGGGGTGAAGGTTTTAAGGGTTTTCTTGTAAAGACCCCTTTGCAACTTACTACAATGACTCTTGATTCTCGTCATAACATAATTCTTAAAGAGAACTTCAAGAACATGTTTCTTTTGCATACCGAAAGCGCACGGTATCAAGCTTGCAGTATTTATTTAATTTGTCGGGATCTTTCACTAGAGAGTTATACGATAGAAGCATTTTATAGCCGCGTAAATTGCTAAAACATCTATATATTCTTTGTTGTGTGTTGATTGATGAATTTGTCTAAAATCTATTACTGAAGATTAAACTGCAGTAAGATGATAAAAGAAATAACGGAAAACATAATAAAAGAAAAATATTAAATCGACGAATGAGAATGTATTCATGATTACTATGATAGTTAGTGAGTTAATGATCAATGTGAACTAAATGACAAGACAAACGAAATAAGACTGATGCAAAAGTCATCCTGCTTCTGTGATTAATGATAATGCGTGAGCTTAAAGAAAGTGGATAAATATTTTATCTAAGTTTGCTAAATCCTTTATGTCTTTGATCACTTTCCCAAGACGAGTACTCGTGATCTAGTGTCATAACATATTCCGTACAGAAATCATGAGATACTTAGTACTAAAGATAATCGGTCAGACTTATCTCTTAGCATAAGCTTTTACAAATATCACTCCATCTGTTTCTTTCGGATTCAGATTAAGCCAATGAAAACTCAAGGTCACATCCAATCAATCTGGAACTAGTCTGAACTTGTTGTTGTTCTCTTATTATTTTGATAAGAAAGGTATCTCATAATCCTAACTTGGATGTCCTCTACAACAAATTAAAAAGCTGATATTTAAATCTATCATCCAAGGGTTTTACAAGATTCAAACTTCTCAAAATAATTCCAACAAGTATTTGTAAGAAATAATAGTCCTGTAAGTATTTCAAGATGAAATTGCTAATCAAAATCCTTGACTTATCTGGACTACTCAGAGTCGTACAGATGTATTAGCAAGAGAATCCATTGTAAATACATCTAAACACCCATGACTTGACTTAGGATTAATGAAATTCTAAAAGTTGTTTAACTTCCTGCTCATAGCATATGATTAGGCTATCATAAGATCTATGACCCCCGGAAGTGAATTCTTCTAGATTTTCATCAATTCTTAAGATAAAAAATGATTTTTGAAACATCTTTCCCTTTTTAACGACAGGTACTGCCGTAGCCCGGACCTAGGTTGGCCACAATATTGTTTGTGAAATTGCCTAATGACACTTGGTGCCAAAAAGGGGAGGGTGAAACCGAGACAATAACAAGATAAAATAAAATAGATAAGGAAGCTTGAACCACAAACAAGGAGTCTAGGAGAAGCAATCAAAACATGGATTGTTTTGACCTCATCTCAAGCTAGCATCCAAATCCTTGATTCTATAAGCATTCGGGTAGTTTCAAATCCAAAATGGTGAATGTTTCCTAGACAAACACTCTAAGATATTGTTCAAAGCTTGGGTTTGGAACAATGTGATCTTTTGCAACAATATAAGAGAAGTGTTCTCAATATTATAATTCAACAAAAGATGCAATACATTGTTTGGGAGGACATATATATAGACCTCCAAATTACAAGGGTAAAACTGGAAAGGAAAAATAAAGAAAAACCCTAGAAAACGCAAAAAGTGGCATTCTGGTAACCCTGTGTCGCGAAGCAAGTCATGGCGCGAAACTAAGTTTCGCGACATGGCCCGAGTCGCGAGAGTGTGGCTAGCGACACAGGTGGAGGGTCTCGCGCCAGGAGGTGTTTCTGGACTTCGAGCTCTTGGTGGCGCTAGACAGGTGCCATGTCGCTAGGCTGGGTTTCGCGACAGGAGTGGTCTGGCGACAGGAGTCTTGGACCAACATTGTTGTGCTCTTGCTTCGTGTCGCTAGACGGCTTCATGTCGCGAGGCTGAGCTTCGCGACAGGGGCTCTCGGAACAGAGGTCTCGCGACTGGAGTCCTGAAAATCCAACAAGTCTAGAGCGGACCTGTAATACCATAGAAATTGCCCGATATATATGTATGAATATATATATTTTGACCAATTCACTAAGTAGATTTTTAATCAAATCTATATATATTTATATGTTCAAATATGTGCTTAAAGATTAGTATATTATTTTCTACAAAACATACTTTGAAAAATTATATATATTTGTCTTTTCAAATAAATATATGGATTTCAATATCAAGTGTAATAAGTATATGGTTCATAGAATATTTTAAATCCATATACAAGTTTATATACACATATATACCTTGGTCTTGAAATAATCTTTCCAAACATGTACACATGTATATACATGTATATATTCATATGTTTAAATTATAATGAGAATTATCTATTTTCTATATATTCTTGATTAATCATTCTACCCATATATTTTTTATTATGGAATTATTCTAGAATGCCATAATATAATTGGGAATAATTTGACTATGGTTTGAAATTGTAGGGTGGAATATTAATCATATCTTGTCATTTTCAAATAAAGAATATATTCCTTTTTGAAGCTATGTATGACTTACAAGATCACAAAAATTCCCACATTATGATTTTTTTTAAGATAAGAATCTTAATATATATATATAAAAAAAAAAAAAAAATTAAAAAAAAAAAAAAAAAAAAAAGGTTACTGTAGCATGCTACTGTAGCACGCTACTGTAGCATGCTACTGTAGCAGTCGGGATTTATGTGTTTTTGGCGACTTTTTGCCATTTTTTTGGGTCCCAAAGGTGGGAATCTTGATCTATCACGGGGGAGGCATATTTTTGGATGATTATAGAAGTCCCTAACACCCTATTGTCAGCCATATTCACCAATAATTCATCCCACAAACTCTCCCAACTCTCCCAAAACTCTCCCTAAGCCAAACACCCTTCCGGCAAACTTCCGGCAACTTTCCGGCAATCAAATCCAACCAAGGTAGGGTGTAGATCAAGGATTTGCAAGCATTGGATTGTTGGTAAGGTGTAAATCAAGTTTACTTATTGCTTTAAGATCATAATCAACCTTCTAACTTACGGATCTTTACTTGCAAAACACGTTCGTAGCCAAAGGAGAAGAAGAACGTGTTGCGTAGATCCGTTCGTGGCGATTTTGGACAAATCGATCAACTCTAGAACGTTCAAGAACTCACTCACTGTAAGTTAATAACTTACATATCAATATGGGTGGTTTAAAGACATCCGAAACATTGGATCTTAAACGAAACGTTGAAATCAAACCTAAAAACCCCAATCTACGTATTTTCTGAAATCCGACCAAAACTCTTACTTCGAGCGTTCAAACCTGAAAACTCAAAACTAAGATTTTGATCCTAAGATCTTAAGCTATATTGTGTAAAAATTTCAGAGATTTTCATCAAGTTTTGATACCCCAAATCAAGTCGGACATATTCTGCGTTTTTAAAAATTTTCAAAAGTTGACAGATTTCATAACCGAACTTGATGAGCTTATTTCTATCATTTCTAGTCCAAACCAATCTTCATGATCTAAACAAAAGTTGTAGATCTATGAGTCTTGAATACCTCTGTAAAATTTCATGCACTTTCATTAAGATTTGCTATCCCAAACCGCGTCGAACATATTCTGTGGTGCATGAACCTTTCGGAAACTGAGACAGATTTTAAGACCGAACTTAGTAGATTAATCTGACTTAATCCGTGATGAATTTGCATAATTTGCCTCTAATAAAACTTGTTTATTTTGGTGTCTTTTAAGTGCCTGTAAATTTTCAGAATTTTTGGAGTTCATTTGACATGTTAAAAAGTCAAATCTTTGACAGATGTCAAACCTGAATCCTGACAGCTTTTTGTTTGTGTAGAAAACTTGATTTTTGACATGCTTCCCATCATTTTTCCCAAAAACTCAAAACATGAAAGTTGTTCATTGGGATGTATTTGAGCTACTGTGAAAATTTCAGATTAATCGCCTAAGAAATGGATTTTTAAACTGAAAAGGCGTAAACTGTGACATCGATCGGTTTTAAACTTGTGAAATTTTGAAATCTCTAAACAACGATCGAAATCTTGTGATACGATAAAGTTGTATTTTTGGAAATCCCGTTACACTAAAGTTGAAACGATATCGGTTTCATTGGGGGGTGAGTGCTCTGCAGGGTGCCCTCCTAATTATTCATTTTGTGCCTAAACGGCAATGATGATTACGCGCGAAAGATTGCCAAAATGGCATCTTATATTTTTGGGCCTATCCTCTCGGGTGTATCCGTATGGGTTACTCGAGGCTTGACGGAGCGGTACTGGATATGGCGTATTTGGTCACAAGAGACCAACGGCCTACCCTCTCGAGTGTATCCGTATGGGATACTCGAGGCTCGACGGAGTGGTACTGGGTATGGCGAATCGGCTGCGGCCGCCGGAATACCGGCTAAATGAGATGATACTTATGAAATTGGCTGAGGCCGCCGGAGCACCGGCTAAATGATACTATTGATATTGGCTGCGGCCGCCGGATCACCGGCTAAATGATATATATTGTTGAGATGATGGCGTAACGGGAAATATATTAAAAAGCTCAGATTTTATGAAATTGGCTACGGCCGCCGGATTGCCGGCTAAAATTAAATATTGTTGAGATGGAGGCGTATCGGGGAGAATTTTTAAAAGCTCAAATTTTTATTTACTTACTTACGGCATTATTCATGTTTTTAAATCATGTCTTAAATAATTGCCCATGCTTAAGTTTTAAATTATGAAATTAAATGTGTCTTTAAAGTATGCAATTATAATCACATTTTTTTTATAAAATGTTTTTATGCATGGCAAAAAGTTTTATCTTAATTATTAAAAATCTAACCCCTTTATTGCTATGTAAGGATTGACTTACTCAGTATTTTATAATACTGATAAAAACCGTTGTTCATTTTTTTTCTGTTACAGAGTACGGAGCATGATCACTCATTGGGGGATCATTTTGGACACTTAATTATTTATTTTACGTGACTTGCATGAACGGGTCTGTTTAACCCGTGGTTTGGCCATGTCGGCCCTATATTTTAAATTCCGCTGCATACACTTTACTTCCGCTGCGTACTTTATATTCTCGATGCAACTCTGATGTAGTATTTTTAAATTACTTATGAATGGGCTGTTTGAACGTATTAAATTCTGAAAAACCATAGCCTTGCATCTCTTTAGTGAGCTCGGAGAAACCGTGTCTTGCTAGGGAGGTGTGGCGGTGGCATCCCGGCCTGGGTTACCAAAACCGGGGTGTTACAATGTGGTATCAGAGCCCAGAATATTTTAAAACTACTATTTTAAAGAGCCCGGAATATTTTTAAACTATTATTTTTGAATATTATTATTTTAAAGTTATTATTTCTAAACTAGTAATATATTTTAAAGAGCCCAATTATTATTTTGAACTTAAAGCCCAAATTTTTAGTCCAAAAAATTTTTTTTGAAGCCCAAGAAATTATTTTGGCCCAATAGCCTTGTTTTTATTTAAAGCCCAAATAATTTATTTCTTTCGGCCCAATATAGTGGCCCGAACTTTTTATCCTTATTTTAATATATCCATGGAATAAATTTATTTTAAAACCCATGGATAAATAAATGCATGCATAAAATTTTTTTTATCAGGGGGAATCATCACTGCATGTGCATATTGCATTTCTATACCTTATAGAACCTAGAAGCGTTATGTTGTAACCTAGATCTTTTTCTTGCGCTAGATGGCTAACCAAGACATGATGAACTTAATGGTCAAAATGATGAACGCTCACTTTGATTACCAACAAACCATACAACAAATGGAACATCGTATGGCCCAATTGGAGGCAAATCTGCACCATATGGGAAGCTTAAGAGAGGCGGACCACCACCGCATAAACCAGCTCGAAGACCAAATCCAAAACCTCACTACACAAAATCTATGTTTAAAGGAGCTTGTTGATGCTCATGGGGATGACTTGAACCACATTTTCGATGACCTACTACCGTCAAGCCCGGTGGAGGAAGATCCGGAGGAGGATCCCACCACTGTGCCGGAGGACGCCTAGAAACGATAGAAGGATCCTATTTTGGTATATCCTATCACTTGTAATAAAAAAAAATAAATAAATAAATAAATAAATAAATAAATCAAGTTTTTGTTTGAACACTCTCTATTCCAAAAAAAAAAAATTATGATTGAATTCCCAAACAACAAATCCATCTCAAACGCACGGCTCATTTAACCTTGAAACCCAAGACCCTGAAACCCTAGACCCTGGGGTTTCGATAATCATTGTATAAACCCTTTATTATATTTTCCTTAAAATCTAAATCACTTGTTCTTGTAACAGAATGGCACCGAGAGGGAGACCGCGCGTCCAACCCATTCCTCCCAATACCAACGAAATACCTAGGCAACCTGACATGCCGATACCAAACGTGGGTGTACACGCTCAGGAAGAGCCAGCAGGCCCTATACCAGACAACATAGGTAATCGCCTGCGCACTCTAGAAGAGGTTCTCATTGCGATAGGGAACGCGCAGGTGAACCAAGGCCAAGCGGCTGCGGCACCTCCACCACAAGCTCGCATTAATTACCTAGCCATGGTGAACCCATACCAACCGCCGCACTATGCAGGCGAGGAAGACCCTGCAAAACTAGAGGAGTGGATTAGGACCTTCGACAAGTTGTTAAGCGCAGTTAAGTGCCCAGAAGGGGAAAAGGTGCATGTGGCCTCATACTACTTGGGAGGTGAAGCAGACGACTGGTGGCAAGCCACCCAGGGAAAGATACAAGAGGAAGATGTGCCCTATTCATGGACTGAAATGATGGAACTGCTCAGGACCGATTTTACCCCCTGAGTACGAAGGCGGCCATGTACGAGGAGTTTTTGGCACTGAAACAAGGCGGGCAGACTGTACAAGAGTATTACACTCGATTCAAGGAGTTGGTGCGCTTTGCACCAAGACTAGTACCGACAGACGTAGAGAAGGCACAAAAATTCGAGATGGGATTGAACTTGTCCATACGGGAAGTGATCACTGGTGTCCATTACCCGGACCTGCAAGCAGTGTATGATCGTGCAGTTGCTGTTGCGAGGGTGCAACAACTGAAGAGGAGGATGAGTGGAGAGTCCAGCCGGGGACCTCAGGGGCAAGATAAGAGGAACAGGGATAACCGCACCGGTAACAATTCTGGAGGAAACAACTTTCGGGTAGGCCTGAACAGACCCCCTCAGAACAACAATAGGGGAAATGGTGGGAGAACATTTTTCCAGGGTAACCCTGTGCCACCATGCCCAAGATGTGGGAAACCTCACTTGATTAGGGGATGCCCCCAACAGGGCACATGCTTCAGGTGTGGTCGATTTGGTCATCGGGCGAATGAGTGCCGGACTCGAATTGAAAACATCACCAAGCGAGAGGACTTGATTATGGGGCCAGCACAGCCTCGTAACCAAAATGGACGGAATGGTAACTATCAAGGGTACAGACCCCCTCAGAACCAGAATCAACGCCCTCCACAGAATCCAAATCAGCAACAGAATCAGAACCCGAACCGGGATCAGCCGGGCAACCAAGGACGGCCCATGGGGAGATTGAATGTTATCAACCAAGCAGATGTGCCTATGCAGGGTGACGTGATGGCAGGTACATTCCATGTTTTAAGTACACCCCTTAAAGTTCTGTTTGACTCAGGAGCTAGTTGTTCGATTATATCATCAAGAGTCTTATCTGAACTAGATCTACCTAAGTGCGAACTGATTAACTTAGAAATTCAACTACCATCAGGAGAGGTAGTACCATGCTCTAAACGTTATAACGGGATTCCGATAGTTATCAAGAACATAGAATTTTTCGCAAACTTGGTAGAATTTAATTTAAGGGACTTCGAAGTTATACTGGGAATGGATTGGTTGACCCGGTATAAAGCGGTAATAGAATGTCAAAAGCAGAAGATCACCTTGTCGAAAGGTAGGGGAAAGAGAGTCATCTTTTACTCTCAACCCCCTAAGAGGAGCAACAAGGTTGTTAACGCTCTCAAGCTTCGTAGCTTAATGCATAAGGGATACGCGTTGTATGCATGCTACGTTCACAACCTGGAGGCGGAAGAGAGCAAGGTTGACGACATCCCAGTGGTGAGAGAATACCCGGACGTATTTCCTGAAGACATCCCTGGTATGCCACCTGAGAGAGATCTTGAATTCACCATAGATCTCATTCCGGGAACGGAACCTGTCTCGAAGGCCCCTTACCGTATGGCACCACTGGAAATGAAGGAGTTAAAGGAACAACTCGAAGAGTTGTTGGAGAAAGGATACATAAGACCAAGTACGTCCCCGTGGGGAGCACCGGTCTTATTTGTTAAAAAGAAGGACGGAGGACTACGCCTTTGCATCGATTACAGAGGACTCAATCAAGTGACCATCAAGAACAAGTATCCATTACCAAGGATTGAGGACTTATTTGATCAATTGAAGGGGGCGTCGGTGTTCTCAAAGATCGACTTGCGATCCGGTTATCACCAGCTGAGGATTGCGGAGAAGGATATCCCGAAGACGGCATTCCGAACTCGTTACGGACACTACGAGTTCACAGTATTATCCTTTGGGTTAACAAATGCACCTGCAATGTTCATGAACCTCATGAACGATGTATTTAGAGAATTGTTAGATCAAAGCGTCGTGGTGTTCATCGACGACATCCTGATCTACTCGAGAAGCGAGGAGGAGCATTCCCAACATTTGCACCAAGTGTTAGGGATTTTGCGCAAGAACCAACTCTATGGCAAACTATCCAAATGCGACTTTTGGTTGAAGGAAGTAGCATTCCTTGGGCACATAGTATCCGCCACTGGAGTTTCAGTGGATCAGGCAAAAATTTCGGCGGTGACGGAATGGGTATCGCCGACGAGTCCAACTGAAATACGGAGCTTCCTTGGGCTAGCTGGTTATTATAGGCGATTTGTGAAGGACTTCTCAAAAATCGCACGCCCGTTGACCCAGATGTTGAAGAAAGGGGTAAAATATGACTGGACCAGTGAGTGTGAGTCCGCATTTCAAGAACTGAAAAAGCGACTCACCAGTACACCCGTACTAGCACTACCATCAGAGAATGGTGACTTCGAGGTTTACAGTGATGCTTCAAAGGAAGGTCTAGGATGTGTTTTGATGCAAGACTCGAGAGTCATTGCATATGCTTCGCGCCAATTGAAACCTCATGAAGCGAACTACCCAACGCACGACTTGGAGTTGGCGGCAGTCGTGTTCGCTCTGAAAATATGGAGACACTACCTTTATGGGAGAAAGTGTCGGATGTTCACAGACCACAAAAGCCTCAAATACATATTCACTCAAAAAGAGCTAAATCTGAGACAACGGAGATGGTTGGAACTAATCAAGGACTATGATCTCGAAATTTCTTACCACGAAGGGAAGGCCAACGTAGTAGCCGATGCCTTAAGCCGGAAGACCCAACATGTGGCGAATTCGTTGGTGATTCCGCCGGCATTATATATGGACTTGGCAAGATTGAGCTTAGAACTAGTGCATTTGGGCACTGTAAATGAAATGGTCAACGCCATGGTAGTCGAATCAACCATATTTGACGAGATCAAACTCGCCCAACCGGGCGACGCAAAGTTGGAAAGGATTAAGGAGAACATTGCCAACGGGAAGGCAATAGGATTTGCTATCCATGAGGACGGAAGCATTCGTTTCAAGGGAAGATGGTGTGTACCACAAAAATGCGTGGAGATAAAACAAAGATTGATGGAAGAAGGGCATAACACACCTTACTCGGTTCACCCTGGAGGCGACAAATTATATAAGGATTTGAGGAAGATTTACTGGTGGCCGAGGATGAAGAATGAAGTGGCAGAATTTGTAGCGAGATGCCTCACGTGCCAAAAGGTCAAAGCCGTGCGACAGAAACCCTTAGGATTGATGCAACCATTGGAAATCCCGAGTTGGAAGTGGGATAGTATCTCTATGGATTTCGTTTCGGGATTACCACGATCACCAAGAGGAATGAATAAGATATGGGTGATTGTCGATAGGCTAACGAAGACGGCCATTTTTATTCCAATGAAGGACACTTGGACCATGGACCAATTAGCAAGAGCGTATATTGACAATGTGGTACGAAGACACGGGGTACCACATGACATTATCTCCGATAGAGACAGTAGATTTGTCTCTCACTTTTGGACCAAGTTACAAGAAGCCCTCGGTACGCAGATTAAGATGAGCACCGCATTCCACCCAATGACGGATGGACAAACTGAGAGAACAATCCAAACGTTGGAAGACATGCTGAGAGCTTGCGTCCTAGAGTTTAAGGGTAGCTGGGAAAATCATTTACCCCTAATTGAATTTTCCTACAACAATAGCTACCATGCTAGCATCGGCATGGCACCATTCGAGGCATTGTATGGTCGAAGGTGCCGAAGTCCGTTGAGTTGGGAAGGGAATGATAAGACAGTGATAGTAGGACCACAACTCGTAGAAGATATGACCCAACAAATCAAAGTGATTCGAGGAAA